>CAWUFW010006345.1:600000-1168145 GCA_963921515.1 Calotriton arnoldi
CTGATGGCGTTTCTGAGCCATCAAAACACTACCCTCAATCAGATGCCAACTTCTAGCAAATTACTTCATTCTCATCTTTACACTTTCTATTTTTACAATCTCCTTTTAATTTCTTGTATAATTCACTTCTCCACTCTTCAGGTTCGATTTCATCTACCTTTCGTTTCTTTCCTCTTCCTGTCACCTTATATGTTCCATTCTTTTTACAGCATTTGCACCATATTGTTATTGCCAAAATTATTATTGTTATCCCTGATAAGGGTACTAATATTTAACCTATAAGTGCTTTCCCTATATTAGCAAACCAGGTTCCAATTGACGAGATACTATTTGTCAATCTTTCCCATACACTATCAACTTCCAGTGGTTTAAGTTCTTTCTCAAGTTTAGTTATATTCTGTATATACGTTCCAATTTCTGCACTCTTATCAGGAATATAAGTGCTACAATGTTTCGTCTTCAATAATTTACAGACTCCGCCCTCTTTTGCCAATATAATATCAAGAGCAAGTCGATTTTGCATTACTATAGATCTAATCGCAACCATTTCTGCATTAATCATTAGAAACCCTCCTGCAGTATCTGTTGATAAACGATCAACTACTGTGGACAATTTACATATTTTCCTTGAGTTCAGAATTATTCCCACTGAAGGTATCAATGCACCAAATATATCACCTACAATTTCAGAAAAACTAGCTCTTTTACTACGTATTAATTCGTTATTGTTTTCATTGCTCTCAGTGTTTCTTTTTACGTGGTATATCTTTGGAAATACTATTCCAAAATAACAACTTCCATACCACCGTGCAGGAAGCCTAAAGTAAGCCTTATTTCCACACACATAATAGATTCCAGGAAAAACTGAATCTGTTCCTCCTTTGAGTCCCCAACCTCCAAGAATTAAAAAATTGTGTTCACATTCACTGGTACCGATGAAAACATTGTTATAATCAGTCTTTAACCTATGAAGACAAATTTTTCCTGTCTTTACGAAATCCAGAGCCATAGCAGCTTGAGCCTTGCCAGGTGTGTAACTCCCTTCTTTCTCCGCCCAAGGTGGCAAATGAGCCTTATGCTCAGAAGCTTCTTTTGAAAATCTTGTCTTCTATCTTCTACTAAATTCAAAAAAATCTTCTCTTCTTCAAGTAAAGAACATGTTAGATTGTGTCTATGTGCATGTGTTATGTCTATTGATTTCATTGTTAAGAAAAATTCTCCCATAAACTGTGCGTCTTGACTACTAAGCACTGGGTTCATACTCTTACGAATCGGAACCTCAGAAAATATCACATCTAAGTTTGAATAATAATACTGAAGTCTCCCTGTTCTATAAAATAAACTAGACAAAACACTACATGATATGCCATATGTCAGTGTTAAGTGATGATATGTTAATCCTTCTGCTACTGATTCAGGTAACTTCATACAGACATAACAATTACTAACTTCCATGGTGTCTACATATTGAAACAATAACTTTGTGAAAACGTTTAAACTAGTGTCGTTGTCAGCTACTTCATGATGAATTTCTGCCTCATCTTCTGCCATTAGTTCTACTCTATTGCCCTTCATGTTTGCTGTCCTCCCTTTAGTTTCATTATTAATCTTTTTATCTATTATCATAAGGTAAGGAACTGCTACAATCAGGACTACCCATACTATAAGCACCATTACTAGACTACATATGCATAATGCACAGCATCTTCTACAACATTTCTGTTTTGGTCTCCCAGCAACTCTATCGTCAGGCATTTTTCGACAAGGAAGATTGCTCTTCTTATCTTTTCTTCTTTTCTTTAGCTTATTCTTTTGCTTAATCAGGGTGGTCTTGTTTCTTCTTCGTACGTCAATTCTGCACTTGTTCCTTCGCCACCACTGTCACTTGACTCTGAGCTTTCAAAATCTTCAAGAATGATATAAGTCCAGTCAGGACCCTTGAATTTGTTATTCACAAGTTTCAGTCTTTTGCTTCTTCTTTTCACAGTTTTATTTTCTTGTTCGGTTTGACTTGATACTTCAGGTACTTGATCTGGATCTTCACTTCTGGTTGTTATGTGGTACTTTACTCTTTTAATGACACTTGGCAAATGATCTCCTTTTCTTGTTTTCTTTGTTGGCACTGTTTCTTTGTTTTCGTCTTTAAAGATCTCGTTAATTTCACTGCTTAGCACTGTTTCGTGTTCTTCAATTACTGTGTTTCTTGTTTGCTCCTTTTCAGGTCTAATTGGTTTCTCTGTAACAGCTCCGCTGTGAGTTTCCAATAACTGACCTTGTTCTTTATTTATTTCTTCAAGTTCATGTTTTTCAAGGTTTTCTTCTTCTGTGTACTCTTCTTGATCTAACTTGTTCTGATCAGGGCTTATTGCACTGTGAACTTCTGCAGCCTGACCGGATTCTTCTAGACCTGTCTGTCCCTGTTCAAAGTCTATTAGGTCTTCACTGTTTTGAGTCCAGTTTCCTTTCCCTATCTGACCTTGTTCAGGATTTCTTAATGTCTTTTCTTCTTGTTCCTGAACTGCTTCTTCTTCACCTATCTGATCTTCTTCAATTTCTTCCAATTTCGCTTGACTTCTTGTTCTGTGGTATATTTCAGGAACCTCTACCACGGGTATCCAATCCTGACTTGTGCTCGGTTGTTCTTCAGCTTCTCTGGAATCTCGAATCTGAGATCCTTCAGCTGGGCAACCTTCAGCTTCTTCAGTGATTGGCGTTGTCTGAGGATTCTCTTCCTCGGGATCTGGTACTCTCTTGGTGTGACTTACATGAATCCAATTAGGAAATCCGGCACACTTCACTGCTGTATTCGTTGTCAGTATGACTTGACACGGTCTGCCCCATCTAGGTGATAGACACGTTTCTCTGGTGTGATTCTTCACTACCACCCAGTCACCAGGATTCAGATCATGTTCTTGCTCGGGCTGCCTGGAAACTGCGTCTTCTCCAACCTGATGAGAGACAGAACGCACTAGGTCAGCCAATCCTTTGCAATAGTCCAGAACCATATAATCAGATATATTCACCAGTTTGTTTGTGGGAACATGTGTTTGTCTCATGGCTCTTCCCATCATTATTTCATGTGGGCTCAATCCTGTGGTTCTGTCAGGTATACTTCTGAGTCCCATTAAAACAAGTGGCAATGCATCTGGCCACTCTAATGATGTGGATGCACACATTTTTCCCAATCTTGACTTTATAGTGCCATTCAATTGTTCAACCACTCCAGAAGCTTCTGGACGATATGCACAGTGCAGTTTCTGTTGGATTTGGAATGCTTCACAGATGAATTTGATCACTTCGCTGTTAAAATGTTTTCCTCTATCTGATTCCAAAGTTACTGGAAAACCAAACCTAGGAATGAGCTCTCGTAGCAACAGTTTTGCAACTGTAATGCTGTCATTTCTCCTAGTAGGGTAAGCCTCCACCCACTTTTGAAAACAGACACACTATGACTAGTACATATTTTAGCCCTCTACATGGTGGTAACTGTATGAAATCAAACTGAAGTCTCATAAATGGACCCTCTGCCTGTCCAATTTTCCAAATCCAATTACTGTCTTCCTCCCCGGATTATGCATCGGGCAAGTTAGACATCTCTGGCAAAGACTCTCTGCAACAGCCCTGAATTTGGGATTGTACCAATTTTGTCTGAACAGCCTAATCATTGCATCTCTTCCTATGTGTGTGTCTCCATGATGCATTCTAGCCATTTGTGAGAGTAAACAGTCTGGCATGACTGGTCTGCCATCAGCACTGATCCACACTTCATCATCTCCTCTTTGGGAACAACCCACTTTGATCCACAAATTCTTCTCACTTTCACCAACCTCATCTTGCAATTTCTTGACGTCATTCCAAGTTTCAGGTGGCATATACAACATAAGTTGGCAGCTGATTCCCATTCTTTCCACCCTCTTATTGACTGACATTCTGGTTTTGGCACAATGTTGAGCCACCAGATCTGCATATCTGTTGCCGACTATCACCCAGTCATCTCCTGACTGGTGTGCGGCACATTTCACCACAGCCAATTCTTTTGGTGATTGTATTGCTTCTAGCAATTCCCTTACAAATTGTCCATTTTTAATGGGGGATCCTGAAGAAGTCATGAAATCCCTCTGCATCCATAGTTGGCCAAAATCGTGCACAACCCCGTAACCATATTGGCTATCTGTAAATATGGTTACTCTCTGATTCCTCACAATTTTGCATGCTTTTATCAACGCAATCAATTCAGCTACTTGTGCAGATTTGACTCCTGGTAAATAAGATGCTTCAACTATTCCAGTTAATTCACATACCGCATAGGCAGCAGTTAGTTTACCATCTTCATGTCTTTGACAAGAACCATCAACAAATAGCTCCCTGTCTGGCTTTTTAAGAGGCTGTTCCTCTATATCTGGGCGTGGTTTTGTGCATAATTCTGTAATTTGTATACAATCATGTTCATCGTCTTCATTATCTTTAATTCTCTCATGATATGGGTCTGGTAGTAAGGTTGCTGGATTTATTATAGTACACCTTACCATGTTCACATTTTCAGCTCCCATTATTATTCTTTCATATTTAGTCAGCCGACTAGGAGTAAGATGTTGAGTTCGGGTTCTTGTTAACAGAATGACAACTGCATGTGGAACATACACTTTTACAGGGTGTCCCATCACAATTGACTCACTTTGTTCAATGCTCAAACAAGTAGCCGCCACTGCTTTTAAGCATCCTGGCAACGCGGCTGCTACTGGGTCCAATGTAGCAGAAAAATATGCTATAGGACGTCTTTCTAATCCATGTCTCTGAGTTAAGACAGAAAGTGCACAATTTTCTCTCTCATGACAGAACAATGCAAATTCTCTTTTATAATCAGGCATGCCTAAGGCAGGCGCTGAACATAGGGCATTTCTCAATTTTACAAAGGCTTCTACTCTTTCATCCTCCCACTCCACAGGGTCCTTTGCTTTCTTTTTTGTCATGTTAATTAAGGGCTTAGCCAACATGGAAAATCCTGTTATCCATTGTCGACAGTAACCTACTATTCCTAGGAACATTCTCACTTGTCTTTGTGTTACAGGCATTTGCATTTTCTTTATTAAAGCTACTCTTTCAGCTGTTACTCTTCTTTTTCCCCTCTCAATTTGGTGTCCCAGATATTTAACAGCTGTTGTACAGAATTGCAATTTTTCAGGTGAGACTTTATGTCCTTCTTCTGCCAAAAGATTTAACAATGCAATAGAATCAACAACACAGTCCTCTCTGATGTTCGATGCCACCAATAAGTCGTTGATATATTGGACTAAGACTGAGCTTCCTGGCATCACTAGTTTTTCAAGGCACTTTTTCAGTATCTGGTTGAAAATAGAAGGACTTTCTGTTTACCCCTGAGGAACACGATTCCACACATAAACCTTGTTTTCAAATTTAAATGAGAAAAGATACTGGCTGTCTGGATGTAATGGTATTGAAAAGAATGCTTGACACAAATCAATTACTGTGAACCATCCTGCATTCCAAGGGATCTGGTATAGAATTACTGCAGGATTTGGCACTATGGGACAACATGGTTCCACAATCTTATTTATTTTTCTCAGGTCCCGAACAATCCTATATTTTCCACTAGGTTTCTTTTACCCCATTATAGGTGAATTACATGGGCTACTCATTACTTCTTTTAAGATATTTTGTTCTACCATTCGATTTATTTCTTCAATGACTCCTGCTTTTACTTCTGCACTCATTTTGTACTGTCTGGTATGTGGGAAAATTGCACCTTCTTTTACAGTAATTTTAACTGGATCTATTTTAGCCATAAGTCCTACTTCCTTTCCGGTGAAATCCCATACTATGGGGTTTACTGTACCTTTTAATTCTTCTGGCAACTCATCTTCTGTTATTAACGAAAACATCTCGTCTACTTCTGTACCTTGTTTTGCAATCATAATTTTATATACATGATCTTCATCTGGTGTCTGAACTGCCACACCATCCGGTGTGCAGAAAATGGTACAATTCATCTTGCACAACAAATCCCTACCTAATAAATTTACTGGACTAGAATCACACACTACAAATTGATGCATTTCTCTGAAGTTTTGAATTTTAACTTCCATTGGTTCGGTAAGAGGTGTTCTAATCCGCTGATTAGCTACCCCCACTACTTGGATATTTTCACCAGAGAGAGGAAGGTCTGGAATGTCTGCTGTTCTCACAGTAGACCGGGTAGCACCAGTGTCCAAAAGGAAAGTAATATTATTACCTTTCACATTCCCTTCAACATATGGACCTGACTGATCTACCTGTAAGGATGCGCCAAGTATGCACTCCTTCTTCCCCTCTCCTAGGCACCGTCATGGACTGCATTGACAGAAATCGTCCTACAAAAGAAATTGTGATGTCATATAATCATTCTTACCACTTCCTCCTGGATATCCGATTTCTGTACCATGCTTTGCTCTGCTTACATTACCCTGAATAGGTGCAGGTGGCAACTGACTCTGAGGATTTACACCCTGCTGTGAGTCATTCTGCGTCTGTGGATTTAAATTTTGATTTGGGCCATTATTATTCCGAATCTTTTTACATTCATCCTTCCAATGCCCCAATTTTCCGCATCCATGACAAGGAAATTTCTTTTTAGCTTCTTCTCTACTCATTCGTCCTCTAAATTTTCCACCATTCCCAGTATCACCATTCGTTCCAGAATCTTTTCCTTGATTTTCACTCGGATTTTCCAAATTGATTCCCTGTTTCTCAGCCATTTTCACCTGTGCCCACATCACTTTTTCCTGCAATTTCTTATGTCTATCCTCAATATCATCTCCACAATATTTCGCATACCTCAAAATCTCGTCAATCGGCTTCCCTTGCCAACACAGCATATGCTGCTTAATCATCTGACAAATTTCTGGCTTTAGACCATAAACAAATCGATACACAAACTGACTCATGTTCTTGTCTCCAATGTCCTCAAATCCACTATACTGTTTAAATACCTGCAATAGACGTTCATAGTAGGAATGTACTGATTCATTAGCTTCTTGGGTAGTTCGATCTATTTTTACCCAATCTGTTTCTTTCGGGGGTATTTTCCCTTTCAGGTAAGTTATCACTTGCTGATACTTTTTCATCACATCATTTGACGGGGCACCTGTTTTTGGATCTCTAGGATATTCATCACTAAGCCAATCAACTGTAATTTTACAATCTGTCCACAAATCGGCAGGTTCCACTATGTCAAACAAACCATCCAAATCCTTCAACAATACCTTTGACACCTTCACAAACCTGTCAACCTGCTTGTACCATTCAATTGGTTTTTCTCTCAACTTTGGAAAATCATTCGTAAATGACAAAATATCCTGTCTTCTCCATGGGACATGTACATATCCTCCTCCCGCAACTTCTCACATCGGATACATTTGGTCTGCTTTCCCTGTTTCCTTCATCACATATTCAGATGCTGTTCTACTTGTTCGTGCTTCTTCCTTTTTCTTGGCCCACCTAGTTTTCCATTTATCTAGGTCTCCCCATTTTTGCAAAACTAACATTAATTCTCTTATTTGTAATCTTCTTCCAGAGGCATTCATATTTTCTAAATCTTTGTCTGAAAATTCTGCTCTATAGGGTTTCTGTAGTACCTTTGATCTCCCTATTTCTATTCCCATCTGTAGTGCTAAGTTGGATAATTTTTCATGGAATATCCTTACATTTCTGGTGATACTCCTACACAAGAACAATAATTCTTCTTCATCATAGGTATTTAAGCGTTCTAGTCCTACATTTCCTGCTATTATTTCTTCTAATTCGACTTTCAATTTATGAATGTCCATTATTTTCGGAGGTGTGCACTGTTTAACTGACCCTTGCACCCATTTTTCTAGATCTTCAGGTGTTACTATGGTAACACTTTTTGCTCCCGATGAAGTTATTAAACTTACATCCTTTGAACATCCAGGTACATCTTTTCTGGGAGTGCTATTTACAGAACCTCGAATAGGCAAGTCCATGAGTGATATTGCGGATTCACAGTCACTAAATTGATCCTCAATTATAACTGGAGCTTCAGGTTTTGGATTATTCCCAGCAGTAGGTGTAAGTATCGGTGGAGGACAGCTTCCCTGAGTACCATATAATGGAACTACTGGACCAATTGTTACAGGTATGGTCAACGAATCAGGATGTACTTTTATCTGGGTTATTTTCTGTATTAATTCTGCTCTGGTCTTTTCTAGAGCTTCCTTTTCTTTGTCATGAAGTATTCTACTCGGGGTGAATTCATGCATTACCTGTGGCACTAATGGAGTTTTCGGTGGTGCACTTGGGGTGCATCCACTTGTCCCTTCCTGATATGGTGGGGGGTTTCTTAACATTTCCTCCATAAATTCGTCTTCAGAGTCGTCACTTCTCATTAAATGTTTTGTCTTTTCGGTGCATTTACTTCCTAATTTCTCCTCTGCTGTTAACAATGGATATAATCCTTCTGTAATCATTGCCCTTCTCCATTGTTTCATCTGACCATCCCTAGACTCACGTAGATATCTGGGAAAAAATCCTGGATAACTCCTATTACTTCTAGATCTATCCCGCTCAAATGCCTCGGTTTCCCATTCCTCTAGAGCTTCGTACTGAGTTAATCTAGGTCTGGGTTCTAAGTCATTCATCCTCAATCTTAAATTTTGTAGAATTCGCCCATTGAACGTGCCATTCTCGGGAAATGCTAGTATTCCATCATTTTTGGTATATTCTATCTAATTCTCCATCCATACACAAGTATGATAACCTCTCTCCATCATCATAAATGAAGCAGGCGTTTTAGCTGGTGGAATAATAATTCCTTCTCTAGTTTTGATTGGTTTGTCCTTTTTAAAATAATTCTTAATCTTTTGTAAAAATGACATTTTTCTCCTTTCTCCGTACATCTTGGGTAAGTACAGATGTATAAAATTATATTCTGCAAAGCCTAAATATCTCCTATCCTGACGAATTCCTGTTAAAGTCGGATCGCGTTTTAACATGCAATCCTTATCCACTAAGAATTTCGCTTCTATAATTTTGACCAATCAAATGTCTGCTATCTTTTATTTCTGAGCCAATCCTTGCGCGGCCTTTTGGTGACGTTTATCTGTCAACCCCTCCTTTACAATCTGCTCTTTTCTGTCCTTGCTGGTTTAACCAATCCCAGCGCGGCACCTGTGACGTCAGTACTACTCCTGACTACTGACCCCTCCTTTACAAGGGTTTTTCCACACCCGCTGATTCAACCAATCTCAGCGCGGTGTTTTTGTGACGTCAGCTCCCTCTCCGGCAACTGACCCTCCCTTTACAAAAATTTACGCAAACTTATTTTCTCTATAAATCTTAATTAAATTTCAGTAACAACATAAAACATTCGCTATCGTGCCAGTTTCTCTAAAATAGAAAAGATAGTTTTCTCTCACACTTAGTAAAATCTTTCCGTTTACTAAACATATATTACGAGTAAAACACTTCCGTCTACTCTTCACACAAGCTCCAGAAGTACCTGTTACTTCTCCAATGTTACCCTTTCTAGGTGATATAACATCAAATTTTTACCAGCGTACTCTTTTTGCTATTACTCACACGCATAGAGTCCCTAACGAGTACTGAAAGTCCTGCTTAACTTTTCAGTACTATTTCTGGCTGACAGATAACCTCACTGCAGTATGGCTTCCACTTACCATCCGCTATTCCTTTTACCCCGGGGTATTCTGGACAACATAAAACAAAACTTTGAATACACGGATGTTAGTTCATAAAAATACAAATAAAAATTCTCATTACCCAATTAACAAAGAGTAACCATCCTCTGATTACCAGAAAACTGATCCAGCGCGATATTAGCAAACAGCATTCATACACCAGATACTCACTTGGGCCCATACATTCATACTACGCTAATACTTACGCTGGGTTTTATCAGTTGTTACTCTCTATCAAATCCCTGCTACCAATTACCTCCTGATTGAAGAGTAATGACTTACCAATGAATCCTTTGCTAATTGGGAAATTTAAAATGAGTGACATTCATTATAGTACATAATCCTGAAATAACCACTGAGTCAGGAAGTTTTAAAATGTTTATCTAAAGATTTAGCAGAGTAAAATACAGAGCCACATGGTACTTAATCGCAATACCCAAGATTAAGCATAGAAATGATTATTGCTAATCAATGACGGTTTTAAAGAAGAGGAGAAAATAGAGACAGCAGCGCAACTAAAGGTTGCATTATATTTACCTAAGTGCGAGAACCAAAACCCCTTAGCCAAGGAGTTGAAAGAATAAGACCCAGGAAGGATGAAGAGCACAGACCTCCTCCAGGATCAGGACAGGACCGGTGACCTCTCTACAACGACGCCTGCGTCATTCCCCTCTCTGCTACTCGACTTCTCCTCGATTCTCCCGTGCCTTCCTTCTAATGGACTCTGCCGCCCCCTCCTCCGGACCTCTCTCTGGACAGCAAATTCGGTCTGCAATCGATCAGCTTAGCAGTCTGGAGCTAAGAGCGCTCTGGCAGCATGGACGCCTGTTCTTCGTGAACGCATGCTCTGACTAATTAACTAATGCTATATTCTATTATACCCTTCTACGCCCATGTACCTCCCCTTAATGTTACTAAAATATGGGGCCACTACTTCTGATTGGATAGGGACAGGGGGTGGATTCTCGCACCATATCAATTTGGCCTAAATTGTAAAGCCTATTGTCTTTACATTCCCACCCCTTCAAATTAATACATTCGCTTTATTTCCCACCCGTCTCATGACAAATGTAAACCAATTTTCATAGACAATGTGTCAATATGCAACAGGAAAGCCAAAATACAGCATCTTTGGCCATCGGGTCGCGGCCTTGGACGACGTCCAGATTGACTTCATTTGGCAGGCACACAGGACACATGCGCAGAACCATTTGCCTCTCGAGTTTCAGGTCACCAACCCAGGCCCAAGTTTACGAACTAATAAAAGTGCAAAAAGAAAATATTAAAATCACAAATAAAATGTTTCACTGTATGCCCACTTTTTCTATTCTATTCCCATTTAATTATATATTCTAACCCGCGTTAGTAGCGTTTAGGAAACGACAATTTAGTAATGACATGAGAGCAAGCTGAAGCATGTGAAAACATTAAACAGCCATTTTAATGCACACTGCGCAGAAGCAGAAGTTTCCCACCAAGCAAAGAAAGACGTCACACCATGTGATATGGTTGCGACATGCGCATTGAGCTTTCCCGCGCATAGCGGCCATTTTGAATTACAAACAAGCGGTATTCATTAGTAAAACACATAGGCAAGCTTCCTTTTCTGTCGTGTCATGAATGCAAAGGTTAGTATTAACAATACAAGTTTAATAAATTAATACTGTGAGGAGGATTGAATACAAGCAAGTTTCATTTATGAAACCTTGCTCCATCACCATCAATACACCTTAGCCAGAATACAGCATGCAGCATGATTATACCAATTCTCATAGCTGTTATTCCAGACTATCCCAGTAGAAATTACTAGGTTGGCATAATTTGGCACCAAACATGAGCCCATGGCTCTGCAATGCATGTGTGGGTAGTAGCTGCCATTGAACATACGGGGGTTATCATACAAGATAAATTCTAGCATCTCAACTAGCATTTTGCTGTAAGAAAAATAGAATGCTGAACCGTACAAAAGGTAATACCTTGCCGCTTTTATTTAATCAAATTATGTTATGCTGGCATAAAAAGCAGCAATATCTAAATCAATCAAAATGTAGAAAATCGGTAATATATTGAAATACAAATTTGTTCACATAAATGAAAAGATTCTCCGTGAAAATGTCAATACTTGACAGCATAGGTTTTTCAGGAGAGTTTGTTAATGATTTATGGACTCTAGTGAGGATAAGAAAACTCAGTGTGACCATAAATTTTATTTTTAGAAAAATCAAATCATACTGACTTAATATCCCTGGAACAAACCATTAAACCAGCAGAACATACAGCTTTGACATGCTCACCAATGTTAGCACAATCTTCTACAGCAATGATTATCTGAAAGCTAAAATTTGCATTTTCCACATACTTACATGCTCTCCAGATAAGGGAGTACCCCCAGTGAGTGCTTTGCATCTATAAACTCTTTAAGTCAAGCCATTATACCCAAAAACAAGTTTGACAGCCTACTCTCAAATCAATTGCTAAAATATTTTTACTGAGTCATCTTTCATAATTATGTGGCACAATATAGAGCATGGCTTCTGACCACTTTGAATATAAGCATTTGAGTCTACACTCCAGCTTCCAAAATCATCATTTTAGTGGTGTGCGAAATTCAAATAGTTTGCTTTTGCGTAATTATGTGAAATTATGGCGAATTACCCAAAATTAAGTGAAATGCAAATCCATCTTTTCATGCAGTATTTTAGCATGAAATGTGACCTTGCTTCAATTTTTGCCATGACAACGTATTTTAAAAAAAGCACCATGAACAGTAGTCACTCGCATTCTGCTGTTCCTGTGTGATCGCTGTAAAGGTTCACAGCGAATGGTGCATAATTACGCAAAAAGGCATAATGGCATAATTTCAGGAAGTTTACAAAACATACAGAACACAAAATTTACATAATTATGTTAATTACCCTGGTGTAATTTAAATTTTGCCTAGGCCTAATATTTTTCTGGTGCAACACTCTGCATTTGATCTAAAACAATCAGTGTGTCAATATCTCTGCTGGTTAAATTAGTGATTTGTTTTTATGTTCCAAATCAATCATTCTTAAGATCCGTGAGATGTGGTATATGGCAGAAAGACAATCTAAGCTTCAAGACACCTCCTTCATGTTCAATTAGTACCTTTTTATAGTGTATAGGCTTTTAGTTGTACAAGTTCTCATGGTATACAAAACATAATTCCTTAGACTGTTTGCTAGCAAAAAGAGTTACAGGAATCTAGATGAAAATCCCACAAAAACATTAAGTGACAAGTTGTGTCATTGAATGTTCTTAGCCAGAAACTGGGGCAAGAAGGATGTTCCATCTGCCCCGTCTCATGGAGACCAGCAAGTGCAGACAACCTTACCAAGCACCTCCATTCCGAAGGGCCTAAAGTCACCTGTAAGATTAGGCCCGTCTACAGGGCACGAACTAACAGCTGGAATAAGCACCGCACGGGAAGAGATAACTCCCTAGGCATTGATGGCTATCACATCACTGCAGCAGGACGGCTTTACACAACCCCAGCCAAGTCTTGAGATGCAGACCGGCACCGCAAACAAACAAGGACTGAGAATCAGGCCCCAAGCAGGAAATATCTCGAGTCAACAAGCAGGAAATATCTTGAGTCAACAAGCAAGCATAAGTTCTGCATCAAGCTCGGCAGTGCACATATCAGGAACAGGAAAAGTGGTTCAAACCTCAGGCACAACAACAAATGTCCACGAGGTGGCTCTTACCCCGAGATTCTATAGTACAGGACAGCACGACATTCTGAACCGGAGTAACATCCTCCGCCTTTTTAAACATCTTGCCACCCTGGACCAGATACAAACAGGGGACCTGGAATGGGTGAGATTCTTGAGCATCCAGGGGGATACCCATGGTGAATCCACAGTGGTGGGTATGAAACAAAAGGAACAACGACAAGCCGTTCTGAATAAATCAGCACAATTAGCGGAGTGGGGCATAGACGTCCAGACCTTGCCACACGCAAAATATCCACATGTCCTAGCATTAAACAGCGGGGCAAGGGCCCCTGGTCGGTCCTGCACGGGACAAACAACCTAGGGACTCACGGCAGCAGTTGGATGGGCTCCAAGGACACTATGGGCATCAGGATTTCCTGTCGAAATAACAATCGGGCCATCTATACAAGTCCCCACGCTCCGGATCAAACCGGAACTCCAAGAACGTGGCAGCACTATTCCTAACAGCTGGGGCACAAGGCTGGGCAGGGGAAGGCCAGGGGAGCAATCCCACCCAAGCAGCAATTATCCATAATTTTATGGAATATTGCAGGGATCAGCAAAATCATAGAAAATGAAGACATGAAGCAGTTTCTAGAAAATGGAGACATATTGTGCTTTCAAGAAACTTGGGCTCTGACCAGTACTCCACTTGCAGGGTACTATGAACACCATGTACCAGCAATAAAAAGGAATCTCTTCGGCCGCCCATCCGGTGGTCTATCAATTTTTATAAAACACGCCAGCAGCCTGGTGGCCATAGATATTAAACTGACTACATCCGGGTTACAAGAACTGCAGATTAGAGGTTTGAATCTTAACTCTCATCCACTTCCCCTTCTGATAATAAACTGCTATATCAACCCAGCACAGACTATTATGAAAGACTTTATGGAGGCACTGTCATGAAAACTAGATGATCTTTTAAATAAATATAAATCCTACCAGGTAATCCTAGCTGGGGACTTCAATCTAAAGGATCTCGATAAGGCAAAATCCCCTTCTTGGGGGATGGGCCGGGCAGAACCGCTTCACAATCTCCTCAAAAACCACAAGTTGTCTACAACTCATGCTCTGAAAGAAGCACGAGTGACATCCTGGCAATCACAACCAACCTTCCCGGATATCTCAAGAATCGACTATATTATAGTCAGTGAAGTAATCGCGGACAGACTGAAAGACTTCGAAATCGAGGATAGGACGGAAAGCGATCACAGGCCATTAAGAGCGGTGATTCAGCCGGAAGTACCGACAGCCACCATCTTTCAAGCCATTGGAGAGTCGAGAGGGGAAGAAAAACACAAAGTCTTGAGGAGGAATAAATGGTCAGAAAAGATAGGCAAGAAGTTGCAAATTTGGTTGGATCAGAAACAGGAAGGTACTCTATTAATGCACCTATCATCTATAAAGGACTGGGAGACTATCGTAGAGGACCTCCAATCAAAGCTGGGAAACCCCCAGCCACAACGCTTCAGCTCTAAAGTGCCACCAACAGCAGGAAGTATACGTTTAATGAAAGATATACTCGAAGGCAAACGAGCCCTGCGCAAGGCTCTGGCAACAAAAAAAAGAGGGAGCAGATCAATGGAGGGTCCATCAGTCGCAACACTGAGGTCTGCCTTAAGAATGAAATTGTGGGAGCACAAAAAAGTCCATACAGAGAGGGAATGGCTTAAAGTTTTCTCTCTACTTAAGGAAAAGAACCTATCTGGACTATGGAGGCATATCAACCAGCAGAGTAGTCGAGGGCCAACAAGAGAAAATGGAGTAGCAGAGCAAGACTGGCTAAATCATGTGAAGCAATTATATGCACACGACTCATCAAACAAAGGTTGCTCAGAAGAAACCATCCGTGGGGAGGGACAAAACCAGCCAAACAATATAAAGTCTGGAGAAGCGATTGCCATTCTTGGCAACACCCCCACTGAACAGAGCGCCAGGGCAGAGGAGCACTACATGACGCCAGGTCTGATAAATTATGCTATGGTCATTAAGACCCTCAAGACCATGAGGAACGATGGAGCTCCAGGGCCCAACAGGATACCTGCCCCCGTTTTTAAAACCGCCCCAGATTTTTGGGCAGCAATTTTAACTCCTCTCTATAACCAGATCCTCTCGACAGCCAAGACACCAGACTCCTGGAGGGGTTCTATACTGGTCCCCATCTTTAAAAAAGGTGATCGTTCAAAGCCATCAAATTACAGGCTTATCGCCCTTCTTGACCTTGAAGCCAAGGCATATGCCCGCCTCCTCTTGAAGGATCTGGAGTCCTGGGCCGAAGAAAAAGGCATCATCCCCTTTTATCAGTCAGGTGTCAGGTCACAGTCATCGACCCTGGACAACGTGCTGGCGTTAGCTCATCTATCATCACAGGCAGTTAAGAAGAAAAGCCCCCCACTATTTTGCTGTTTTATCGATTACAGTACAGCTTTCGATAAAGCCGATCGCAGAAGGCTATGGTGGAAGTTAGACAACTGGGGAATTCCATCTAAACTCCTGAAGGCAATCAGATCCTTATATGAAGACACCTGGGTGCGGGTTAAAACAAGCGCTGGCACAGTGTCTTCTAAAATGACAACGAACAATGGGCTCAAACAGGGCTGTGTGCTGGCCCCCATCCTTTTTAATCTCTATACTGCGGACCTGGGGGATGCTCTAAAAGGTGCTAATTTAGTAGCACCTAGGCTAGGGCGTGTGAGGCTGCCGGTATTACAATATGCTGACGACACAGCTATAATGGACCACACCAAGGTGGGCCTACAAAGAGCCCTAAATGCACTGAACCGCTTTAACAATGATAACTTTCTGACTGTCAATCAGGGGAAGACCAAGGTAATCATCTTTGGGAGCTACCATCTTAAAAGGAAAGCACAGTGGTTACTGGGAGATTTGCAAATCAGCAATGTGGCTTTGTACAGCTATCTGGGGGTCTGGCTCTCAGAACGGGCCAAGGTGAACATCTATCAGAAACATCTGACCTCCAAGGCCAATAATGTTATACATTTGCTAAAACAACTGAGCCAACATCTGATAAGTCCTTCTGCCGGACCAATACTGACTGTCCTAAAAGCAAAACTGCTTCCAGCCATCAGCTATGGACACTTGGCCTTCCCAGGATCGCTGGATGTCTTCTTAAATTCAGCCCAAGCTAAAGCATATAAATCAGTGCTCCTTATCCCGAGGTCAGCCAGGAAATCAAGGCTGAGATTGGAGTTAGGTCTCGCGAGGCCAGTTATGAAGTGTCAGGGGGAGCTCATAAAGTTACACCTAAGGATTCTGAGGGCTCCAGCCGACTCCTTAAGACATCAATTGAGATCAATATTTGAGGAGACAGGCTCTGTCTGGCATATTGGCCTTGGCAAGGCCATTAGCACACTGAAGATAGAGCAGCAAGTCTGCAGTCTCTGGAAATTCCACTAAAGGCTTGAAAAAAGCGGTAAATAGACAAGTGTGTGAAATATCTTTCGATAAAGACACTAAGGCCCTCCGCTCAAGCTCTCTTCTTGATCCATTGAATAAATCATATATGCTAGGAAAAGCACAACCCTACCTAAGCGAGGCCCTTACACCACAAGCTCGAAGCAAAATATTTTATATGAGATTAATTACATTAGGAATCGTTGATTTTAATCCTGTATGGGCCCGCAAGGGGGAAAATATAAAATGTAGGCTGTGTTCTTACACGAGGGAATCCTGGTTGCATCTCCTATGCTGCTGTCCCAACCTCCATAACGAACGTCGGCAACTCCTGCGCCCGATCTGCATCGCTAACGGAGTAAAGACCTGCAGCGAAGCGTCAGCCTTGTGCTTTTCCAAAACAAAAACAATGATCTTAGCAAGACGGGGGAAATTCACGCATCTGATTAGGGATGCCTTAAAAGCTTTGAATGAAAGCAATCTAATTTTGGCGATTGGTATGCCCATCCCTGCGGAAGCAAGCAGACTGGTCCTTGAGAAGTATTGAGGAGTGTGCTTCCTTTTATCAGCTCTTTATGACTGGGCTTTTTAATTTTTTTTACGAGGTGTGCTTAATCAGTATGACTTTACAGAACATTGGGGGCTGTACAAACTTGTTTAAGGGCACATGATCATTACAAATCCAGGTTCTGGTTGAACGAGAGGGCGCCAGGGAAAGGAGGGTGGCATTTTGCTAAGTATAAATACGATTTTTTATACTGTTTGCTTTTACTGTAATGATTTTAATTAATTGAGCAGTGAATAAATATACTCAAACTCAAGTTGTGTCATTAGTTGATGAGGCAAAAATGGAAGGATGAATCTCAAAACAATAGCAGAGGAACCTATAGTGCCATACGTTTATACCTTACCAGAAATTCACAAAAATTAGACACCACCTTTTAGAAGGCCTTTAATTTCAGGCATGGGTTCCTTTTAAGGACCATTAGCACTATTGGTGTATTTGTTCTTGCAGCCCTTAGAGATCAAAATGCCATAATTCTTGAAAGACACCTAGGCAACCCCGAATCTTCTTAAGTACCTATGGTTTATTCCAGCATCATGGATACTCCTCTCCTTCGATGCTGATGCAATATCCCACAAAAAGCAACTGTAAGGGCCATTAACATGCTACTACTTAATACGGAGTGGCCATACCACCCACTTAAAATGCTTCATAATTGAATATGCCAGATTTGTTCTTACAGATGATTAATTCCAGTATAAGAAACAGTTCTTCTTGCACATTTGCTGGACAAACATGGGTTTTTCTTATTCTCCAATCATGGCTAATTGTTTTGAACATAATTTCAAGACTTAAGTAATTTTCCACTATACTAACCCATTCTCAGGAAATTTGAAAAAATAGTAATAGTACATAGAAGATGTTGGTAAAATACTGTGAAAAAATACTGAAAATATTGCACATTCTGCTATCACATACAGATTTTTTCATTATTTTTTCTACTGACATGTTCATTGTGCATTAGTAGAACATTCCAAGTCTAGTAACCTTTGAAACAATTTTGTGATCCAAAGAACGGACAAAGTGTGTAGGTTCTATAAGACAATGGTGTCTAGTGGAGGCATTGAAAACAGCCAGCTAACTCACAAGTGATCCCTGGGGGCATTTGGGGGACATCTCCTTTTATTCAAGCAAATCATTTAATGGCAACCAAACTAGGAAGGCAGTGATAAGGCAGGAAGCCTTAGAACAAGTGTGTGATGCTAGCTTAAAGAACAATACTTGCCTTTCCTGAAAAATGGTCAATGCCTCCTTCTTTGGTGAATGCCATAATACCTCCCTTGATGTAACCATCTTGTTATATAAATGGGTTGAACACTTTCAAGGGTATATGATAACAATGCTGAATCAGATAAACATTCTGACATTGTAGTGTTCAACCCTTTAGGGTGCTGTTTGGATTTGCATCCCATTACACTGGGGGAGGTTAGATCTGCAATAGAAGGGAGCGCAAGGAGCCAGGCCCTGACAGGGTACCAATCGATCATCTTATTGACAATATTGATCTATGGGCTCCACTTATTGTCAACGTGTTAAGGAGTTCTATTGCCGTGGGTCCACCTAAGTCACGGTCGAACTCCACCATTGTCTCTATCTATAAGAAGGGTGACAGATCCGACCCTCGATGTTATCAGCCCATCTCCCTAATTGAGTCAACAGCTAAAGTACTGGGTAGGATAATATTGAATTGGTTGGAGGCCAGGGTGGCAGAGAAGGGCAACTTCTCCATCATTCAGTATGGGTTTAGGCAGGTACTCGGAACAGTTGATTAATGTTTGAACCTTCACTTAATCCTTAATAAGTACACCCAGGTGAAGAAGAGCTGTATAAAAATGTGCATTCATGGATCTGGGTGAAAAAAGAGAAACTCTGGGGAAAATGTTGGAAATGGGAGTGGATACTCCCTGCATTGTTATGCTCAGTTCTAATATTGAGAACCGGTGTGGGACTACAGAAGCTGTTGAATAGATTTGTTCTGTTCATGAGTGACTTGGGACTAACATCAAACATAACCAAGTCACATAGCATGGTCTATGGGCGCACTTCCTCAAACCCGAGGTCTAATTTTATTAATGGTGTTGAACTTCTTTGTGTTCCAACCTTCACATATTTGGGGGTAACCTTTAACCTCAAAGACACGTGGATGCATGTAATCAAGGTGAGGAAATCCCAGTTGAAACAAACTACAGAGGCACTTTTCAGGTTCGCTGGAAAGCTGGGCTCCAAACCGTTGGACGTGATGGTCAACATCTACAAATCCTGTTGTTGTTCTGTCATGGTATTTGGGGTTATTGTAATATGTCACACCAACAGGCAAGTGAGAAAGTGTTTTTGAGAAGACTTTTGTCTGTACCCAATAGTGTACCCATACTTCTTTGTCATGCGGAGCTGGGCTTACCGTACTTGGAGGATTGCATTAAATTAGACCCACTTATGTTGTGGTACTCTATCTGGTCCAAACAAGAAACTTTTTTAAACCAGGAGGTAATCAATGACTGTTTAAAGCTTGACCATGTTCATATTATCTTGTGGCTGAAATATTTCAAAGAACAATTTGTTTTGTTAGGAAGACCAGAATGTTTTTTCAGCCCATGGGACGTAATTGCCCTATCTAAAAGCTGACTAAAGACAGAATCTTTAACTATGCAGGGTTGGAGAAGAGAACCCCAAAAGCTAGGAAAAAAGAAGGTGGCTGCTTATTATCTGTTAGTAACCACAGCCTGTATGGAGCTTTATCTCTATTCTCTACCATATCATTGTCAGATAATTTATTTGCTTAGGTTTAGGTTCAACATAGCTCATTTCCTGGTCTCCTACCAATGCAAATCCTACCATGATTGAAGCATTGAACTATGTCCTTGTGACTCTTGCTCTGCTAAATCTATACTTCATTTCTTTTTTTCAGTAAATTGTATATTGTACCAAGGAGGAAATTTTGAATTCCATTGCTTAGGTATTTGAATATTAGAAGGTATAGACCAGCTTTATTCAATCTGCAGCTGCTTTAAACTGAATCATTTTTACAATGGTTCATAGGTTTATCTCTACTGCTGTAACATTGAGGAATATGGTGGAGAAGTAATATTTTAATGGTAATCTATTTATTGAGCTGATGAGATGTTGCACTTATCTTCTGTTCATTCTTGCATGATCCACTTTTGGTTTTAATTGTTGCAATGGGGTATCTGGCTATTAATGGAATTTAAGTCATTTGCTGCTGAGGACGTTTTACTTACCTGTTTTTATAATCCAATTGTTATTATGTACTGTAATATGTTGGATTTTTATGCCATGTATTCTTTTATGTTTTTTTCATTTTAAACAAATAAAGACTGACTTGACTAGACAGTAGGAGTGTATTGCTTTCTCTTCTGATTTCTTGTCATTTTGAGTTAGGAGCTGAACCATTTGGCACAATTGAAAGTGAAACACAGACATTTTACACAAAGCATTTTTTAAAATAGAGACAATACATTTAAAAATACCACACGTCCTCAGTACCCAGGCCAATACTTGGCGAAGCTACACTACAAAATAGCAAACAATTGGAGGCTCAAATGTACTGCGGATGAATCCTGTGTACAGTGATGTGTAATGCAAAGTGTGTATAACAGTGATATGTTGAGACATTTTCCAGATTTTTAGCATGGTCTACTAAATCTTGCCTACACTGCATTTTGCTATATATTGTCTGGTAGGTCCTAAACATTTAAGGAAGACAGTGAAAGTGGACCCCTAATTTTGGGTGAAACCCCAAGTGTGGTTCTAAGCCATTTAATAAAACCTAGGTCTCTTTTTTAATTCTTGGTGGGAACTACAAAGAGGCATGAACATTAACTTAAATTCCAAAGCTCCATGACACACTTTGAAAACAACAGCTCTGCCAAAGTCAATTGAAATTCTATAACACTGCTTATTTAAAAGGCTGTCATCTATCTTCTCCTTAAAATTATTTTCTTTTACACTTCTGCTTCTGTATAGAATTTGCGAGCATGTTTCAGCCCAATAGATTTTATTTTATGGTTGATTAAAAGAGTGCCCCAACATTCATTTTGAATGTCCTTGCTACAGCATTAATTTCCCCTAAATAGACTAAATGAATTTTAATGGTTCTAATGATATAATTCATTACATTTGGCACTAGGCCATTTTCTAATTTCTACTTTCTTTTTTTAAATGACAGTGCTGCTGTTATAAAGCTAACATGATTCAAGCATATTGTGATTCGTGAAAGCTAAAGGTGAAACAGAATAAAAATACTTTACAATGCAATAATGTAAAAGTATAGTATTTTGGGGGCATAAATATTAAGTAATAATACCAATTACATATGTTTTTCTTATTTTTGAAACAGTCCACAGATCAGCATGTGACTGCCATAAACATTCTATATTTGTATATTGAATTAGCTAATAAGAATGTCTCAGAGTGCATCTATTTTAGTACATATTTCACAGATATAGTAAGCATAAAATGTTTGTCTTGTTACCACAATAGCAAGAAGATGGATAAAGTATGATAAGGAAATGGTTTTATACTGTTTTTCATCCAGGAATACTGGTTCTGTATTTCCTAACAGACACTCTCAAGGAAGGTTCATTTTCAGCTGGCATCCCCCTTGTCATATAGTACAGGCTAACTTACTGAAAATAAGTGTATATATTTAGCTCTTTTTAGCTTCTGTTGTCATCATTAACATTCTTCCATTCAAGATACACAATAAGCAATTAATCCATTTTCTGACAACTGTTGGTTCCAGTCAGATGCAATACAAAAAACTTCTAAATGTGCATTAAAAACAGTGTGGAATTATTGCACTTTTAGTAGCCTGTACTGCTATCCTGTTAGGGCTTGCCAAAATGATTATTAACATTTTCCAATTTTAGTTCAGGGAATAATTTATTGTTTTTAAATAAGAAACAGCATCCCTAATAAGAGAGGGGTAAAGGCACAGTCATAGTGACCATGTGTGCTCTGTGTTATACCAACTTATCCGTGTTGTAGTTTGAGAGCGAATGAGGCCGCTAAGCATACAATAAACGTTTTGAAGCACACCACTCACTTCTATACACGAATTGCTACAATGTTGAATTCTACCTTTCAATAAGGGGATAACAGAGAATTTTGTTTACGTAAAAAGGGTGCAAGATGGATTCTCTCTGTAAAAGGTGCGACATGTTGACCCACAATTGACAATACAAGTAAATCAGATACTATTAATAGAAACAATAAAGTTTAAGAATAACTTATAGCTGTTATTATAGGATGTCAGGTAGAATGTCTTCAATACAGTGGTACTTGGTTCATGGTATTTTTTCTCAATGACCAAAGCAATTGATTAGTACCTATTTATGAAGTGTACAATTAAATGTGTTTCTCCTTTTAGTCAATATTAAAATATATAGTATTCATAAAACCATTATAAGCTGATCACAGGACTATCTGAAAAATTATTACATAAGCTAAAGAATTTGGCTGTAATACCAGTATTACATTCCCGGATGGCTGACCATTTACCAGTGTACATGGGTACAAATTACAAGACCATAAGCATCCACATTTGACCACAGAGACATCATGTAATTTTCAAAAATTGCATTAGATTAAGCATGACAGACAATTAATCATTCAGTTTTCTCGATGTTAACCTTGGACATTTATACTTTTACATGGTCACATTCCAAAGCTTTATCATGCTTTTTTCACTTTTAACCTGACAAAGCACAAACGTCTGAAACTGTATTGGTTTTCTGAACAATACTGTTGCAATGTAAACTAAAAAAAAACTAGTCAAATGGCAAATATTAATCTCTGAAATAATTTAGAAAGCTGGCTCCGAGTGCTTAATGTTCACTGCTGTGGGTGGGGGGACGGAGGAGCAAAAGAACAGAGGGTGGATACTTGATGGCTTATCTAGAAGTGGTTGCTGTTGAGCTTAATATTGAGACCTGCTTCAAGCTAATGTTGAGAATGGGAGAGAAACTGGAAAAAGGTAGCACTGACACATGCAGAATGTTTTTTGCATTTATGTGCCAATGTGAAAAATTGCACTTAAAACTCAGACAATCGTTGCAATAGTTACTTTTTGTGATGGGGATGTTTTCTCTTTTTTTTTTACATTTCCTTCTAAATAGACTACTTGGCAAAATCCCATGCTTGAGTTTCAAGGCAACAATTTGTGCTGCATGCGTGTTTGTGTGTGTGTGCTTATGTGTGTGGGTGGGTGAGTTAGTGTGTGTGCATGGACTTGTGCGCATGTCTGTGTTTAATGTAATATTAGATATAAAAAAACTGTAATTGTATCACACAAAATCACCCTACTTGGCATTGTGGTGTTTGGGAACACCCCACTAACTAGATACATGTGGTATGACGTACCCCCAACTGTACTTTATAAAGACATTTCATGATACAGAAAAGTAATTTGACCATGCCTTTAAAAAGTCACAAAAATCTGAAGTCGGTTGCAATAAAGCTTATAAAATTCAGCTGGATATTGAGCGGCTTATTGTTAGTTTTGATTTTTTAGTACCACTTACTTTTATTGCCAATCATTTATGACTTATGTGAAGGTATTTTACCATCTATGCTGAAAAAACTTTCTATGACATCACTATTTCTGTCTGAGGCCTGAGGATGTAAGGAAGGCTGGTGTAAGTGGACAGCGGCTTTCTAAGATACATTGTTTGTACTGGCATTTATTTGCAAATTGTACAATAGCTAGTAACACAATATTGTGTTAAATTAAATAAAAAAACATTGTTTACTGGCTCACAGATTGCATGTTGAATGACCCGACAAGCTAATGACCATGAGGCATCAAGTAAGTGTTTTTGTCTCATTGCATGGACTCAACCCCTTCTGGCTTGGTTCTTGCTAAATGAGGGAGGGCTTTATCTCTCTGGAGTGATGATATCACATTGTCTATCTTTGCCTAAGGCAAAAATTCATATTTTCCAGTCCTAATCCCTGCAACAATAAATCCCACAGGACATTGTTCCTCCTCTGTTACTCAGAGAGCCCAGCCCCGAGTGAAAGTGAGTAAACCACATTGGCTGCCACCTGACGAACCACATACTTTCTATTTCCAATTTTCCGCTGGCTGTAGCCCTACCCTGGGACTTCCGTCAACAGGGAATAGGCTATACCTGGCTCATGTTGTTGCAACAATCGTGTACCTCGAGGCAGAAAGTTTGCAAAATGATATGCAAAGTTTCGAAACACTAAGCTTTACAAAGCCGCACACCATTACCTATGTACGTGAAACAGATGGTTTTTGGAGTAAAAGTCTGAGTGGGGAAAGTGTTTCTTAGTCCTTAAAATCTTGAGGGCACAAACCACAACATTATTCAACATGTATGTCTAATAGATATGTTTCAAGCCCTGTTCTAGCTATATTCTGTTTTTGGCATGTTTCCCTTTGCCAATGCCATTCCAGTGAGATGGTTAAATGCGGAATTATTGCTTACCCCATGAGAACAGGTATGGAAGTCCTGCACTTTTTTGTTGCGCCAGGGCCAGCTCCCTCCTGCCCAAGCCGTGGGTTCTAGAAAGCACACAGTCCACATAGATGTCCCAAAAGAGCTGTGCTAGGTCCCAGAAGAGAGCCCCATGCTTTAAGTTTTCAGATGATTTCAGGTAGATCATAAAGTCCCAAAAGCCAGCAACAGTGTCAGAAATACGGGGCTTTCTCATCTCCAAAAGAATGGCAGAGGAGGACTCCCAGCACTGGGGATCAGCACGTCCCAGGGCTAGAGGGTCAATTTGACTAGAAGTGGGGTTAACAAAGAACATGCCCAGGAATATGAGGGAGCAGGTGATCCGCATGCCACGGTGTAGTAGTCCTCTGTTCACAAGGTCCATGCTGTCTCTAAAACAAAAAAAACAGAAACACGAGCTGTCAAAACACCTGCAATTATCTTAGTCTGGAAACAAACCACAACTGCCTCCTATGTCAGAGCCTGGCATGGAAAGGCAATCAATATTTTAGCAACCTTGATTGTCCTTTCATAACATACTCTAAATAAAATCCAGATTAAGGGCCCGATTTAAAGTATGGTGGACAGGGTACTCTGTCACAAACATGAGGAAGCATCCTGTCTGCCAATCTCTTGCCCCCACACTCTCCCTTTAGAGTCAAGCAAACAGTCAAGTTTCCAATTCGATGGCAAGCTTTCTAAGACGTGAAGGACTACTGGCCATCTGAATAAGGGCATCACACTATATGTCTTATGAAGGGCTGACTGCCTGATGTCCTTTTTTTTGCACTGGCACCTCTAGAAAAATGTGGCTGTGATGAACAGACAAATTAACAGAAAAATACAAAGAATCCCCTGACACTCAAGGAGAAACTCTGGGTGTGGGGGGTCATTAGATATTTTTTTTTCAAAAACAAATTCCCACTTTGGGAGTTCTTTGTTAAAAAACAAAATATTGGTGAACGGCCTTCAAAACTGTTAGTGGCCGTCCACCAAACTTTTAGGCCTTCAGAAGAACACATAGTAAATATAGAAAGAGGAAAATATCTTTAAGGAATGTTTTTGTGCAGGAAGGTATACGTTCCTGCACAAAACAATGCCTTTAACGCAGGAACCATTGCACTTGAGAAGCCATATGAGACAGACAGAAAGTTAACTTATTGGCTTTTGCCACTAAGGAATCTTGTAGTTGTGTGTCCCTTCCCAATGGAATTTCACTACCGTATGTTAAAGTAGTGAAAAGTATTGCCCTTATACTTATAACTTGAATGAATGGGTCTAGGCTGGGGCCCCAAAGTTAAGAATGATGCAGATAAAGCAGGAGACTTTGCTTTAATATGTTCTTTTTGCAAGAGAAATGTACCTATTGGAGTCTGCCGTGACACCCAGGTATTTGTGCTGTTGTTCCATATTTATTTCACTGCTGTTAATGCTCAACATTCAAGATTTTCTGATTTTCTTTCCTAAAATTACCACTTTGGTTTTCTTGATATTGATTTTAAGTTTACTGTGTACTCGTAGAGGTAATTAATTAATCTTTGAAGGCCAATGTTAGCTTTACTGAACAACACCAAATGGTCTGCAGACAGCAGGTTAGATATCTTTCTGTCCTCTTATTTAGGTGCATGTGTGTTTATGTTGTCAAGGTCTTGCGAGAGATCAGAAATATATAGGTGTTGCAAAGCCATCCTGGGCCCTGGGCACCCCCAGATTTTTTTTTTGCTGACTGGCACTGGTGGTAAGTGACTATGACTGTCCCTGGGCTCTGCCTAACCAGGCCCAGAGCCAGTGCTATGCTGAAAACACGCTTAGAATATAGCGAAAACACCTACGGGTACACTATGGGTTAGGGTACCCCGATGACTGACATGACCTTCCTTATAAGGCCCTATTACATAATAAGGCAAGGGGATCAAAACTCCCTTTAAGTCCTTAGTATATAATAGGGTATGGCAGTTTAGAGGCCAGCAGAACTTTCTACACTTGCATGTGTGCACTGCTGAGGCCTGAGGTAAGTTTAAAAGCAGCCCTGCGTTGCAGGACTCCTTTTAAAATGTAGATTTTGCCCAAACCCAACTTTGGAGTTTGGGGCACTTACAAATTAATAAACTACAATATTTTGGCATATTCCTACCCCCAGGGTCTCCCCTAGGTGTCCCAGTGGTGGGGGTTCAGGTATGTATAAGGAGGACCCTTATAAAATAGGTTTTATATGCCCTGGGTTTAGTGAAATTGCACAATTCACTGTCCACATTGTAGTAAAGTGCTTCCCAAAATCGACTTTTGTGCTAGGAGTACTGTGAAGTGAGGATCTGCAATATTTTGACATATTAAGAACCCCTAAAGTCTCCCCTAGGTGTCTCATGGGTAGGGTGGTCCTGTAGATGTAGGCAGGGACCTTATAAAATATGTTTTATAAGCCCTGTTGTTGGAAAAATTGCTCGTCATTTTTCCCATTGCAAATCCCCAGCCACATAGGTTAACATGGCAAGATGTTATTCATTAATAATTCCTGCCAGGAGAATCAGAAAATATCATTCAAGGACTTCCTAGAATGGTATTGAAAAAGCCAACAATATACTATTGTTGAGTTCATCCTAAAATGTACAGACGAGAAGTTATAAGACTTTCTTGTCTGTAAGCCAAAATTCAGTCTTCCCGTGATCTGTCCTGATTGGTCAGAGTTAAGTGGATTAGCCAGGCTGCTTTGATGGGGTGATAAGTAGCCCTGCGGTGCAGGAGCCATTCTGGGAGGAGAGGGTTCCATTACATAGGAATGCCAGACCAAGGAGGAAGGGTCGTACACAATAATCTTCAATAGAAGGAGGAGACAGGCAGGAGAAACCAGTTTCATTTACACCCCTACTCTTTGAACTCAGCCTGATGGCAGGCTTAAGGAAGGATTGTGCAGATGCCAGGGGGAGGGAGAATATGGAGATGAGCCATCCTGGAGGTTGGTTTAGCCAGTTCCTGCCTCTCTGCTGGGACTTCAGCCATATTGAATTTTGGAGAAAAAGTGCTTTCTGGGAGACAACTGTGCCACACTTTGGATGAAATGGTCATGCTCTGGGGTGTTGTCCTGCCCCTCATGGGACAGAAGGGCCCTCCTATGTGGCCCCAGAGAACACTAAATAAGTATCTGAGAGGGGCAGTGCCTCTCAGATCTGCTGCTTGAAACAAGAGGAAGAAGAAGGGTCCATGTTAAGAAGTTTGATTTGCACCAACCAGGCCCTGCACACTGACTGCGCCTGCTGCACAAACTGGAACTACATCCCTGTGGATGTAAGTTGCTTCAAAAGGACTAAAGTGTGGCCTCCCCGCAAGCTACAGGTTATCAGAGCTCACCTGGACAATCACCAATAATAATTCCCAGCCTGGAGTACTACCAGTGGATTTGTAAGGGTTTTGTCCAAGTGGATTATGGGAATTGAAGTCCCAAACTTTCAAGGACCATCTTAGAGCTTCCAGACCCTTGAGTAAGTTTTGGACATTTTGGGGCACTCAAAGGAACTTCAGGAAGAAGTTCCAAAAGTGTGAAGAACTTTGGAGTAACTTTGGAAAAAAGCTCCAAAAGTGGACTAACTCGACCTGGCCAGCCAAGCCGGCAATCCTCAACCGTGAGCCATGCTGCGTCCAGGTTCATCCCACTGAAAAGCTCCGTAGGTCCGACTTCCAGAGTTTGACTGGGAGTTGGTGGAAACCCAAGCCGGTGGACCCTCAGCGAATCCGGCCTGGTGAAGAGCATCGAGGAACCCTGGGAGAAAAATCTCCTTTAAAGTTTCTAAGTCCGAACATAGAAAAGGTGACTTGAACTAACCACGAGAGCCAAGCTGCCCACCTTCAACCACGAGCCGGCCCGGATCTCTGGTTCATCCCACTGGAAAGCTCCAGAGGTCTGACTTCCATAAGTTTGTAATGGCTGAGAGCTTTGAGGGACCCCGGGAAGAAATGCTCCAGAAAAGGTAAAAACTTTGACTGAGACCTACCACGAGGGTTAACTGCGCAGGGCTCCATCGCGGTCAGCCTGAAAATTTGACTTTGTCCCGGTCTAGCGCTACCATATGTCCCAATAGGCGCTATAGGTTTCTATGTGCTATATAGTGCTAAATCTTTAAAAATTCATATCTCCAGTTACCTACATTGGATTATTTTTTAATTTTGGTCGCATTTTAAAGATAAAAATATTTCCCATTTTTAAAAATTGGTGTTAGATTTTTATTGTGTGTTAAATATTTACTGAAATGGTGATTTTAAATGCTTTGCATACCTGTCTTTGAAGTTAAGCCTATCTGCTCGCAGCCAAGCACTCAAGGGTTGAGCATGGGAATAATTTTCTAAGACCTATACTGAGCCTTAAACCGTCTTAGTGACCTTATTGCCAGTGGTAAATATATATTTACTACCACCAATAAGCCACTTTCCAACTATAGGTTAAAAGGCATGGGTACTAAAACGCATCCTTGCCTCAAAATGATTGTGGTATAGTTTTTCCTAGAGAGGTGGGTGCCATCAACAAGTTTAATTCGTATCCAGGTGTCTGTAAAAAGAAGCTAGATCTCTTTCAGCAAGTTTAGTGGGATTTCCCAAGAGACCAGTTTTTTCGAGAGACTTTTTCTGGGGACCCGATCAAAAGCAGCTTTGAAATCCACAAAACATGTGGATAGAAGCGTATGAGTACCAACTTTTGTTTCCAGGAGTAGGGATAATGTCATCAGGTTTGACAGTGTCCCAGTTTTCTGTCGGAACCCTGTTTAGTTTCAAGGGATTATCCCACGTTCGTTCATCCAGGTGATTAAGTCTTCAAGCAGGGGACTTGCAAAATATTATGCTTCATTATGAAGTCAGACTATCAGGTGGTAATTACCTGGGTGTGATCTCTTAACTCCCTTGCAAATTGAATGAATTAAGGAACCCCCCCAGTACTCAGGTGTTTCTTCTCTGGAGAGAATATAATGGTACAATGGGAGTAACTAGTTGGACCAAAAAATCAGGTTTAATTTATATAATTCCTGCAGTAGTCCATTGTGTCCAGTGGCACCATCTGACTGCGAGTTGTTAACTTCTTCAGTTGGAGTGCACACTATTCAAGACTGCTTTCATTCATCTACCGGAGAAAAGCGATGCAAATCATTGAGATTTGCCTCCCCAGCCACCACGACATTTAACATGTCGAGTCAATTCCATGTCACTTGACCAACAAATCTGTTTTCATTGAATGATTGAAGCTATTTGCATGACTCTGGCCTTGGAGTCCTGCTTTTGTTGAATAGCGGGTATGGAGAAAACTTAACAATTCCAATTCAGTAATGTTCACTCTTGTAAGGATCCATTTCCAGTTTAATTTACTGTTTGATCTAAGGTTTTTGAGTTCCTATTTTTTGCTGGCTAGAATAAGGGTAGTCTAAAACATGTTGTAATGAGCTTGCTTTACTGTCCAAACTGCCTTTTTTAGTTTTTTCCGACACGTTTTTGCCCTATGGACGAAGAGATTGTTAACCCCTCCCAGGTGGTGAGTTCGCCCCCTCCTTGTCGGCCTTGTCATGCAGCATCGCCTCCCACCATGAATCATTCAAGGGACAACTGATTATGGTGTATCAAAGGCTGCAGCTTATTTTCAACATATGGATTATACATCTCTCAATTTACTGGTTGGTCATTTGCAACCCATGCTCATTCCAGATTACATTAGCGTGTAACACATTGCCCTCCCCAATGGCTTGTCTCCGTTCCTGGTTGACAGCACTACCCTGCGCGAGGGCCCCTATTTTGCAGGTGTCTCAGTGTTCTGCGGGCTCTAGGCTTCCCTTGCTACTGACTCTGTAGGTGGCTGTCAAGCCTGGCCTGGGCTGCAAGTGCCATTCCGCTTGCCCTGGACCTTTGCTGGCCACTCGCCTGCTCCCAGTGTCCCTGCTGTGAGGCATCCCAAGGACACTGTTTGAGCATCTGTTCTACCTATGCTACTCTCCCCGCTGGGTATCTTTCTGGGCTGCCTCAGCCCTCCCTTTTACCATCGACCATGTGGCTGCGACGACCGCTCCCTTTCGGTGTGGGTGGGTTCTGAGGTGATGGTCAGCGTGTGAGGTCAAAGGGGGAGCCTGTGTCCCCTTTTGACCTCCTTGCCCCACTCCGCTCGCTTCTCTGCTATTGGGCAGCTTGCAGGTTTCAACAGGGTGCGCCCAATCCCTGCGCATCCCTTTTCACAGGCTTTTCTCTCCCCTCAGGTGATCCCGTCCCTGGGAGGCGTTCCCCACAAACCCCCACTGGGTCTGGCTTCGCCTTGCCCAGCCCGTGTCTCAACCCCTCCCAGGTGGCAAGTTTGCCCCCTCCTTGTCTGCCTTGTTATGCAGCATCCCCTCCCACCTTGAATCATTCGAGGGACAACTGATTATGGTGCATCAAAGGCCGTAGTTAATTTTCAAACACATGGATTATACATCTCGAACTTACTGGTTGGTCATTCAAAAACCCATGCTCATTCCAGATTACATTATCGTGTAACACATTGCCCTCCGCAATGGTTTGTCTCCGTTCCTGGTTGACAGCACTACCCTGCGTGAGGTCCCCCCTTTTGCAGGTGTTTCAGTGTTCTGTGCGCTCTAGGCTTCCCTTGCTACTGATTCTGTGGGCCACCCCCAGGCCCGGTCCGTGCTGCAAGTGCTGTTCAGCTTGCCCTGGACCCATGCTGGCCATTCACCTGCTCCCAGTGCCCCTGCCATGTGGCATCCCAAGGACACTCTCTGAGCAGCACTTCTACTCTGGTTGTGTGCTGGCACCTACTCACCCTGTGTCCCTGCCGTGAGGCATCCCAAGGACACTGTCTGAGCAGCTCTTTTATCTATGTTACTCTCCCTCCGGGTATCTTTCTGGGTTGCCTCTGCCACGCTGCTGACGGTTTATCAATCGGAGGTAGCTTCCACTGTACCCCCCTTTCTTCCTCGCTCATGGGAAACACAGCTGTTCCAGAATCCCCACTATGTTGAGTGGGAACATATCCATGCCTACCCCGGTCAAGTGTACCTCATCCTCCAAGTGGTAACCCAGTGACCTGAGGTTGATCAGCCCGTGCGGTATGAAGCCCCAACCATTCGCCCTGCATATCTTTGCCATGGTGATGTACAGTTTGTGCCTGGACTTCTCTACTGCCCCTTGGTTGATCGCCCCCCTCCATACCCGATGCATGATCATCTCTAACCATATTATATCTGCCGGACGGGTCAGTCGTACCAAGGCCGCCCACCATGTGGTCATCTTTCCCAGCAGTTCCCTCCTCCCAATGTCTGCCAGGTCATTGCCCCCTAGGTGAATGACCACGGCATCTGGCCAGTCTCCCTGGGGCAATGCCCCCTGCATGGTGGGGAGCAATTGGTCCCATTTATATGCCCGATTGTCCTAGCCATGTCACTGCTGTGTTCTGTAGCCAGATCCCCTTGAATTATTTTTTGCACCGCCGCCCAACGTTGCTCCTGCGTGATGTATGAATGACCCAGGATCTACACTTTGCAGCGCCCTTCCGGAGGACCTGCTGGGAGAGAAACCAAAGCTCAGCACCCCACGTGGTGACTATATCCTTTGAAAGCGCCCAACGCCCAGCATCTCAGTGTCTTGATCCGCTTGGTGTTGAAACCCAGGCTAGCCGAGGTGGTTGATGCAGAATGAGTGTGACCCAAACTCTCTGGGGTGGAAACCTGCCCTCTCCAGAGCCTTTTGCACTACTATGAATTGAAACCGGCTTAGGCAAGACCCGTCCCTGTGTGCAAATAGTGGCCCCGCTTCTGGGGTGCCCAGCTCATGTATTCCTGCATGAGGCAAACAGAGCAGCATGCCCTGTCCCCAATGAGGTCAATACTTGTGTGCTTCCCTCTGCCCTCTTGGTCTGTCTTTGACCGACGCAGGTGGACCACCATGTACCGCCTCCTATGTGTAGGTCCTCTGTGTACATGCATGCCACACCCGGGTTCCCCCTTGCCGGGGCCACTAGCTCGCTAATTTTGTAAGCCCCAAAGAAGTCTAATGTAAATGCTGATCTGAATAATGCCATCTCGTGTTGTCCTGCACATATGACTGTTAACGTGCCCAGTACCCTTTTTAAGACTTCAAAATTGATGGGCCTCCTCCTGTCTCGTGTCCTTGGTTGTAGCCTACCTTAGCCTTTCATTGCCGTCCTGCAGAGGAATGTGCTTGTTGGGTCCTTCCCCGTTGCTAACTTGACATAGTGTACAACTGTGCTGAGGTGCGTTTGCGCCCATGTCTTGCTCCCTCTGCTCTGGAATGCCCATTCAATGAATGCTGTTACCTCCCCAGGAGTAACCCAGCTCGCTCCCCAGTGCTAGTTATGCTACTGAAAACCTCCCAGCACTTACAATATCACTTCTCTGTCTTGGGGGCCAGAGCATTATTCACCAGCCTAGTTAGGCCTTCTCCACAAGGTCCCAAAGGTGTCCAGGTACTGGAGTCATGCACTGGTCTGCGTGGAATGCCAGCTCCCTGAATCTGTCCCACTGAAAATGAGAGATTGCGTCAGCTTTTGAGTTCTGCAACCCTGCAATGTGTCTCACCCTAATTGCTATGTTCGCCCTCAGCTGGCAGCCGACTAGGTGTTGCAAGAGCCTCATCACCGCCAGGCATCTTGCTGTTCCCAAGTTGATCGCCTGGACCACTGCGTGATTATCTGATGGTAAAAGACACTATTATGGGGAAGAGCTCTAGAAGCGTAATGTTGCCCGTGATCCCTGTCCTATGCCAGCTGTCTGGCCACTGTAATGCCAACCATGCAGTCCCCAGGATTGCCCCAAAGCCGTGGATGCCTGCTGCATCCGTATGGAGCTCCAATTGTTCTGCAGGCACCCACGGTTCGCGCCACAAGAGGGTGCCATTGAAGCAGGCCAGGAAAGCATCCCACTGCTCTAAATCCTCCTTTACCCCTTGCCTAAGGCGCACCCTGTGGTCTCTTTTTGATATCCCTTTGGTCAACCAGGCTAGCCGCCTGGCGAATGGTGGCCCTGCTGGGAACACTCTGTTAGTGAAGTTCAGTTTTCCTAGCAGCTGCTGGATTTCCCCCGGCGTCGCCTTCTTTCTTTGCAGCAATTGCCCTATGATTAGGCTCAGCTTTGCTACCGTGCCAGGTGGCAGCTTGCATATCCCTTCTACCGAATCCAGCTCAATCCCCAGGAATGATAGTTTGGTGGCCAGGCCCTCTGTTTTTTCTGGCGCTAATGGGACGCCTAGCTCCTCCACCAGCCCTTCAAACTGGCAGAGGAGGTTTGCGCATTCCCCTGATCCTGGTCTGCCAATGAACAGGAAGTCGTCCAAGTAGTGAACGCGCCCTCCCGCAGGGTGCACCATCCCCAGCACCCAGTCCAGGAAACAGCTGAATGACTCAAAATAGGCACATGATATAGAGCAACTGTTAGACTTGGCTTTTTCAGCGGGTTTACCCCCAGACTTTTTGCTTTTTGGCCTCCTGTTTTTGACCCTGTTTTTGTTGGTTTTACGACTCTGGGCACTTTACCACTGCTATTCAGTGCTAAAGTGCATATGCTCTCCAGGTAAATTATGTTATGGATTGGTGTTTCCATGATTGGCATGTTTGATTTACCGATAAGTCCCTAGTAACATGCACTGTGTGTGCCAGGGCCTGTAAATCAAATGCTGCTAGTGGGCCTGCAGCACTGATTGTGCCACCCACACAAGCAGCCTTTCAAAATGTTCTCGGACCTGCCACTGCAGTGTCTAAGCATAGTTGTGACTGCCATGTCGACTTGGCAAGTGCACCCACTTGCCAGGCCCTAACCTTCCCTTTTCTTACATGTAAGACACCCCTATGGTAGGCCCAAGGCACCCCTTTGGGCAGGGTGCCGTGTATGTGAAAGGTAGGACATGTACTTGTGTATGTGACATGTCTCCTGATAGTGAAAAACAGTGTATTTCGTTTTTCAATATTGAAAGGCTATCTATCCCATAGGATAGAATGGGGAATACTCTGAACCATTTCACGAGTATAACTTCCCCTTGGAACAAGATAGAAAGTTGGAGTTTAGTATGCCTAAACTCAGAATATAAAAATGCAACTTTTAGTAAAGATAATTTTTATATTGTGTGTTTGAAAATACCACTTTTAGAAAGTCGGTATTTTCTTGCTTAGACATCCTGTGTGCCTCTGCTGGTCTGTGGATTGACTGTCTGGCTTTGGAGTGATAGGGGCTGGGGATGCGCATTCTCTCAGACAGCCACTGGAAGGGGGGGTTGATGTGTGTCCTGCCTTTCCTTAATGAGTCAGGGCTGGGCGGGATAGACCTGGGCTGCATTCAGAGTAGTGGGAGGAGTTTCACTAGCACCTGTATAGGACTGGTCTGCCTTTAGAGTGGTGGGAGGAGATTTCCCTTCCACCTGAATAGGCCCTGTCTGCCTTGGACAATGCTGTCTCCACCTCCTGCCGGGAAGCTGGGCCAGAGAGGATCAAACTGGTTTGGACAAAGCATAGACACTCTCTGCCCCAAAGAACAAAGAGAAACTGAGTATAAATACTGGGGCCCAGACCCAGGTGTTGACCCCCGCCGCATTGCATGCCTGGCCCAGCCCATGGACACCAGGGCATCCAAGCTGCTGGGTGTGGCGGTTGCTGCTGAAAAGGTATCTGCCCCCATGCTTCCCCTTGGAACTCCCTTTCTCCCTGTCCGCCCCTCTGGTTCGCTGACCAGGGGTGATGAGATCCCCACGGCCCCTGTGCTGCATAGTTAATCACCCCCAGCTGAGTTCCATAATAAACAATGTTCCCAGGCCCCACCTCAAAACCTAGGGCTCACCCCTGCCCCTTTCGCTTTGTGCACGTTGCTCACCATTCCTTGTTGCTGTGTTGTAGCTTGCTGTGCTGTGTGTCCCCTTAGGGGCCGCCGTCACGGCTGCAGGCCCCTCACCGCAGTCCTTGCTGCTGTACTCTTCCATTTCATTGTTCTCTTTTTCCTCCAGCGGTGTAGTTGCCATGTTCCTGCCTCTTCCTGGATGTCTTCCTAGGCTGGGGCTTGCAGTCGCCCGCCTCTGCGCTGAGGAGGGCTGCTGCACTTTAGCCTTTGCCCCCCCCTTGCCCGGCCTGGTGGGGGCAGCCTTTCTGGCTGCATGTCCCTTCCCACCAGGCCCTGGAGGGGCCGCCGGTAGCCCTGCTTGGTGCTTTGTGGGCTTCTGGGCTTTCCTAGCTGTTTTCTCCTCCGGGTTCCCTGCAATGTGCTTGTCTATCTAGTCTTTGCCTTTTAGGGCTACTAAGGCCCTCGCCTTTTCCAGCATAGCCTGCAGGTCATCATCGAGTTCCGGGCCAGATTCCCCCCGGGGCTTCATGTGCCTCTTCCGTTGTGGCCCAGACTCTTCCCTGCCTCCTTCCGGAAGTGCACCAGCCTTTTTCTTTGCCTGCCCTTGGCGCTTCATTTCCCTGCCATGACCTCCTATCTGATCCGGCCTCACGCCAGCTCGTTCTCCTCTGCTTTCTTGCACTACGTCCCCCCTTCCTGGTTTTGCGCAGGGTCTATTTATGGTCCTGATGCAAGAGCTTTGAGGATGCAGTTTCTGGTTCAGTATTATATCAAACCTTTGTTTTTGAGCTAATTGGTTGCTCCGGGTCATCTGGAGTTAACTTGATCGAATTGGTCATCTACTATATCTGGCAGAGAGAAGCTCGTCTGGTAAAACTCATCTGATGCCTTCCAGGCGATGCTTTAAGTTCGTAGGTGACTCAACCTGTTCTCCTGAACATCTGACCATCGATGGGTAGTTATAATCTTTTGATTGATCCCTATTGGGTGTGGTGGTAATTGATTGAAATGTTAATCTACTTCAGCATGGTTTAGCAGCGTTCTCTTATCTGCCTTACTATCCCAGTCAGAAGAGATTGGAGTGAATCTGGACTCCTCTTGTGCCTTTTCCATGGTGTTTTTAATTATATCAAGAGGTTTCCTCTCCTCAAGAGCCCTAACCTGTTGGTCTATTTCTCTTTCTTTGACTATATTTGCAGCAGTTGACATGACTTGGGGTTTTAAATCCCTGCGGAACCTCATCAGTGAACCCAATTGCACATGTCGGTCTTTGTCACTTTCTTTGAATTTGTTTTTGGTGATAAGTGAACCTAATGTGGGTGTCTGTTACAATATCCTAGTAGCCCATGCCATCTGTGTCAGTCAAGCTAAGGAAAGGCTGCTGGATAGTGGTTTTAAAAATGTGTAGCACTGTACGTGCACTATGAGGGTTCTCCACTCCTCGCATCTGGGGATGTACCAGCCCAGCCATATTCTGAGAGTTTTTAAAATGTATTGTGATTCATCTATTCAATTCAATTCAATTTATTTTATTATGATTTGGGGCTCCGAAGAGTTCCACATAAAAACATATATCCAATATATCAAATCAACCAACACTTAAAAAACAAGCTAATAAAATTACAAAGCATCAAAAATTCCTTTTTCATAAAATGATACAAAATTCATAATTGCGTGTTAATTGCAGAGAGGTGCAATATAAGCACAAAATCAATTTCAGCATCCTTTCAAATACAAAGCTAGCAAGGACTGGACAAGGCAAGCTATAACGTTAGATCCTTAGACGACTTCAAATGTGTGTTTACGAGGATGCTAAAAATATATTTGTAATAATACAATTGAGTAAACAAGCATTAGGGATTAAAGTACAAAGGGATTAAAAGATTCTAAGATTCGGTGTACAGTACGCAGTAACTAGCAGCATAAAGGATTCCAAAAAAGTACAGGTGCTCGAACATAATAACGGATATCAAATCTTGGCTGATAGATAAGTTATGTTATGTTATTTAATACTTGTAGAGCGCACAGCTACTCAACAGAGTGTCCCGGCGCTGGTGGCTGTAAGTGAGTGAGACGGCTGCCAGAGCAGGTTCGGCCAGAGATTATTGCTGAAACAACCAAGTTTTGAGTTGTTTCCTAAAGGTCAGTGGTCTGTCTGAGTGTTAACGGCAGACCATTCCAGATGCGGGCCACCTGCACCTGAAAGGTGCGACCCCCGCTGCGGGAACGAGCGAATTTGGGCACATTGATCAGATGTTGATGTGACGATCTTAAATTTCTGCCAGGAGTATAGTAAGTCACCCGTTTCCTGATGTAGTGGGCCCCTGTGCCATGGAGCGCCTTGAAAGCCAATACTAGAGCCTTGAAATGGATTCTACTGCGAATGGGTAACCAATGTAGGTTCTTCAGGTGGGAAGAAATCCGTACTCTGGGGCCCAGCATAAGAATGGCCCTGGCTGCCACATTTTGGACAACCTGGAGTTTATTTAATAAAAATTCAGGGAGACCTAGATATAAGACATTTACATAATCCAGTCTCGAAGTAATAAGAGCCTGGACCACTGTCTTTCTATGTGGGAGCGACAGGAGAGGAAGAAATCTCCGGAGCATTTTCAAAATGCCGTAGCAGGTTCCTGCTACCGACTGAACTTGGGTTTTCATGGCAAGAGAATCATCCATTTTTACCCCTAGATTTTTCACAACGCCCCCTGGAGCCTGAGGGGGCGACATGTCGGTCGGCCACCATTGTTTCCATGTGTCTTGGATGAAAGATCCGAAAAGAATAACTTCGGATTTTTCCGGGTTGCATTGTAGCTGGTTAAGTCGAAACCAGGCAAAAACTTCCCTCAGGCACTTATTGATCTTCTCTCCATCAAGATCATCCCCCTTCTTGCATGTGAACAACAGCTGAGTGTCGTCAGCGTAGGATATAATTTTTGCACCACAAGCTTCCACCAGAAGGGCGAGGGGGGCCAGATACAGGTTAAATAGCAGCGGGCTCAAAATAGAACCCTGAGGTACTCCGACTTTCAAGGGTGGAATGCAGGCCGCAAAAGGGGGAGACCAGACCTCCTGGCTTCTGTCCTCCAGAAAGGAGGAGAACCACTTCAACACCGTGCCCCCTAGGCCACACTCCCACAGTCTATGTAGGAGTCGGCCGTGGGGCACGGTGTCGAAGGCTGCAGATAAGTCCAGGAGGATCAAAGCCGCCTTCCCGCCTGCATCGAGGGTCTCTTTGATGGATTCAGAGATCTCGAGTAGGGCCGTCTCAGTGCTGAAATTTGCACGGAATCCGGATTGACTCGTATGGAGGAGATTGTTAGTTTCTACAAACTCAGTGGTCACAGATTCAATTGTACATGACAGTATTCGTAGCAGCATACATGGGGATAAAAGAGCAAGAGCGCGACTATAGCACCAATTAAAAAAAATCCTTTAAAATGCAACCATAACGTAATAAATATAAAACATATCATACCAATAACTCTTCAACAGTTACCACCTTCTAATAAAAACAACCCAAAAATACTACTTATAAAAATTCATTACATTTTGCTCTGAAGGCAACCTATGCGGCCTACTACGGCTAACGGGGCAACCTATTCCTTCTCTAAAATATATTTAAAAATTATTTTAAAAAACTAACAATTTTAAAACAGACTGGTTCAGAGGGGGGGGGGGGGCAGAAGACAATTTCGGACCTCCTCAGCTGTGGCAATATTATACTTTAGGAAAAAAGATCTTAGATATCAACGTCGTGATGGTTGTAGTAGGGGACAGACAAATAGGACATGATTTAAGTCCTGCAAACAGGTACCACATAGGTGACAGAGTCTTTCCTGCCTAGGGAGACCCTCCCAAGCTTCTGTTAAAATTCTTAAGGGCAGTCAATTTAGCCGAAGCAACAAAATTGTTCTGCACACTCCGTGAGGGAGATTCCATATAACATAAGGTTGTGGCTTTTTGTAAATACTACTCCCCACTATAAAGTCATTATTGATTCAGCTATATTTTCTGCGTTTAACAGTCGATGGAGCTGGGACTCTGAGTTTCCCAGATCTCATCTTACCAAGTGGGTAGTAGTTTGATCAGTTATGCCCACTCCCTAGCTGCCCCCTCCATTTTTTTTTAACTTACCAGCAATTGGAAGTTGACGTGATTTTGGTCTTGGAAGTAACCAGATTTTTCTCCTGTGATCCCCTTGAGAACACCGAGACAAAGAGGGCCACAGAGGACTGCTCAGGAGGCTATAGCTATTGCCGAGTTTTGCCAGGAATTAGCGCGGTGTCTTGTTGTGAAGACCAGACCATGCCAACATTTGCCATAAACCACAGGCTGAGCTGGGGCCACCTTTTCCAAGGGTTGCCACCACACAGCCTAATCCTGGACCCACCTCCAGCATCAACCCCACAGCGTCTACTGTCTGCTACTTGACTCCAACAGGACGGGGTGGTGGTGGGGGGAAGGTTGAGGTGCGATGCCCCTGCAAAAAGATCTGCGGAGGCGCCTACTGAGGCCACAAACGCACCCAGCTTCCTCTGCGGCAATGCCAAGGCTGACAAGTGGGTCTGGCTAATGTCCAGGGCAGTGACAAGAGGGCACTGTCTCTCTCCAATCACCGGTCTCCTGACCACAATGCCCCCACGAGCAACAAAGCACGCCACGTTCAAAACACCTCCCCACCCCCAATGCATCAACTAAGGCAATGGGTCACAGCAAAAGAGAGACTGCAAGGTGGCTGCTGGGTGGAAAGGTGCAGAAATAGGAGTCAAGCAGCAGGTATGTGGCAATGGCAGCAGAGGAGAGCTGCTGTGGATGATGCTGGGGAAGGTAACTGAAGGCTCTGCGTCTGCAGCCTCAGCAACGAAGAAGGTGGATATGGCAGCCAAAGCGCGACTCAGAATAACCCTGATTTTTTGTTTGTGGGCAAGGAATCTGCAGAAAATCCTCCATCATCTAGCTATTGGGGAATCTCAAAACGTCTTTAAAGCACACGCATCCCCACATGGTCTGACATTTGTCACGCAGAAGGCAGATGCCTCAGCATGTCAGCTGAAAGCTCTGTCTAATGAAAGCTGAGCAATAGTCACGCACCGTGGCCCAACTTTCTTAATCTCCAGCCCCTGAATACTGTGACCATTTGCCTCATGTTGTATATTTGTTCAAAGGCATGGAGAACCTGCTGCCACAGACATTGTTTCCCACAAAGTGGTTCCTGGGATAAAAGGTCCCTCTGGCTCTGCAGGGATGTAAAATCATGCTGACTATCCACTACTGTGGTGGAGTTTCTTCCTGGCACTTTGGACTATCAACCATCTTGAAGGGGCAAACCCAAAGCTTTTTTCACAGTAAAGATTTTACAACATTCCTTTCATACTTGTGAAGAGCCTGGGTTCCAGTGTAAAAACGAAAGAACCTTAGCATACTGTTCCTTCATGTTTAGTGTTCTACCCAAATATCCATGTTCAAAGGAACTAACCATTTCGAAATAATCTGTCTACAGTCCATTCACCTGGCTGAAGCTCACCAGATCCCTACTTATGGCCCAGCTGGAGTGGGCATCATTTACATAGTTTACAAGAACCTACCTGAACACTAATTAATAGGCTACAAAGTACCTAATAATGGTGACATTTGTTAGTAACCAGTACAAAACATACTTTAGCAAGAGAGCCTGTTACCTTTGCCCACGATATACCCTCAAGAAACGTGAGGCCTTATCATGCCCAACCATCCACCAATTGAAATTCATGTGTTAAAATGTGTTGGTGAATCTCTTCGGCTTTAAGATCTCTGGAACACACCCAACTCATACTTGAGAGCACAACTAAACCCTAAGCCCCCAGAAAACTCATGAGAAAACATCTTGTTCGTTTAGGCCTTTGACAGCCAATAGAAACGTGGGTCTCAGTAACCAAGTAGTGTGTGATGCCACACCCTCTCCTTTCTAGACTGAAGCCGCCTGAACATGGTGTAGTTTGTCATGGTCATGCTATATCACCTACATCTTCCTGATAGACTCGTACAAAGCGTTATATTGCGCGTACACCCATTGTCTACCAGTATGGCGAGCTCATTAAGTATGGAGTGACTTTCCTTAACTAACCCAGAATGGAGAAGGACGCCCTTAAAGAATCAGCTGTACTGCAGCGGACTGTGACTGGTGTTTGATATCTCCTCCTAAGGAGGTTGTCTTCTGTGGGCACCAGCAGCACATGCACAGTTTTAGTCTGTGATGCTCGGACAAGCCCCAAGCAGGACTACTGCATCTGAGTAAAACAGTTGTGGCATGGGGAGGCTGTTGCATTTTTTCACTTCTAGTGATTGAGAAACGCACGGACAGGGCTGGGTACACCTTTTGACTATGTTTCACAACTATTTCACAGCATTCTTGACTCAATTATGTGGTCTCTGGAGAACTTTCCCTTGCTGAAGATCTGCGTTTGGTGCCCCTTCAAGGTACAACATTTTTCAGAGCTCTCTGACATCCATCTCCAGTTTAAACATTGTTGGTAGGCAGGGGCATCCAGAGCAGGATGTGTGCATGACACTGGCACTAGGCTAAAAATGCCGTTCTCCCTTGAAGACAGCAGTGGAAGAGTGTGCATCAGAGGAGAGCTGTTATTCGTTTCCTGATCCGGCAGCGCATGATGGTGTTGCTGAGCAACTGGAGACAGAGTGAGGTGAGTCAATCCATTTGGTGTGTGTATGTATGTTTCTAAGTGGGTGCATGCACCTGTCTGTAACTGCATCTACGGGCGTGTCTCCCTTTGTCTGTGGTTGCGTGTGTGCATGCGTGTTTGTGTAAGGAATCGTCTGTCAGTGACTGTTTTGTTTGGATTGCATTTATACATGTGTGAGTACTGTGCTTCTATGTATATAACACATGTATTTTTGTATCTGACATAAGGAATCCACTAGCTTCGATTGTGATGGCTATTATCTGGCATGTGCAGCGAATCCCATTACATGATGCCAGGTGGTGAGGAAACTAACAGTAGGAAGGACAAGCCTGGCATTTGATGGAATACTTAGCACCACAAAGGTAACGTATGGCATGTGATAGGGGCGTCTACTCATATGATGGTAATTCCAGGCATGGAAGGTGTATTTGGGACTATGACCATAACGCCTGTCATGGTATGGGGTATCTAGGAAATTATTTAAATGATAGTTGTGTGGTAGGAGTACATAGGAAACCCGATAGCAGAGGTTGCATAAGGAAATGGTACCTATCCAGTCCTGTGATGCCAAAACACAGCATGCTATGACCAAGGCTGGCATAACATGTGGGTACCTCCAAGGGCATATGATAGGAATTAGGTGCATAAAAAGCTGATACTTTGATGTGTATATGATGTCAGTGTTTTCATATTACTGAGCAACCTACTTGGGTGTATGACAAAGGCCGGCACGTGGCAGGGGCACTTGTTTTAGTCTATGAAGCAAACAGCTGGTATGTGTGTTTTAGAGCATATAATGCCAATGCTTTGCATATAATGGGGGCAGTTGCATGTACATAGAATGGTTGAACATGATCATATGAGGTGGAAGTGTTGTGTATTGGCATCCAAGGCTGTACATGATCGTGTGAAACTGTTTTCGGACTATGAGAGCACGTGAGGCTGGCTGTACCTACACATGTAAGCAAAGTCATTGTTGAGTCTGGTAGGCAAACAAAGGTGTTCATAGCATCTCAGTCGGTAACTGAACGACTTAGACATTATCGGCACATGTGAGATTGTACTGGGACATACTTGGCTTCATTTACTTAAAATAAGAATTTGGCATCTGTTGAATAAATTATAGATTTGAATGAAAACGACAAACTTAGATAGCTTCGGCTTGTCATTTTAACATTAAACACTCATCCAGTCTCTTGGCTGCGTTATTAATTACAACTTACACAGTAACAGGTTCTATGATGAATGTATTTGGCACCTAAGAGCGAGTGAGACCTAAAACCAAGGGAGTCCCCTAACTGCCAAATTTGTTTAAAACAAAACCTGGATTAGCGCATATGCTTGGACATTTTCCCAAATTGTGACCATACTGAGATGTTATCAGCAGCAGAAAAAAACTTTATGTGTAAGACCTTACTCTTAGAATGTAAATGTTGGTGTCCCAAAGGAATAATTGGGGAGGTCTAGATGAAATTTTCCTTCATTGCAAGGGATAATAAAATTGATGCTAACTGATAGATACAACGACGAGGAAGCACTGGTTCCGATGAAGATGCATTGGGTCCGCCCCTCGCAACGACGAGGAAGCACTGGTTCCGATGAAGATGCAATGGGTCTGCCCCTCGCAATGATGAGGATGCACTGGTTCTGATTCACACAAAGGCGAAGATACGCCGGTTCCAATGAGGTTGCGTAGGTTCTGAATGAAAAAGCACCTTTGGCCTTACTTCCAAGGGTCCAGGACTGGGGTGACACCACTTGGCAGGGCAGACTCACAACTTGCAGAGTCCAGTTGTAGATGCAGGAAGTTCAAATCTTTGATATCCCTGAGACTTGGGAACAGGAGGCAAGCCAGCAAGCTTTGCAGCCACTCTGCGTTCAAGTGATGAAGGTCCAGTCCTTCTCACCCAGGCAGGAGAACAGCAGGCAGAAGGGCAGCTCAGCAAGGCAAGTGCACAGCAAGGCGGGGTTCAGAAAAGCAGCAGTCCAGCAGAGTAGTAGTCCTTTCAGCAGCACAACAGCTCTTTTTCCTGGCAGAGTAGTCACAAGTCCAGAAGTATACTGTTTTGGTAGTGCCTGGGGTCGAGTACTTATACCCAGTGGTGCCTTTGAAGTACTTATACCCAGAGGTGACTTTGAAGTGGGGGAGACTTCAAAAAAGGTTTTGAAGTTCACAGAGTTTCTCCCTTACTACCCTGGCTCCAAACACACTACAGGGGGTGCCTTTGAAGCATTTATACCCAGCGGTACCTTAGAAGTGGGGGAGACTTCAAAAAAAGTTTTGAAGTGCATAGAGGTTTCTCCCTTCCTACCCTGGCTCCAAACACAGTGCAGGGGGCTACCTCTTCACAATTGGCAATTACACTTAAAAGATGTAATAAGGTAATCCACGTGTTATCCTATGGGAGAGATAGGCCTTGCAGTAGTGAAAAACGAAATTTTTCACTACCAAGGCATGAAAAGTTTTAAAGTACATGGGCTGCTTTTTAAATACACTCCACCCTGCCCCCTGTCCTGTGGGTTATACAGGGTCTACCTTAGGGGTGACTTATATGTATAAAAAGGGATGGTTTAGTCCTGGCAAGAGGGTTTGCTTGCCAGGTTGCCATGGCAGTGTGAAACTGCACAGACAGGCTGTTCAGCGGCAAGCCTGAGACATGGTAAAAGGGACTACTGATATGGGTGGCTCAATCAATGCTGCAGGTCCACTAGTAGCATTTAATTTACACGCCCTGGGCACATGTAGTGCACTTTAATAGGGACTTATAAGTAAATAATTAAATATGCCAATTGGGTGTGAACCTATGTTACAATGTTTTGAGGAGAGAGCATATGCACTTTAGCAGTGGTAAAGTGCTCAGAGTCCTAAAGCAAACAGAAACAACGCCAGAAAAATGGAGCGAGTCAGGTGGAAAGTTGGGGTAAAACCATGCTAAGGCTGTCAGGTTTAACACTGTAAATGACAATTGTGTGTGCACTGAGGGTTCCCTGTGATATAGAATACAAGCAATGCAAAAAGAACAATTGATGGACAAAATGCTGAACAATGTCAAACATTCACCCCCAGTACAGAGATCTGGGTCTAAATCCATAATTTGTTTGCCCACCATGCCATTCCAGGTGTTCCCAGCCATATGCAAATCAGACTTGATCCTGCTCCTCGGTTTTGGGGTATCGTCCCTCATCAGCCAGGCTAGCTTGACTCCATTGGCACGGAGAGCACAGGACCCATGTCTGGGCATACCCGTCCCACTCGGGGTGATAATGCAAAAAGAACAATTGATGGACGGAATGCTGAACAATGTCAAACATTCACCCCCAGTGCAGAGATCTGGGCCTAAATCCATCTTTTTGTTGCTCACCATGCCATTCCAGTTTGTTCCCAGCAATATGCTAATCAGTCTTGACCCTGCTCCCCATGGAAACAGTCTAGCCAGAACTGCCAGGCCATGTCCTCCCTGGAACGGGAACAAGCATCCTGGGACCTGTTTCAGGGTATCACCCCTCATTAGCCTGGCTAGCTTGACTCCAGTGGCATGGAGAGCACGGGACCCACGTCTGGGCATTCTCGTCCCACTCAGGGTGACAAATGCAAAAGAGCAATTGATGGATGGAATGCTGAACAATGTCAAACATTTACCCCCAGTACAGAGATCTGGGCCTAAATCCATCGTTTATTTTGCTCACCATGTCATTCCAGTTTGTTCCCAGCCATATGCAAATCAGTCTTGACCCTGCTCCTCATGGGAACAGTTCAGCCCAAACTGCCAGGCGCAATTCAGGATTCGTGGTTCTATTCAGTTGCTCTAGGCAACCGGGCAGTGAATTAATGCCATTGGCCATGGGTTGGCGGACCCGCCATTAGGTCATTTTTTACGTGCATCATCGTGGAGGTACCATGTTCAGTTTTGCACATCTTTTCACTCTGGAAATTCTCACTTTTCACTTTATTGGTTTTCTCCAAGGTTGATCGACATGTCACCACTTAGGGGTTGACTTGGCATGAACAGTTGGGTTTTAGATTCGTGGATATTTTTTGCTCTTTTATTCACGTCTTTATTCTTTCTCACCTTCTACTCACGTTGCATTTCTCCAGATACGTCAATGATATGGCTGCTCCAGATTATTTTAAAGATCAGTCACTTATTTTAGAAGTCGTAATCACTTAGACCATTCAGGATGATGTAGGCCAGTCAATGTTCTATTGTTTATATAACAGTCAACAAGAGTTCCTTATTATATATATGTTCATTTATACATTTCCCCTGACGAAGGGTGATCTGTACACCCAAAATGCATTGGGAGTGATGAAATCCACGTCAGAATGTATTATTTGGTTTACGAATAAACGAGAGCATTTTTTGAAGTTTTCATCTTCGAATAAAACAAGTTTGAAGACAAGCAGTTGAACGAAGCCATTACTTTACTGTAGAAGATTCGAAAAACTCGTGTTGTTTACATGATAACATTGTTAACTTTTCACTATCCTTTATTTATTGATGGATTAACATTGTGTTTAAACACTCATTTTGAGTGCATCAGGTAGTGCACGCTCTGTCTAAGAATCACGTCCTAGATTTGTTGTTTCAACTTTCCAAAAGTGCCATTTACAGAACTGCAATTCAAACACGAACTTCACCATCTGTTATGTTTTTAAATTGTGAGTCCAGAGACAACAAATGTGGGTTTCCCATCTCTCCCCAATTGGAAATTACACTTATAAAATGTAATAAGGCAATCCCAATGTTATCCTGTGGGAGAGATAGGCCTTGTGGTACTGAAAATGAATTTAAGAGTATTTCACTACCAGAACATGTAAAACTTAAAAGTACATGTCCAACTTTATAAATACACTGCACCCTGCCCATGGGCTGTCCAGGGCCTACCTTAGTGGTGACCTGTACGTAATTAAAAGGAAGGTTTTGTCCTGGCAAGTAGGTTAACTTGTCAGGTCAAAATGGCAGTTACTTAAAAAACATAACTGTCCCTTCACTCGACCAAGAAGAGAAGAAAGAATGAAACTCCGCCAGTTCTAAGCTATCAAAAATGTAATTAATAACCTAAAAACTAGTACAGCTCCAGGGCTGGACGGCTTCTCAGCCATTTTTTATAAAACATTTGCAGATCTACTCCATGACCTCCTCCTTTGTGTGTGGCTATCTAGAGGGAAAGCAGGAAGTCAGCTGTACCCACCCCAGACGAGTATTCCAGAGACATGTTCTGATTAAAGGGCTCAATTGATTAAGTACAGTTTTGTATTGCACGTCAGAAGAAAAAGTAATTTTTATTTTCTAATTAAAAGCACTGGTTGGAACATGACTTACTGATTTAGAATTGATGTTTCATTAAGTTTTGAGTTTCTAAGCAACACCACCTCCCTGTATCATTCTGCTAGCCTTGGGGCCAAGAATGTAAAAGGTGCAATTGTAGGGGTGAGCGACAAATTTCGCTCAACTGGTGGAGTTGGCGGAGTATTGCCCACTCTGCGTTATGCATGCAACGTGGAGTTTTGGCCAAATTCTGGAAACCTCCTTGTGGTGTAGATTTTTCTCACACCTGGTTCGCCAACAGTAAGCTGGTGAGCACGAGCAAGAATTGCCGCCCCCTAGTGCGCTTTTCAGGTGCTAGGAGGGCACCTGGTGAGATTTTCTCAAAACAGGTGGTCGCAGGCGATTGTGACCATTCGCGTCGAGAAAGCTGTCACTAAGTAGAAAATCTACTTGAGTGACAGCAAAGAAGCAGTACCCTCTGGTCTGCCAAGTGGCACCGTTTGCGTTGATTTTGCAGTTCCGAACAAGCTCCTGGTGCTAAAAATCAGCACGAGAAGCATGTATTGCTGATTTCCACCCATTTGTATAACTCTGTGGAATTTCACTGAGTTTTCATGTAACTCTGCGGAATTCCGTGAGGTGAAACTCTGAGAGTTCCGCCCACCCCTATGTAATTGATGTTAATAATAGGGTAAATCAGCAGGATAGTAAGTGGTAAATGTCTCTGATTGTTGCAGTCTGAGTCCAGTAAGCATGGTCTTCCCTGGGAATCCTGAACTGGTTCCTGCTGATTTAATTGCCTTTGACTGCTCTGCAGGTCTCAGGAACAACTTCACTTAAATTAAGGATCCCAGGGATACTCTTCAACTCTGAACTTTTACTTGCCCCATGAATCGACAAAGTAGTCAGAGTATTAACATTTAGCTATCCATACTGCAAAAATACCCTACCTCTATTCCAAACTAATCACGGTAAGGGTCCCCGAGATACTCTTCAACTCTGAACTTTTGTTTGCCCCATGAATCAATGCAGCAGTCAGAGTATTAACATTTAGTTTTCACTGCGCCAAAAAAACTCTACCTCTATTCCAAACCGATCACAGAGGGAAAATGACAAAAGCTTTTGTCTTGCCTTGGCTTGATTATTGCAACATCACCCGCATTGACCTCCACAAAAACCTCATTGAGCCTAAAGCTACATGAGCTACATAAGAACAATTATAGCAGACCCACTATAAGATCACTCCACTTGCTCCCTGAGGATGTGAGGATTGCACTTAAGGTCCTCTGAACTAACCACCAAGCCTACAAGGGTAAAGGTCTAGACATTTACAGAAATTGGCATGTATCCTTGCATGAGTCAGGTACCCCTGTTCCGTGTCCACCCATCTGATAAACCTATGTCACCTTAAAAGAAGGAATTATGATTGTTAGAGCCCGTTCAGAAACCACAGGGCAGACAGGCTATTGAGTTTGTTTGCCACTGGTGTCCTACTATCATTCTGCAAACTGGGCTAAGTAAAACCCTTTTTGCACTTGACTCTCATGGCAGTGAGGGCAATCAGTCACTGGCTCCTCAGGGAGGTAGAGTGGGAACAAGAGATTACATTTGAACAGCCATCCAGTAGACCCATTAACGTAATGTCCAGCCTCATGAAAACAAAAGTACATTAATCTCACATGAGAACTAGATACTACACAATCCAAGAGATATACTGGGTTGTCATAAATTGGCTTTAACTGTGATGAACTACACATCCCTGTTTTATGGGTAAACGTACTCCTCCCACAATAGTTTGTATCCTGCTATTAACACTCCTGTTAGACCTGGCATCATTGGGGTGGGTTTCCCCTGTATTTTTGCCTTTGCCTCCTGTTATTTTGACTGTCTGGCTTTGGAGTGATAGGGGCTGGGAATGTGCATTCTGTTCAGACAGCCACTTGGGGGGTTGAGGTGTGTCCTGCCTTTCCAGGGAGAGTCAGGGCTGGGCTGAATAGACCTGGGCTGCATTCAGAGTTGGGGGAGGAGGTTTCTTTCATACCTGAATGGGCCTGGTCTGCCAAGGACAATGTTGTCTCCACCTCCTGCCAGGAAGCTGCACCAGAGAGGACAGAACTAGTTTTGGCTCGGCAAAGAGCTTCTCTGCCAGAGAGAACAAAGGATTTTGTATTATAAAAAGAGGGGCCCAGACCCCAGACTTTTAGATCACTTCTGGGAATCAAGAGGAACCTTTGCCAAGGAGAAGAGCTGGAGAAACTGAGGAGGAATACTGCCCCTGTACTGTTTGCTGTATGGGGTTGGCCTGCAGTGGCTACTTTCTGCCAAGGAAAGGAGAAGGACTTTGCAGTGTGCTGTGTCCCCTGCTTGAGGAAGATCTCCAAGGGCTGGAAATTGAGCTTGCCTCCTGTTCTGAAGTCTCAGAGACACAAAGACCTGGCATCATTGGGGTGGGTTTCCCCTGTATTTTTGCCTTTGCCTCCTGTTATTTTGACTGTCTGGCTTTGGAGTGATAGGGGCTGGGAATGTGCATCCTGTTCAGACAGCCACTTGGGGGGTTGAGGTGTGTCCTTCCTTTCCAGGGAGAGTCAGGGCTGGGCTGAATAGACCGGGGCTGCATTCAGAGTTGGGGGAGGAGGTTTCTTTCATACCTGAATGGGCCTGGTCTGCCAAGGACAATGCTGTCTCCACCTCCTGCCAGGAAACTGCACCAGAGAGGACAGAACTAGTTTTGGCTCGGCAAAGAGCTTCTCTGCCAGAGAGAACAAAGGATTTTGTATTATAAAAAGAGGGGCCCAGACCCCAGACTTTTATATCACTTCTGGGAATCAAGAGGAACCTTTGCCAAGGAGAAGAGCTGGAGAAACTGAGGAGGAATACTGCCCCTGTACTGTTTGCTGTCTGGGGTTGGCCTGCAGTGGCTACTTTCTGCCAAGGAAAGGAGAAGGACTTTGCAGTGTGCTGTGTCCCCTGCTTGAGGAAGATCTCCAAGGGCTGGAAATTGAGCTTGCCTCCTGTTCTGAAGTCTCAGAGACACAAAGACTTCACCCCCAGTTCCCCCTGAACTCCTTTGCTGGGCGTTCTGACCTGCTGAGAGGTGCCTGCCAGTGTTCTGGGCCTCTGGAGGGTGTTTTGGGATTGGAAACTACAAGAACTGTGAAAATCGACGCATCGCCTGTTTGCGACGCATCGCGACGGTGTGAGAAGAATTTTCCAATGCATCGCTGCCGCCGAAGAACTGATGCAGCGCCTGCTTGTGGCTGAAGTGTCTACCATGCGACAAATCCTGTGCACCAATCACTGCACCGATTCTGACGCAGGCCCTGTTGTGGAGAAACTGACACATCGAGGGGACGCAGCTGATATCATCGCAACACATCCCAGGTCTTCACGCATCACATTGTACCGGATTGTCATGCATCGCATCAAAGCGCCATGTCTGTTGCATCGTTGGGGGACGCAGTAAGAAACCGACGCATCACCTCCCCACGCGGTAAGAAACCGACACATCACCTCCTCTCCGGTAAGGAACCGACGCATCACCTCCCCTGGCCAGCAGTAAGGAACCAACGCATCACCTCCCCCCAGGCAAGGAACCGACGCATCACCTTCCCTGAGTGTAAGGAACCGATGCATCACCTTCCCTGTGACCCTTTTTGCTGGCATTTTTCGACACATCCAAGGTACTTTGTGTAAAAGTGTTGCATCCAACCTTTTCTTGGAACAGAACTGTGTCTACCTTTTAAGAATCATATTTTTAGTACTGTATTGTGGATTTTTGTCGTTTTGGTTTTGTTTTAGTTTAGATAAAGATTACTTATTGTTCTAAACTGGTTGGTGTGGTGTCCATTTGTATTGTTTTCACTGTATTACTGTATGTGTTCACAAATGCTTTACACACTGCCTCTTAGATAAGCCTGTCTGTTCGTGCTGAGCTACCAAGGGGGGGAGCAGGGGTTATTTTAGAAGTATATCCCACTTACCCTGACTAGGAAGAAGGGTCCCTACTTGGACAGCGGTGCAAGCCATTGCCAACTAGAGACCCCCATTTCTAACAGCGGTGAGGCTCTGGACTTGCATTTGTGTCTTACATACAGTGATTGGTGTACACTACTAGTAGAGTGCAGACCATCACGCAACCACATACAATTGGTGGAGCTTTTTCGTTGAGACTGGTTTTTTTCTTGCAACTGAGAACTGCCAATCTTCCTCATGTCAATGCCAGCATCACTTGCATCTGTGGATATTGAGTTTGAAGAGGATAGGGTTGAAACCTACACTGTACCACAATTGAAAGCTATCTGCAAAAAGTTTCAAATCTCTGTAAGAGGCCTCTGTAGAAAGGTGGAATTCCAAAAGGCGCTGAGGGCCTGGTTGGAGTCAAGGGATGCCAGCGAGCATGACAAGCAACCTGTGGATGAGGTGGAGAATTTAGATGGACAGCAGGATAGGCTATTGGGTCTACCTGGGTGGAGGTTACCTTCCTGTGGGAGGCAGCAGTGTATCTTCAAAGGGGCTGTCTCCAGCAGAAGAGCTGAAGGACAGGGAGAAATACAGGATGCATGATTTGGAGCTCACGAAGCTCAGGCTGGGGAAGGAGGATAAGGAGTTGGCATTTCAGAGGGAGAAATTAGCCCCGGAAGAGAAAAAGATGCTCTTAGATCATGAAAGAGGTTTGAGGGAATTGGATCTAAAAGCAAAAAGTATACAGTCCAATCCCAATGGTGGCAGCGCACAATCAGTACCTGGAGAAGGGAGGGTATACATCCCCAAGGAGGTTAGTAAGGATTTTGTGAAGCAGGAAGACATTAGTCAGTGGTTTAAGGCCTATGAGGTAGCGATGAGTTCCTACAGAATCCCTGAGAGAGACTGGGGAGCGGGGTTGTGGAGCCGCTTTGTCACTGAAGGGAGGAACACATTGCTTGCATTACCCAGTGAGGAACAGATGTCTTATGCCCCCATGAAGGAAGCCTTGATAAGGAGATATAGGTTGACCCCAGAGCTATACAGGCAGATGTTTAGGGCCTGTAAGAAGCTGGAGTCAAACACTTGGGTGGAGTATGTGTCCTATTTCTGCAGAGCACTGGATGGATGGGTGAAGGGTAGCCAGGTAAATGATTTTCAGGGGCTCTATGATTTGGTTGCATGGGAGCACTTGTCAGATAATTGTTTTCCAGAGCTGCGCCAGCACTTAATTGACAGTAAGCTGACTGACCCCAGGAAGCTTGCTGTGGAGGCGGACCGCTGGGTCAGTACCCGGGTCCAAAAAGGTTGTGTGGGAGACTCCACCAAGGGTGGGCAGGGTCCCCAGCAGAAGAGTGGGGGGACAAGGGTAAACAGAAGGAGTTCCAAAAAAAGCCCCAAAGTAATTCACAAGGAAACCAATGGAAAGGTTCCCAGCCTCCCACTGAAAAGAACCCATGGGTCCCTGCAGGTAAGCAGGCCCAGAAGGGCCCCCGCGCATGTTATGCTTGTGGTCAGGTGGGTCACTTCCAGGGGGACCCTAGGTGTCCCAAAGAGATTACCCCTAAACCCACCGGTGCACCACCACGGGAGATTGCTAGTGTAGCCTTGGGGGAGGAGTCGACTTCCAAAGAGGGGCAGAGGCCCGCAGAAATGACCCTGGTCTCTTTAGGAGACAGTGAGATGGTCCCAAGAGCTCATCTGCTTGATAACACTAAAGAAATACAGGCAGTGGGTGACCATCAATGGCCATAGTGTGGAAGCTCTGAGAGACACTGGAGCCAGTGTGACAGCTGTCAGTTGTCGTCTAGTGTCTGAGGAGCAGGTGGTCCCCAACACATTCTACCCAGTAGTTGCAGCTGACAACTCGGAGTGCCTCTGCAAAGTCTCAGGTACCTTGAAAGTAGCTGTGAGGCCAGCCATGCCTGTTGACTGTCTGCTAGGCAACGATTTGGAGATGTCCCCTTGGGAGAAGGTAGAGTGTAAGTCTCATTTGGAGATGTTGGATCTGCCTGAGTGGGCGTGTGTGACCACTCGGTCTATTGCAGCCTGTAAGGGTGATCAAGAGGATCTGGAGTCTGAAACAGTGGCCCAGGTGCCTGCCAGAAAGAGAAGAGGCAGGGGACGCTAGAAACTGGCCCCCAAAGTTCCCACGGTCCAGGAGGAAGCAAACCTTGAGGGGGATGCCCTGGAGCCTACAGGGGAGCAAGTGGCCGAACTGGGGGACCTGCCTGAGCTGACCCACTGACAGCAGGAAGGAGGCCCCTTGAATTCTGCCAGGAGCATCAGAAATGACCTTCTCTTGTTGGTTTGCGGCAGCAGGCTGCAAACCAGGCAGCAGGTGATCAGTCTGGATCACGTTGGATTTACTGGGAGAATGGTCTCCTGTATAGTGAGCCTAAGATTGCTGAGCCTGTGTCAGCCCGTGTGCTGGTGGCACCCCAGCACTTCAGAGCCTTCCTACTGGGGCTGGCTCATGATGTGCCTTTAGCAGGGCATTTGGAGCAAGACAAGACCTTTGAAAGGCTTGTCACCCACTTTTACTGGCACCAAATGCGTAAGAAGTCTGATACACATTGTAGGTTTTGCCAGACTTGCCAGGCAAGTGGTAAGAGTGGGAGGAAGTGCAATGCTCCTCTCCAACCTTTCCCTGTTGTCAGCACCCTCTTTGAGAGGGTGGGTATTGACATTGTGTGGCCTCTGGATCCCAAGACAGCCATGGGCAACAGGTTCATCCTGGTCTTGGTGGACCATGCCACCCGGTACCCCGAGGCCACTCCTCTCCGGACTGTGACAGCCCTGTGGTGGGTCAGTATTGATGGGGATCTTCTCCCGTGTGGGGTTCCCCAGAGAGGTGGTGTCTGACTGGGGTACCAATTTCATATCCAAGTATATGAAGTCCCTGTGGCAGGAGTGTGGTGTTACCTAAAAGTTCACCACTCCTTACCACCCCAATGTAATGGGCTGGTTGAGAGATTCAACCGGACCCTGAAGGGCATGATTATGGGTCTTGGTGCGAGGTGTAAGTGGGACATCCTCTTACCATGCCTGTTGTTTGCTTACAGGGAGGTACCGCAGAAGTACTAAGGGTCCAGTCCCTTTGAGCTCTTGTATGGGCATCCTGTAAGAGGACCTCTAAGTCTGGTCAAAGAAGGCTGGGACAAAGCTCCCAGTAAACCTCCCCAGGATGTATATAGCTGTATTCTGGCCTTCGGGAACCAGACTAAGCCCTTCAGGCAACTCGCTCAGGTGAATCTAGAAGCCAGCCAGGAAGAGATGAAACAGTGTTATGATCAGAATGCCACTCTGATCGAGTTTCAGCCTGGTCAAAAAGTGTGGGTCATGGCTCCAGTGGAGTCTTGTGTGCTCCAAGACAAGTAGACTGGGCAAGAGTGAAGTCACCTACCTGGTGGACTTGCAGTCTTTAAGGAACCCTTTGCGGGTCCTATATGTGAACCACCTTAAAACCCACTTAGAGAGGTCCGAAGTGGGCATACTTCTAGCAACAGATGCTGGAATGGAGGAGGAGACTGAGCCTCTTCCTGTCCTCCTGTCTTCTAAGGAACATGATGGGTCAGTGGACGGTGTAACCCTCTCCTCCGCCCTGACCCCTGAACAGCAGAGTGAGTGCCGCCAACTGTTGGGACAGTTTGCTGCTCTGTTCTCCCTGACTCCTGGTGTCACTCAGTGGTGTGCCCATGATGTGGACACTGGGGACAGTCCTCCTGTGAAGCACAAAATTAACAGATTGACTGACAGGGTCAAGGCTTTCATCAAGGAAGAGGTCTCCAAGATGTTAGCACTAGGGGTGATTGAACCCTCAAACAGCCCTTGGGCCAGCCCAGTAGTCTTGGTCCCAAAAGCTGCTGCACCCGGTGCCACGCCAGAACTCCAGTTCTGTGTGGACTACCGAGGGCTCAATTCAGTCACCAGGACTGATGCACACCCCATCCCCAGAGCTGATGAGCTCATAGATCAGTTGGGAGCTGCCAAGTACCTCAGTACGTTTGACTTAACATCTGGGTACTGGCAGATTGCCTTAACCGATGAGGCCAAGGAGAGGTCTGCCTTTTCAACCCCAAAGGGGCATTACCAATTCCGGGTGATGCCCTGTGGGTTGAAGAATGCCCCTGCTACCTTTCAGAGGTTGGTCAACTAGGTGTTGGCTGGACTGGAGGGTTTCAGTGCCACCTACCTGGATGACATTGCAGTCTTCAGTGCCACTTGGGAGGAACATCGTCACCACCTCTGGGAAGTGTTGAAGGCTCTGCAAACAGCAGGACTCACGATCAAGGCAAGCAAGTGCCAGATCGGGCAGGGTTCAGTGGTGTACTTAGGACACCAGGTAAGGAGCAGCCAGGTGGTGCCCCTACAGCCTAAGATTGACACCATTCTGGCTTGGGAACCCCCCCAAGGCCCAGACAGAGATGAGAGCCTTTTTAGGCCTCACCGGATATTACAGGAGATTAGTCAAGGGGTATGGCATCATTGTTACCTCCTTGACAGAGCTGACTTCCAGGAAGCAGCCCAGGAATGTGAACTGGACTGACGCCTGCTAAAAAGCTTTTGATGCCCTGAAAACTGCCATGTGCATGGGGCCCGTGCTCAAGGCACTCAACTTCTCACAGGAATTCGTGGTGCTGACAGATGCTTCAGAGTATGGTGTGGGGGCTGTGCTCTCACAGCTAAATGAGGAGGGCCTAGACCAACATGTAGCCTTCATTAGTAGGAGGTTACTTCCACGGGAACAGAGGTGGAGTGCGATTGAGCCTGAGGCTTTTGCTGTGGTCTGGGTGCTGCAAAAAGCTGAGGCCCTACATGTTTGGGGCTCACTTCCGGGTTCAGACTGACCACAGGCCCCTCAGATGGTTGATGAAGATGAGGGGTTAGAACCCAAAGTTGTTGAGGTGGTCCATTTCCCTACAGGGGATGGACTTCACGGTGGCACACCGCCCTGATACAGAACATGCCAATGCTGAAGGTCAGTCCAGATTTTTCCGCCTAAGTGAAGAGAACTCCCAAGAGGGTGGGTAGTTATCCCCACATTTCAGATGGAGGGGACACGTGTTAGACCTGGCATCATTGGCGTGGGTTACCCTGTATTTTTGTCATTGACTCCTGTTATTTTGCTGTGTGTTGGACTTCGTTTTGCTGGTCTAGATGCTCTGGGCAATTTGCCACTACCGTTCAGTGCCAAAGTGCAAGTGCTCCCTTTTGTCAATTGTTGTTATGGATTGATGTTTCCATGATTGGTTTATTTGGTTCACTGTTAAGTCCCTAGTACAGTGCACTGTGTGTGCCCAGGGCCTGTAAACCAAAAGCTGCTAGTAGGCTTGCAGCATTGATTGTGCCACCTACACAAGCAGCCTTGCAACAAGGTCTCAGGCCTGTCATTGCGGTGCCTGTGTGCAGTCTAGTACTGCCATGTCGACCTGGCAAGTGGACCCACTTGCCAGGCCCTAACCTTCTCTTTTCTTACATGTGAGACACCCCTAAGGTAGGCCCAAGGTACCCCTGTGGGCAGGGTGCAGTGTATGTAAAAGGTAGGACATGCCCTGATGTGTGTGGCATGTCCTGATAGTGAAATACTGCCATTTTTGTTTTTCACTACTGTAAGGCTATCTGTCCCTTAGGATAGAATAGGAAGTTTGCTCATAACATCTTATGAGTATTACTGCCCATGGGAACAAGATAGGAAAATAAAGTTTGATATGCCTGAATTCAGAATGCTAAGATGCATCTTTTAGTGAGGGTGATTTTTACAATCTAGGTTTGAAAATACCACTTTTAGAAAGTAGGTATTTTCTTGCCTAACTATCCAGTGTGCCTCTGCTAGGTTGTGTGTTGACTTTCTGGCTTTGGAATGACAAGGGCTGGAGATGTGCATTCTGTTCAGACAGCCACTTGAGGGGTTGAGGTGTGGCCTGCCTTTCCAGGGTGAGTCAGGGCTGGGCTGAATAGACCTGGGCTGAATTCAGAGTTGGGGGAGGAGATTTCTATCATACCTGAATGGGCCTGGTCTGCCAAGGACAATGCTGTCTCCACCTCCTGCCAAGAAGCTGCACCAGAGAGGACAGAACTGGTTTGGGTTGGGCAAAGAGCTTCTCTGCCAGAGAGAACAAAGGATTGTGTATTATAAAAAGAGGGGCCCACGCCCCAGACTTTTAGATCACTTCTGGGAATCAAGAGGAACCTTTGCCAAGGAGAAGAGCTGGAGAAACTGAGGAGGAACACTGCCCCTGTGCTGTTTTCTGTCTGGGGTTGGCCTGCAGTGGCTACTTTCTGTCAAGGAAAGGAGAAGGACTTTGCTGTGTGCTGTGTCCTCTGCTTGAGGAAGATCTCCAAGGGCTTGAAATTGAGCTTGCCTCCTGTTCTGAAGTCTCAGGGACACAAAGACTTTTCCCCTAGTCCCCCTGAACTCCTTTGCTGGGAGTTCTGGCCTGCTGAGAGGTGCATGCCAGTGTTCTGGGCCTCTGGAGGTTGTTTTGGGACTGGAAACTACAAGAACTGTGAAAATCGACGCATCGCCTGTTTCTGACGCATCGTGGCGGTGCGAGAAGAAGTTTCCGACGCATTGCCGCCGCTGAAGAATCGACGCAGTCCTGCTCGCGGCTGAAGTGTCTGCCATGCGACGAATCCTTGCACCGATCTCCGATGTCCGAGATCACCGCACCGATTCTGACGCAGGCCCTGCTGTGGAGAAACCGACGCATTGAGGGGACGCGGCTGAAATCATCGCAGTGCATCCCGGGTCTTCAAGCATCATACCGGATTGTCACACATCACATCGAAGCGTCAAGTCTGTTGCATCATTGGGGGACGTAGTAAGAAACCGATGCATCACCTCCCCACGCAGAAAGAAACCGATGCATCACCTCCTCTCCGGTAAGGAACCGATGCATAACGTCCCCTGCGCAACAGTAAGGAACCGACACATCGCCTCCCCCGGAGCAAGGAACCGATGCATCACCTTCCCTGAGTGTAAAGAATCGACGCATCACCTTCCCTGTGACCCTTTTTGCTGACATTTTTCGACGTATCCAGCGTATTTTGTGTAAAAGTGTTGTATCCAATCTTTTCTTCGAACAGAACTGTTTCTACCTTTTAAGAATCATATTTTTAGTACAGTATTGTGGATTTTTGTTGTTTTGGTCTTGTTTTGGTTTAGATAAAGATTACTTATTTTTATAAACTGGTGTGATGTCCATTTGTAGTGTTTTCACTTTATTACTGTATGTGTTCACAAATGCTTTACACACTGCCTCTGAGATAAGCCTGTCTGATCGTGCCAAGCTACCAATGGGGTACGTGTATCCCCCTTACCCTGACTAGGAAGAAGGGTCCCTACTTGGACAACGGTGCAAGCCATTGCCAACTAGAGAGCCCCATTTCTAACAAATCCCATTACACAATGGCAGGGCGTGCATACTGAATATCGAAGTCAGAATATCGATGGAACTAAATATCGAGGACAGAATATTGAAACAAAATATTGACAGATAAGCAAGTTTAGATTTTCTCTACCTAACTCCAATATGTACCTAGACGATACATGTACCTTCAAGAGACGTAGATGTGGACTTGGGAATAGTAAATCAATACTTCCTTAAATGCACTTATCTTGTGATATTTTCTCCCTCAATATTCTGTCCTAGTACAATCTATGCATGGCAAGGAATAGGCTTGTGTTGAGATAGCTCAAGACATTCTCATGAGATAAATGAGCAACTCCCTTTAAGATCTGTTGCAGTTCTTTTGCAAAACGTCTCAAGCTGGCGCAGCAGGTTCACCCACATGCCTCAGTCTACAGTCCCCAAAAGCATGCTATATACTGCACTTTACCTGCTGGTTGTCTGTGGCAGTCTGGACTGTGCAACAATGGTGAGTTACATTCCCATCCTCATGGCGTTGACTCTTCTTTTGGAAGATAGAGCAGCAGCTGTCCCGCTTGGGGCAGTCTTTGCAGAACAGACTCTGGCAGACAGACCTGCGCTTTTGCATGACCATTCTGCAGCCCTCCGTCTCAGCTGCACACCATCATCCAGCTATGACAGTTGCAACCACCAAACAGATTCACTTTTAGTGGTAGCTTTGGGGCTGAGACAGCCTCCGTGCCAATCAGGGCTTTCCGCTTTGGTGGTGACTTGATGTCCTTGATAATGTCACGACTAGAGCGTTGGAACATATTCTTCTCTCCGCTGTGATCATGAAGGCAGCAAGAAGTCAACAATCTTTCAAGCACACCTGATGGTCACTGAAGGTAAGAAACAGTAACCAATTGAAGACACCAAGGGAAGGGGATTTGAGAACAAACAATAAACTAACAAAATAAACTAAAACAAAGAAAGACATAGAGGTGCGTGGTCATTAAGTTAGGTTCAAATAGTCAAAAACTCGAATGAGCACTTAGCTGACGGTTGTCTTTCTCTCATTCGCCACTTGGGAGACCGGTCTCTAGGAAACACTGCAAGGTGCCGTCCAACAAGGAAATCTCAATGCGAAGCATCAAGACTTCTAACGGTGTGAAAAAGATATATTTGGATCAATAATATTACCACTGAGACTTCTGCCATTCCAGCAATATTACAACCATGCAGCCCCAGCCACTAAGTGCTATAAATAGGCAGCCCCAGCCAATGTGAACTGGCCACAGGGGTATGTTCTTCTTTCCAATGTGATCGTGGAGGCAGCAAGAACCCAACAATCCTTCGAAGACACCTGATGGTCACTTAATGAAGAAAGCAGAAACCAACTGATGACCCCGAGGAAAGGGGGTTTGGGAACAAACAATAAACTAGCAAAATAATCTAAAATGAAGAAAGACAAACAGGTGCTGTTTTTTGCCTGTTGAGGAAACAAACACAGAAGTCACTGGTCTTGCCTTTGAACTATCACTATGTATGTACAAGTAGAATTACCCATCTAAACCCTTTACGCTGCCTGTCTTGGCTGTTCTTACTTGGATCTGGCAAAGTGATATTCACTCCAGATATTAGGCAATGCTTGAGCCTGGCTGGTTGTTTTGTAGTGAAGACCCCACAGGACCTTCCTGATGGGAAAGTACCTAAATGTAATCACAGATAATGTGCTCCTTCAAAGATTCTTCCCTTCCTTGCAACCTTTAACTCATGGTGCACACCTCTTGCAGAACCTTGTTGTTCTCCAAAGCACTGTTGTGGTATTGAGTCTAGAAGCACTGAGTTACTTCACAATTTGTTTTATACATGAGAACACTCTCACAAGCAAGTAACACAAACCTCTCTTCAGAGATCAACACTTCACTTTTTATGTAGACTCTTGCTAAGCTGTTAAAAATCACAAAAGTCTTAAATGCAGGCAATTCATATATGCAACATTAGCCATAGAGTATCTGAAATTGTATGTGATTCCTTCAAATAGCATTCATCATTCAGTGTTAAGGATTGTATTTTCCCATCCTCCTGGGCAATCTCTCCTCTTGCAGGGCCAGCCACATTCATTCCCTCTCTCAGCAAGTAATCAGGTCTCTAGGCTCTTTACACAGTTCCTGGGTTATTAAACCAGAAACTGGTGACTGCAGGTGATGTCCGCTCACCTCTTGGAGACAGGATATCAGGCAGGCACCAGCCCAAGCTGCACAATAGCTATGCAAATACCCTTGTGGACCACCCCTTTCCTTGGTCAAGAACAACCTGGGACTGCAACAAAGTGAGGCAGTTTGGTTCCCACTTTTAAAACACATTATCAAAAGAGGAGATGTGGCTCCACTATCTAAAGCTTCAGAACCGCTTTTGGTTGGTTCTCTTTCAACTGTCGTTACCAGGCTGCCCTCCAGACATGCCTTTGTACAAAGTGATGACTTGCTTAGTGGGTAACAATGGGGATGGCTCCAAGCAAGAGTACCCAAAACAGGGGCACAATGAAGTGGGGGTTCTCTGCACCAGGCTATCATCAGTCTTTCTGAAGCAGTAATCAGAGATAGACAAAAGGACAGACCATACCCAGAAACACCCTCAATCTGAACAACAGAAACTGTTGTCCCACCCCTCACCCTCATCATCTACCAAATGACAGTTCTCGGCAAAAATTATCCAGCAGTCCATTGCTAATAAGGACTTCATGGAATTACTAAAGTGATCCCTCTTTCTCACTTGAGTGTCTGGGTCGCCTCCATACAACCCAAGGACTGCAGGCAATACACTTCAACTGTCTGGAGAACCTGTCCTCCATTTTCCATCTTGTGTCATTTCAAACCAAGGGCATTCAAAATGGATCCCAGTGGCCCCACTGATCAGACACACCCAACACACAGAGGCCTACGACTATACACATGGTAGACATGCACCTTATATTATTATATCAAAATATCCTCGGAAACTTTAAGTACACGAATTTTTTTAATGAAAGGAAATTGCCTCTTTGGAAATTGATCAGTATTTCACTTCTAAATAAAGAGGAAAAAACGAAATGAAAACTAAAAGGACTGCAGCTACCACAATGCTCTAAGACCTTATTGAACGCAAGCATACAGAAGACACACGCTTTTGAAAAGTTCTGTTCCGCTTTCCCTGAACGCTCCCAAAAGTCTTTGGATCGTGTGGTTTCTAGGGCCAGTGGTCTGCTCCGGGTTTGCTTCCTTTCTCGAACAGGTACTCGAGCATTTTACTATTGAATTGTCCTGCAGCATGCATAGTTAGCATCACTTACCAAGGTTACGTTCCTTTGAAGACCTTTAATGAAAGTGAAACGTAATGAGTTCAGGAGATTACCTCAGTGACGCTACGCTATGGGACGTGCCTTTTTTCCTCTGCTGTGCCTGTGCCTCTCATTGACCGAATTCTAGAATGCATCTAATTGAATACATCGCAGCGTTGTCTGGACATCACTTTTTCTTCTTAAATTATGAACGAACGAATGCATTGTGTGTAGCTGTTTGAAATCATAAGACAAAAAAATTCTTACAATATAGTAGTACTGTACTTCACTTAAAACTACACATTGATATTTAAAGTGCCAAAAATACAATAATTGCATTGTTGGAACTTCACTGGCTCTGGTACCACATACTCTGACACGGGGCGTGTGCATCATTGTTGTGCTGGTGCAACAATAAACAGAATGCAATTAAAACACACCACTTTTTAATGCTGGACTTTCAATAAACAGCAAACCGAGGCACAGATCGGCATACACCGCTTGGATCAGTAACGCCGGCGACAGCGGCTATGTTTATTACCAATTTGTGCATTCATTCGTGCGCGCACTCACACACACAGGTATTCACTCTTTATGTATCCGTCATCCACCATCACCCGACAACCTTCCTTCATTCATTCGTGGTAGAGGTTGTGAGTTGAGGAAAGTCGCGGAGAGAAAGGGAAGAGTGTTCCGGGCTGAGGAGCATGGGCATCTGAAGGATTCGTACCAGCAAATATGGCAGAGAGGGAGTGGGAGGGTTAAGAACCGGGAACGCGAGGTGGACACGGCTGGTCAGCTGGAAATTAGAATATAAGGGAGTTTGTGCTATGTTGTATCCGCGCACCTCGAACATACTGGGTGCCGTTAGCTGCTCAGAGTGCAGACACGGAGCGGTAAAAATCTGTTTTGCGGCACCCCGGCTCCTTGAATGTTGAAAACCTTGCCCACTTTGCCCCCGACCGCACGTCACGACGTCGTCGGAGATGGGGTCTTTCTTGGAGCTAGGCTACCGCCTTAAAGAGCCAGGACGCCAGACTTCCGATCTTCGTTTCTTCACAGGGTCAGCATTGTGTGGTTCCCGAAAAAACAATCGTGTTGCTCCCTAATAACGCCCCATGTGCCCCTTTTTGCTTTCCGGCTGTAGGGGGATGGGGGCACTTAAAAACACCCTAAACAGCAGCTTAAAGCTCAGAAGCGAGACAATCCAGCACTCCTGTACAGCCAGGTGGTCACTCTGTTCGCTGTTGTGTGATGAGCACATCTCTTCACTCCTTCGCTAACGGAAAGCCCGACGAAAGTGCAAACACCAAGCGGCGCTGTCCGTGGTGCTGAGCAGGTAACCATGGTGCTGTCCAGAGTGCTGAGCAGGGACCCACGGCGCTGTCCAGAGTGCTGAACAGAGGACCACGGCGCTGCCCAGAGTGCTGACCAGGGACCCACGGCGCTGTCCAGGGGTCGGAACAGAGAACCAAGGTGCTAACCAAGGTGCTGTCCATGGTGCCGAGCAGGTAAAATATGTACAATTTCATGGTACCCTCTTGCAGCATATTCGCGAGTTCACACCTCCTTGTCGCACCCTGCTTTCATCGATTTGAACCACCCGCCTGGGTGTAGACATAGTATCATTTGCAGCCCGCCTCCCACAGTCACACCCACACACTTCCCCAAACCTTTCCGTGCTTTAGATTCCTATTTGGCAATTCACCCTGTTGGCTTCCAAGCAAAAAATATAAAGAAGAGAAAATAAAAGGATAGCAATAAACAAAAATAGAAGCATAAGATGGGGTACATGGCAGTAAAGAGCATGATGACATTGGATAAGCGTGTGTTATTGGGTTTGTCTCGAGAAGTGCACTAACCTTGAAATGGAAACTCAAGGAGAGCGCGGAAGTAGAAATAAATACTTGCACTTGCGAACAAATTGCACACATTTGTTACAACTAGGGCCGTATCATGGGCTTCTCGGGCACAGTGCAGAGTGGAGCGCGTGTTTTATGCTCCTGCAGGTCATATAGTGAATTCGGTTAACCCGATATTTCTCAGAGTTGGTGCTTTATTTTATACAGCACAGATCGGAAGCAGAAGAGGCAAAACTTGCTCACTGTTTCCGGGCTCTAAACTCTGAAAATCAAACGTTAACTCTGAAAAATAGAAGGGTTGAATGAATTAACTTTAGCACTGCAGGCGCATAAAACAGGCGCTCGGCTTTGCGCTGGAGAAAGATGAACGGCTTTAGGAAGTTTCTACTCACTGCTAAGTTTTTAGGGATTTCAGTCCACGAGCCCCTGCAGGTGAACATGCCTTCTTTGGATTAGAGTTATATGTGTAAGTTTGTGTAGCAGTGATCGTGTTGCCGTCCTCGTAAAAGGGTGAGTTACGGGTACAACAGAAGGACATCAACATTTAAATAAATACATACATATACACGTAAGTGCATACATGGAGAGATGTATATACACGCATGCATGAAAATGGCAGCAACGCCCACTGTTGATAACGTTCGAGTTTTAATTCAGTTTAGCCATGAGACATGGAAGGAGAAACACATATTTTTTTTACGAGTGCATTATTTTGCCCAAGGTATGGTGACCGTGAAGCACTTTCATTTTCCGGAATGGCGAAGAAGTGCTGAATGAGCACTTTCTAAAGTAAATGAGCACAGCGCCTTTCTATTGCACGGGAAAAGAAGCAGATGACGTCAGCGCGAGCATGCCCACATATTATATATATTAATAGATAGATAGATAGATCGATAGATAGATAGACAGATAGATACAACTATCTACGGACATGCCTACATGTGCATAAATGCATATACTAGAACATGCATATAGTCACAGATATATATGCTTAAACCCGTGCATGCATATACAGATATCTCTAGTCACAATGCACTCACACACGCCCACAGAGATACTTACAAACACAAATGGTAACATTTATAAAAAGTCAGGCCCCAAGTTTCTCTTAAACACCTAGGGGCTTATTTACAAGCCCCTTGCGCCACGTTTGCGTCACTTTTCCCATGTTAAAAGTGACGCAAAAGTGGCGCAAGGGGCTTGTAAATCTGCCCCCTAGTCTCCTCTGGCCTACAAAATACTTCATTATTGGCCCGCCACGTGTTTTACGCACCAGCTGAGCGGATGAAGCGCAGCTGGCTCACAGAGGCTTCGGTCTGTAATACTTTAGCAATGCTCTGCCCCTCTTCTGGAGTGTGGGCTCCGACGTTTGTCAGAGTGTGTGGGAAAATTCAAAGCCTCTAAAACAGAAGGGGTAGCAGCCTCTGTTTCATGTGCCCCCCAGTACGGGGGACGCAGCGGCACCACAACCTTCCCCGAGCCCAAGGAGGACCCACTGCTGGACTCAGCCCACCTCTAATAAGACCCGGTTGACCCCTTGGCCTGCCCCGACCCCGCGCGTGGCGACAGCCACTTACCTCATCCACTGACAGAGAGCAAGCTGTGCACGGTCCGAGCTGATCCACTCCGCGCGCCTCTTCCTCTCCCCGTCAAGTCCCTCAGCTCTCCAGTGGGTCTTTTAACAAGTGGGAGTGCACGGAAACGCTGGCTGTATGGCGCGTCAAAGCTCTGTACAGAAGCCCCCACCCCTCCACGGGGAGCCCGTGTCAGACTCTCCTTCAAGCAGCACTCCAGTTGTTTTTGCACGTGTTCTCCTTTTCTCAGAAATTGTTCCAAAATTCCAGCAATCTTTTCCAAACGGCAATATCTCCAGCCATCAAGTTTTATTTCAAAGGCGTACTCGAGTGTCCCCAGTGCAGCATTGTTCCCAGTGCATGGACACTGCTTGCACTTGACCTGACAGGCGAATTGTCGGCGCTAACCCTACTTTCAGTATTTTCTAATACGGAACATTGATTTTAGATCAGGTTAATATGTGGATGACTTGGAACCATCTCTTGGTTTAACGATCTACCCTTTAGGCAAATGGACCTTATAATAATTTTCAGCAAAATGCGTGGACATTTTCCTGAATGAAAGCGAGGAATGTCGATAGGGACAATCTAAAAATACACAGTGATGTTGTATAGGGAAGTTGCCAGTCAACATAAATTAAATGCCCTTATATTTGCATATTTATATAGTTATATATGACATCTGCATAGATATGGGGCCCATAGGCAAGAGATTCATGCATACGTGTACGTTATCAATTTTTTTCTGCATGCATATGTATTAGTACGCCTTTATAAGTGTATATATGTACACATATATAGCATGCATTAATTTCTTTATTTTTATGTTTCAACAGATTTATGTCATGCCTAGATTATGACAGCCACCTGTATGCTGGGGGCACTCTTTTTACTTCACAAACTCCAGAGAATACAGAATGCAACCGTCAGACAACTTCTTCATGTATGTACAGACACTTCTCTCTAGCCATTCAAGCTCTGCACTTGATGCTTGAGGCCAGGTGCATCGCCTTCAGAGCTCACTGCTTCCCTCAACTGGAAAGCCTTGTCATCAGACCATGGACGTCGATTCTCCAAATGCCAGGGGTAGCAGAATTGACACCATTCACCCTTTGACCATAATGACATCATAGGAAGTGACATCATATGATCTTTGACCCTAAATTCTCCAGGAAATGGTGTTGCACAGTGGACGAGTTGGGGGGTACTGGCGGGTACACAGCGTCCACCCACTATTTTCACAGGGCGGGCACCGTCCACCCTGCTAAGAAGTTGAGTCCCACAGAAATATGTTGAACTTGGCCCAGTGTAATTTTAAGACACCGGGACAAGTTTAGCAGCTCCTGCACATTGTCTGCTTTCCATTCCCAGCAGCAACGTGCAGGCAGTGAGCGGGCTTCTTTTTCACCTCCAGCTGGGCACAGATGAAGACAGAAGTTAAGGGGCCATCAGGCCTCCTTTTGATCGAGTATCGGGCTGGAGGCATCCTGGAACCTCACAAATGCAAATGCACCGGCGAGGAAACAAAAGCACACAGCTTGTTATCTTTTCACAGGTACTTCAGAGATTGCATTTTCAGTTGGCACATGTTATTACATGCACATATCAGAGCACTATTGCATAATTAAGTGGTACATTTATGCACACAACATTGTATAAGATGCATACCATGTGTGTTGCGATATCATGAATTACAAACCTGAGGAAGGTAGCAACAAAATAGAGGTTCAACAATTCCCAAACGCCCCCCCCCCAAGAACAGTGGGTGATTATGTTTTGCAGGAGACAAGGAGATAACTTAATCTTCTATACTAGTTTGATTCAAATTTGGGACTACACAAAACACAGATCTCTCTAACAAATGCATTAAGCTCCAAAGTTATCTCATCATTATTATTATTCCCTGAGATTTACTGGGCACCTCTGCAGCAGATGCCTTAACCCCATAAAATATTTTAAAATGCAGGCTTTGCAACCAATTAAGCTAAACGTCTACTACCATGCTTTTCCTTGTTGCCAATTTTTTTGAGGCAGGGTTTACATTTTTTTAATTCATTGAGTCCCAAATTTTGCTTCAGGATTGCATCACTTTTTTGGCACAACCTCGACTCCAAATCTCATTTGTTAAGTATCATAATGCACTTTGTACTCATGATGCACCTGATTAACATATGTGTGAGATCTTAGTATCTGATGTCACTTCCAGTGAGGTCACTTCCTGTGATGCCACATGGAATGTCACATGTCGTGACGTCATGTGCTTTGATGGCACGTGTCATGATGACACTTGCATACTCGCGTTGCAACAGACCTTTTGTGGCTGGGGGCGAGTAAGCTCATTGAACTAATTTACGCTGATGTTGGGGGAACCCTCTGCATTTTATTTGTGAACTGTGAATTGATTCTGAGTATTTTTTAACTGTGGGAAAACCTGCTTTTTAACTTCTTTTTTGGCACATTACACTTGTATTTTCAGCCCACTGTGACACGAGGAGACGCTATTTTGGTTAGTGCTCCAGTGTTTCACGAGCTCCTCCACTACTTATGGGACCAGCTGTGCGGATGCGCGCAGCGGGCGTGCCAATGGCGCGCCGAAGGCGTGCCAAAGGCAAGCTCGTCTGTGCCCGTCCGCATCCGACCGGGGCCAGGGGCCAGAACCCCTGCCCGTTTTTCTGTAAGTAAACTTACTTACTCTTATGATCAACTTTTAATGCTACGGGGATCCTTCGATGAAAAGTGTTTACATTCTATCTGATTAGCCAATGATGATTCCATTTGTGTCCACTGCCCTTTTAAGCTTCAATCGGTCACAAAGCCCCGGCCTGCTTCGCAGAACTTATATCCCTACAAAATGTTTTTATTAAACTGCAGATCCTTACCTAAACACTCCTCCGAAATCCTCATTCTTTTAGAAGAGGAACAACCTGATGCCTTGTTTTTAACGGAAACATGGCTTCACAAGGAATCTGAACCCGACCTTGTGCAAATTCTCCCTCCTGGCTATCGTATGCAGTGGAAAGACCACAAAAAAGGAAAAGGTGGAGGTATTGCTATTGTACTTAAAGATTCGTTTAAATGCCGTACTGAACCCGATCCCTTACCTGACTGCGAAAATTTTTCTTTCGCAATCACATTCTCACCCACCCACACTTTTTTGGGCATCTTAATATATCGTCTCACTGGAGCCTATGGACAACTTTTTAAATTTCTACCTGAAATTGTTGCCAATTTGGCTAGTTCCTCCTCCAATTTCACTCTTTTAGGGGATTTTAATTTACATCTGGATGACTCATCAAATTCAGTAGCCTCTGATCTCATTCAAGATCTACTAGCTATTCAGATAAATCAAAAAGTCATTGGCCCTACCCATAGCAAAGGTCACCTACTAGACCCTATTTTTACTAACAACAATGCGCTCCTAGTGGGCGATCCTACTCCTCTGCCTTGGTCAGATCACTTCCTGATCCCTGTGTCCTGGGATACTTTGAGACAACCTTCTTCTATTAGAACCGTTAGTAGCTGGGAGCGCACTTGGTCTAAACTCACTTTGGAACCTTGGATCTCAGCTCTTAAAGATACAAGGCCTACGCTAGACTCTAACCCTACATCTTCTCACGAAAAATTTAATCAGTGGATACTCTTTGGACCGAGTTACCCGAAGAAACCTAGTCACAAAAGAGTCAGAGAAAACTCATCTCCTTGGCATTTTCCTAAGCTTTGCAAATATAAACAAACCTGTAAAAGATTGGAAAGGAAATGGAGAAGGGATTATAATGAACTAAGTAAACAGAAATACAGGGACTCTATAAAACGTTATCAATCCGAAGTTAAAACAGCACAAGCACTTTACTATGAGGAAAAAATCAATCTAGCTTCTAACTCTCCTCGGGAAATCTCCCGTATTGCGAAGAATCTTCTGAAGCTTCCCCCTCCAGATGTTTCTCTGGATGCTACTCCTGCCCGCTGCAATAAACTGGCAGAATTGTTTCACAAAAAACCCCAGGATATATATAATACCTTCTCTCACTCCTCCTGCTCCAGTAACCATCTTTCCAGGGACATTGCCTCCCTCACACTGAGCACCCATTGGAAGAAATTCACACGATGAGCCTGGACACTCTAGTAAAAAATTTCGCCCAAGTAAAAACTGGCTCTCCTCTTGACCCGGCATCTCCTTACTTCTTGAGGCTGGCTGCGGAAGTAGTCCTCCCATTTATACTTGAGTTGATTAATCTATCTATCTCTACCGGCCTAGTGCCATTACCCTGGAAACATGCTATGGTGAAGGCACTGCTAAAGAAGCCTAATATAAACCCTGACTCTTTGGGAAATTATCGTCCCATTTCCCTTCTCCCTGGGATAAGCAAGATCCTAGAAAAATATATTAATATGGTTCTCTTAATGTTTTTAGAATCCCAAAACCTACTACATTCCTCCCAAACTGGATTCCAACCCCAACATGGGACAGAAACGGCCTTTCTTGCGGTGGTAGAAGAGTCCAAGAAAATTCTCGACCAAGGAGGTACAGCGGCTATTATCCTTCTCGACCTCAGCTCCGCATTCAATACTGTTAACTATGACATCCTTATTAACAGACTTAGGAATGCTAGAGAATCGGATGGTGTTATCACCAGGCTGCAGTCCTTCTTGGAAGGCAGGACTTTCTAGGTCATTGAAGGAGGTAACACCACTAAGAGTATGTCACTTAGCTGCGGAGTGCCTCAGGGCTGTTCCCTGAACCCTACATTGTTTAATGTATATGATCCAGCGGGTTACTAGCAACGAGCATTCATACACAAAATACTCACTTGGGCCCATACATTCATACTACGCTAGTAATTTCCGCTGGTGGGTCAGTTGTACTCTTTATCAAAATCCCTGCTACCACTTACTTTCCGATTGAAGAGTAATGACTTACCAATGAATCCTTTGCTAATTGGGAAGTTTAAAATGAGTGACGTTCATTACTATTCATAATCCTGAAATAATCACTGAGTCAAGAAGTTTTAAAATGTTTATCTAAAGATTTAGCAGAGTAAAATACAGAACCACATGATACTTAAATCGCATATCAATGATGAAGCATAATAATCAATTATCGATTAATGACGGTCCCTAAGAAAGGAGAAGATAGAGACAGCAGTGCAACTAAGATTTGCATTTATATTTACCTAAAGTGCGAGAACCAAACCCCTTGGCCAAGGAGTTGGAAAGATCGGACCCTGGAAGGATGAAGAGCAAAGACCTCCTCCCGGATCAGGACAGGACCGGTGACCCCTCTATCAACGACGCCTGCGTCGTTCCCCTCTCTGGTACTTCGCTTCCCCTCGAATTCTCCCGAGTCTTCCTTCTAAGGTGCTCCGCCGTCCCCACCTCAGGACCTCTCTGGTCAGCGGTTCAGTCTGCAATCGATCTGCTCGTCATGGATCTCGAACCTCTAACTTCTAGTCCGTGTGCTGCGATATTGCTAATGCCAATTAGCTAATTCTATATCTGTTATACCCTTCTACGCCCATGTACCTCCCCTTAATGTTGCAGAATTATGGGGCCACTACTTCTGATTGGACAAGGACAGGGGTTGATCCTCACACCATATTGATTTAATTCATTTTCTGAAAGCCCTTTGTTTTAAAATACCGCCCATCAATTTTAATACATTTGCTTTATTTCCCACCCGTCTCACGACAAAGTTTTATATATTCTTCAGGTACATTGTTGCATATTAGTGAGAACATTTATATGTACAGCAATATTGGCCATCAGATCACGGCTTTGGACGACGTCCAGGTTGACTTCATACTTTTCTCTCTCTGGGCAGCCTTCAGGGAGCATGCGCAGAACCATGGTCACACGAGTTTTCAGTTTCACCAACCCCAGGCCCAATTTACGAACTAATAAAAGTCAAAGAAGAAAATATTAAAATCACAAATAAAATGTTTCACGGTATACCCACTCTTTCTACTCTATTCCCATTTAATTATAAATTCGATCCCGCATTAGTAGCGTTAGCATACCACAGTTTAATTGCAACACAAGAGCAAGCTGTAGCACGTGAAAACATGAAGCAGCCATTTTAATGCACACTGCGCAGAAGCAAGAATTTCCCTCCAAGCAAAGAAAGACGTCACACCATGTGATATGGTTGAGACATGCGCAATATGGTTCCCGCGCTTTAGCGGCCATTTTAGAATAGACAAGCGTTATTTGTTAGTTTAAACACATAGGCAAGCTTCCTTACTACTTATGTTGGTGTGTGTATTTATTAGTACAAACAATACAAGTTTAATACATTAATACTTTTGAGAAGATTGCATCCGAGCAAGTCTCATTTGTGAGTCCTTGCTCCATCAATCCCCTCTCTGATGGTGTTTCTGAGCCATCAATTACTACCCACAACCAGTTGCCAACTTTTAGCATAAATAGTTTCACTTTCATATTTACACTTTATATTTTTCACATCTCCTTTCAGTTTCTTGTATAATTCACTTCTTAAATCTTCAAGTTCGATTTCATCAAACTTTCTCTTCTTTCCTTTTCCTGTGACATTATACGATTCATTCTTTCTACAACATTTGCACCATATTGTTATTGACAGTACTATTATTGCTATCCCTGCTAAGGGTACTAATATTTGACCTATAAGTCCTTTCCCTACATTAGCAAACCAGGTACCAATTGACCTAATACTATTGGTCAATCTTTCCCATACACTATCAACTTCCAGTGGTTTCAGTTCCTTCTCAAGTTTAGTTATATTCTGTATATACGTTCCAATTTCTGCACTTTTATCAGGTATGTAAGTGCAACAATGTTTCGTTTTCAATAATTTACAGACTCCACCCTCTTTTGCCAATATAATATCAAGAGCAAGTCGATTTTGCATTACCATAGATCTAATCGCAACCATCTCCGCATTAATCATTAGAAATCCTCCAGCAGTGTCAGTTGATAAACGATCAACCACTGTAGATAATTTACATATTTTCCTTGAGTTCAGAATTATTCCCACTGAAGGTATCAATGCACCAAATATATCACCTATAATTTCTGAAAAACTAGCCCTTTTCTTACGTGTTAATTCACTAGTATTTTCATTGCTGCCAGTGTTTCTTTTTACGTGGTATATCTTTGGAAATACTATTCCAAAATAACAACTTCCATACCACCGTGCAGGAAGACTAAAGTAAGCCTTATTCCCACACACATAATAGATTCCAGGAAAAACTGAATCTGTTCCTCCTTTGAGTCCCCAACCTCCAAGAATTAAGAAATTGTGTTCACATTCACTGGTACCGATGAAAACATTGTTATACTCCGTCTTTAACCTATGTAGACAAATTTTCCCTGTCTTTACAAAATCTAGAGCCATAGCAGCTTGAGCCTTGCCAGTTATGTAACTACCCTCTTTCTCAGCCCAAGGTGGCAGATGAGCCTTATGCTCAGAAGCTTTCTTCTGGAAATCTTGTCTTCTACTCTCCACTAAATTCAAAAATATATTTTCTTCTTCATGTAATGAACATGTTAAATTGCTTCTATGTGCATGTTTTATATCTATTGATTTCATGGTTAAGAAAAATTCTCCCATAAACTGTGCATCTTTACTACTAAGCACTGGATTCATATTCTTTCGAATCGGAACCTCAGAAAATATCACATCTATATTTGAATAATAATACTGAAGTCGCCCTGTTCTATAAAATAAACTAGTCAGTACACTACATGATATGCCATAGGATAATGGCAAGTGATGATACGTTAACCCTTCTGCTACTGATTCAGGTAGTTTCATAGAGACATAACAATTACTAACTTCCATGGTATCTACATACTGAAATAATAATTTTGTGAAAACATTCAGACTAGTGTCGTTATCTGTTACTTCATGATGAAATTCTGGTTTATCTTCTGCCTTTAGTTCTACTCTATTACTTTTCAAGTTATCTGTCCTTTCCTTTGTTTCGTTGTTAATCTTTTTATCTATTATCATAAGGTAAGGAATTGCTACGATCACAACTAACCATACTATAAGCATCACTACCAGATTGCATATGGATATAGCACAGCATCTTTTACAACCTTTCTGCTTTGGTCTCCCAGTAACTCTATCGTCAGGCATTTTTAACAAGGAAGATTGCTCTTTTTATCGTTTTCTTCAATTTTCTTTATGTTCTCAAGGTGGTTCTATTTCTTTTTAATAAATAAGTTCTGCACTTGTTCCTTCGTCACCACTTTCACTTGATTCTGAGCTTTCGTAATCTTCGAGAATAATATAAGTCCAATCAGGACCTTTAAATTTATTGTTCACAAGTTTTAGCCTTTTGCTTCTCCATTTTTCGGTTTTACTTTTCTGTCCCGTTTGGCTTGTTACTTCGTTTACTTGTTCTGGATCTTCATTTCTGGTTGTTATGTGGTATTTTACTCTTTTAATGACACTTGGCCAATGATCACCTTTTCTTGTTTTCTCTGTTTGCACTGTCTCTTTATTTTCTTCAGAAATTCTTTTATTTTCATGTGGTGTTACAGTTTTGTTTTCTTCAATTTCAGTTTCTTCTTCTATTTGTTCTTTTTCAGGTCTTATTTGTTTCTCTTCAGCTGCTCCACTGTGAGTTTCTAATAACTGATCTTGTTCTTGATTTACATTTTCATGCTCGAGATTCTCAAGATCTTCTTCTGTGTACTTTTCTTGATCTAACTTGTTCTGATCAGGGCTTATTGCACTTTGTACTTCTGCAGCCTGACCACGTTCTTCTAAACCTGTCTGTCCCTGCTCAAAGTCTGTTGGTTCTTCTTTGATTAGAGCCCAGTTTCCTCTCCCTATCTGGTCCTGCTCAGGTTCTCTTATTGTGTCTTCTTCTTCTTCCTGAGCTGCTTCTTCTTCACCTATCTGATCTTCTTCAATTTCTTCCAAATTTGCTTGACTTCTTGTTCTGTGGTAAATTTCAGGAATTTCCACCACTGGTATCCAGTCCTGACTTGTGCTCGGTTGTTCTTCTTCAGCTTCCCTCGAATCTTGTTCCTGAGATTCTTCAGCTGGGCAACCTTCAGCTTCCTCAGTGATCGATACTGTCTGAGGATTTTCTTCTTCAGGATCTGGTACTCTTTTGGTGTGGCTTACATGAATCCAATTAGGAAATCCTGCACACTTCACTGTTGTGTTCGTAACCAGTATGACCTGACAAGGTTGGCCCCATCTAGGTGATAGACACGTTTCTCTGGTGTGATTCTTCACTACCACCCAGTCTCCGGGACTCAGATCATGTTCTTGTTCAGGCTGCCTGGAAACTGCGTCTTCTCCAACCTGGTGAGAGACAGAACGCACTAGGTCAGCCAATCCTTTGCAATAATCCAGAACCATATCATCAGATATATTCAGCAGTTTATTTGTGGGAACATGTGCTTGTCTCATTGCTCTTCCCATCATTATCTCGTGCGGACTCAATCCAGTGTTTCTATCAGGAATGCTTCTGAGTCCCATTAAAACAAGAGGCAATGCATCTGGCCAATCTAATGATGTTGATGCACACATTTTTCCCAGTCTGGATTTTATTGTGCCATTCATTTGTTCAACCACTCCAGAAGCCTCTGGACGATAAGCACAGTGCAATTTTTGCTCAATTTGGAATGCTTCACAGATTATCTTGATCACTTCACTGTTAAAGTGTTTTCCTCTATCTGATTCCAAAGTTACTGGAAAACCAAATCTAGGAATGAGTTTACGTAGCAACAACTTAGCGACTGTAATGCTGTCATTCCTCCTGGTAGGGTAAGCCTCCACCCACTTTGAAAACAGACACACTATGACAAGTACATATTTCAGCCCTCTACATGGTGGTAACTGGATGAAATCAAGTTGTAATCTCATAAATGGACCCTCTGCCTTTCCAATTTTTCCAAACCCAATTATTGTTTTCCTTCCTGTATTATGCATTTGGCAAGTTAAACATCTCTGGCAAAGACTCTCTGCTACCGCCCTAAACCTTGAATTGTACCAATTTTGTCTGAAGAGCCTAATCATTGCATCTCTCCCTACGTGTGTGTCTCCATGATACATCCTGGCCATTTGTGACAGTAGACAGTCAGGCATGACTGGTCTGCCATTGCACAAATCCATACATCATCGTCTGCCCTCTGAGAACATCCCACTTTAATCCATGTACTTCTTTCACTCTCATCGGCATCATCTTGCAATCGTTTCACATCATTCCATGTTTCAGGAGGTGCATACAGCATAAGTTAGCAGCTGATTCCCATCCTTTCAACCCTTTTATTAACTGACAGTCTGTTTTTGGCACAATGTTGAGCCACAAGATCTGCGTATCTGTTGCCGACTACCACCCAGTCATCTCCTGACTGGTGTGCGGCACATTTCACCACAGCCAAATCTTTAGGTGATTGTATTGCCTCCAGTAGTTCTTTTACGAACTGTCCATTTTTAATGGGGGATCCTGAAGAAGTCATGAAATCCCTCTGCATCCATAGTTGGCCAAAATCATGCACAACCCCGTAACCATATTGGCTATCTGTAAATATAGTTACTCTTTGATTCCTCCCAATTTTGCAAGCCTTTATCAATGCGATCAATTCAGCTATTTGTGCAGATTTGACTCCCGGTAAATAGGATGCTTCGACTATTCCAGTTAGTTCACACACTGCATATGCTGCAGTTAGTTTTCCATCTTCATGCCTTTGGCATGAACCATCAACAAACAGCTCCCTGTCTGGCTTCCTGAGGGGCAGTTCCTGAATATCAGGACGTGGTTTTGTGCACAACTCTGTGACTTGTAAACAATCATGTTCTTCTTCATCATCTTTAACTTCCTCATGATATGGGTCTGGTAGTAAGGTAGCAGGATTTACTATTGTGCACCTTACAATGGTCACATTTTCAGCACCCAGTATTACTCTTTCATATTTAGTCAGCCGACTAGGAGTAATATGCTGAGTTTGGGTTCTTATCAACAAAATCACAACCGCATGTGGAACAAACCCTTTTACAGGGTGTCCCATTACAATTGACTCACTTTGTTCAATGCTCAAACAGGTAGCCGCCACTGCTTTTAAGCAGCCTGGCAATGCGGCTGCCACTGGGTCCAATGTAGCAGAAAAATATGCTATAGCACGTCTGTCTAAACCATGTCTCTGGGTTAAGACTGAAAGTGCACAATTTTCTCTTTCATGACAAAATAATGCGAATTTTCTTTTATAATCAGGCATGCCTAGGGCAGGTGCTGCACACAAAGCATTTCTTAATTTTACAAAAGTTCCTACGCTTTCATCATCCCACTCAACTGGGTCCTTTGCCTTCTTTTTTGTCATTTGTATTAAGGGCTTTGCTAACAGTGAAAATCCTAGTATCCATTGACGACAATAACCTACTATTCCAAGAAACATTCTCACTTCTCGTTGAGAAACAGGCATTTGCATTTTCTTTATTAATTTTATTCTTTCAGCTGTTATTCTCATTTTGCCCCTCTCAATCTGGTGTCCTAGATACTTAACTGCAGTTGTACAGAACTGCAATTTTTCAGGTGAAACTTTATGCCCTTCTTCAGCTAAATGGTTTAATAATGCAATGGTGTCGACAACACAGTCCTCTCTGGTGTTAGATGCCACCAGTAAGTCGTCTATATACTGCACTAAAACTGAGCTTCCTGGCATCACTAGTTTCTCTAGGCACTTTTTCAATATCTGATTGAAGATGGAAGGACTTTCCGTGTACCCCTGAGGAACACGATTCCATACATAGACTTTGTTCTCGAATTTAAATGAAAATAGATACTGGCTATCTGGATGCAAAGGTATCGAAAAGAATGCTTGGCATAAATCAATCACAGTAAACCATCCTGCACTCCAAGGTATCTGGTATAAAATTACGGCAGGATTGGGCACTATAGGACAACAAGGTTCCACGATCTTATTTATTTTGCGCAGATCCTGAACAATCCTATACTTTCCACTAGGTTTCTTCAAACCCATGATTGGTGAGTTACAAGGGCTACTCATTACCTCTTTTAATATTCCCTGTTTTACCATTCTGTTTATTTCTTCAATGACTCCTGCTTTTACTTCTGCACTCATTTTGTACTGTCTGGTGTTTGGGAAAATTGCACCTTCTTTTACAGTAATCTTAACTGGGTCTATTTTGGCCATAAGTCCTACTTCCTTTCCCGTGAAATCCCATACCATGGAATTCACTGTAGTTTTTAGTTCTTCTGGTAACTCATCTTTTGTTATGAAAGAAAACATTTCATCTACTTCTGTACCTTGCTTTGCAATCATAAATTTATATACATGGTCTTCATCTGGGGTCTGAACTGCCACACCATCCTGCGTGCAGAAAATTGTGCAATTCATTTTGCATAACAAATCCCGGCCCAATAAATTTACTGGACTGGAATCACATACTACAAATTGATGCATTTCTCTAAAGTTTCTAATTTTTACTTCCATTGGTTCGGTAAGAGGAGTTCTAATCTTTTGATTAGCCACCCCCACAACTTGGATAGCTTCTCCAGAGAGAGGAAGGTCTGGGATGTCTGCTGTTCTCACAGTAGACCTGGTAGCACCAGTGTCCAAAAGGAAAGTAATATCATTACCTTTCACATTTCCTTCAACATATGGACCTGACTGATCTACCGGTAAGGATGCACCAAGTATGCACTCCTTCTCCCCCTCTCCTAGGCACCATCAATTGTTATAGGTACAAAAATCTTCCTGTAAAAGAAATTGTGATGTTACATAATCATTCTTACCACTTCCTCCTTGATATCCGACGTCTGTACCATGCTTTGCTCTGCTTACATTACCCTGTATAGGTGCAGGTGGCAACTGACTCTGAGGATTTACACCCTGCTGTGAGTCATTCTGCGTCTGTGGATTTAAATTTTGATTTGGGCCATTATTATTCCGAATATTTTTACATTCATCCTTCCAATGCCCCAATTTTCCGCACCCGTGTCAAGGAAACTTCTTTTTAGCCTCTTCTCTGCTCATTCTTCCTCTCAATTTTCCTCCATTCCCAGAGTCACCATTCGTTCCAGACTCTTTTCCCTGATTATCACTTGGATTTTCCTAATTGATTCCCTGTTTCTCAGCCATTTTCACCTGAGCCCACATTACTTTCTCCTGTAATTTCTTGTGCCTATCCTCAATGTCATCTCCACAATATTTTGCATATTTCAGAATCTTGTCTATGGGCTTCCCTTGCCAACATAACATATGCTGCTTAATCATCTGACAAATCTCTGGCTTCAGACCGTAAACAAATCGGTAGACAAACTGACTCATGTTTTTATCTCCAATATCCTCAAATCCACTATACTGCTTAAATACCTGCAATAAACGTTCATAGTAGGCGTGTACCGATTCACTGGCTTCTTGGGTAGTTCTGTCTATTTTCACCTAGTCTGTTTCTTTTGGTGGTATTTTCCCTTTCAGGTAAGTTATTGCCTGCTGATACTTTTTCATGACATCATTTGACGGGGCACCTGTCTTTGGATCTCTAGGATACGCTTCACTGGGCCAATCAACTGTGATTTTGCAATCTGTCCACAAATCGGCGGGTACCACTATGTCAAACAATCCATCCAAGTCTTTCAACAATACCTTTGACACCTTCACAAACCTCTCAACCTGCTTGTACCATTCAATTGGCTTTCCCCTCAACTTTGGAAAATCATTTGTAAATGACAAAATATCTTGTCTGCTCCATGGGACAGGTACATATCCCCCTCCTGGAACTTCTCGCATCGGGTACATTTGTTCTCCTTTCCCTGTTTCCTTCATTAAATATTCAGAAGTTGCTCTATTGTACCGGGCCTCTTCCTTTTTCTTTGTCCATCTAACCTTCCATTTATCTAGTTCTCCCCATTTCTGCAAGACTGTCATTAATTCCTTTACTTGTAATTTTCTTCCAGAGGCATTCATGTTTTCCAAATCCTTATCTGAAAATTCTGTTCTATAGGGTTTTTGTAATACCTTTGACTTCCCTATTTCAATTCCCATCTGTTGAGCTAAGTCTGATAATTTCTCATGAAATATTTTTGCATTTCTTGTGATGCTTCTGCATACGAACAATAATTCTTCTTCATCGTAGGTATTTAGGCGATCTACTCCTACATTTCCTGCTATCATTTCTTCTAATTCAACTTTTAATTTATAAATGTCCATGATCTTTGGTGGTGAACTCTGTTTTTCTGATCGCTTGGGCCCATCTTTCTAAGTCTTCTGGGGTAACTACTGTGGCACTTTTCGTTCCTGATGAGGTTATTATGTTTACATCTTTGGAGCAACCAGGTGTTACTCTTCTTGGAGTACTATTTACAGAATCTCGAATGGGCAAGTCCATTAATGAAATCATAGACTCACAATCACTAAAGTGATCCTCAACCATTACTACTGCTTCAGGTTTAGGAACATTCACAGGTGTAGGCATAACTAGAGGCTTGGGATAAGTTACTTTGTCACCGTACAAAGGAATCACTGGACCAATTGTTACAGGTATGGTCAATGAATCAGGATGAATACTCAATTGTGTTACTTTCTGAATTAATTCTGCTCTGTTTTTATCTATTGCTTCCTTTTCTTTATCGTGAAGTACTCTACTAACTGGCGAATCATGCAATACTTGTGGTACCAAGGGTGTCTTTAGCAAGGGTGCACTGGGGGTGCATCCACTTGTCCCTTCCTGATATGGTGGCGGGTTCTTTAATATTTCTTCCATAAATTCATTTTCAGAATCTCCAAATCTAGTTAAGTGTTTTGTCTTTTCTTTGCATTTACTCCCTAATGATTCTTCTGCCATTAATATCGGATACAGACCCTCTGTAAGCATTGCTCTTCTCCACTGTTTCATCTGATCGTCCCTCGACTCATTTTGGTATCTAGGGAAAAATCCCCGATAACCCCTATTACTTCTGGATCGGTCACGTTCAAATGCCTCGGTTTCCCATTCCTCAATGGCTTCGTATTGAGTTAATCTAGGTCTTGGTTCTAGGTCATTCATTCTTAATCTCAAATTTTGAAGAATTCTCCCATTGAAAATACCATTCTCGGGAAAAGCTAGTATTCCATCATTTTTGGTATATTCCATCCAATTTTCTATCCATACACAAGTATGATAACCTCTTTCCATCATCATGAATGAAGCGGGTGTTTTAGCCGGTGGAATGATAATTCCTTCCCTAGTTTTGATTGGTTTATCCTTTTTAAAATAATTCTTAATCTTTTGTAGAACTGACATTTTCCTCTTCTCTCCGTACATTTTGGGTAAATCTCGATGTATGAAATTATATTCGGCAAAGCCTAGGAATCTCCTATCCGGACGAACTCCTATTAAAGTTGGATCACGTTTTAACATACAATCTCCACTATCCAGTAGGATTTCAGCTTCTATGGTAACAACCAATCAGATTCCAGCTAATTTTTGTCTCTAAACCAATCCTAGCGCGGCCTTTTAGTGACGTATTTTCTGTCAACCCCTCCTTTACAATCTGCGTTTCTCTGTCCCTCGCTGTTTCAACCAATCCCAGCGCGGTACCTGTGACGTCAGTACTACTCCTGACTACTGACCCCTCCTTTACAAGAGTCTTTCTACGCCCGTGGTTTTCGACCAATCCCAGCGCAGCGTTTTGTGACGTCAGCTTCCTCTCCGGTAGCTGACCCTCCCTTTACAAAATCGTACGTAAAACTTTATTTTATCTACGCTTCTTATTAAAATTCAGTAACAACATAAAACATTCGCTATCGTGTCAGTTTCTCTAAATTGAAAAGGATAGTTTCTCTCACACTTAGTAAAATCTTTCTGTTTACTATACATATACTACGAGTAAAACCCTTCCGTTTACTCTTCATACAAGCTTTCAGAACTACCTGCTACTTCTTCAATGTTACCCTTTCTAGGTGATATAACATCAAATTTTCACTAGCATATTCCTTGGCTGTCACTCACACGCATAGAGTCCCTAACAAGTACTGATAGCCCTACTTAACTTTTCAGTACTATTTCTGCCTGACAGATAACCTCACTGCAGTATGGCTTCCACTTACCATCCGCTATTCAATTTTCCCCGGGGATTTCTGGACAACATAAAACAAACTTTAAACAATAACGGATGTTAGTTCATAGAGGTACCATTCCCATTACCTAATTAACAAAGTGCAACCATCCTCTGATAACCAGAAAACTGATCCAGCGGGTTACTAGCAACGAGCATTCATACACAAAATACTCACTTGGGCCCATACATTCATACTACGCTAGTAATTTCCGCTGGTGGGTCAGTTGTACTCTTTATCAAAATCCCTGCTACCACTTACTTTCCGATTGAAGAGTAATGACTTACCAATGAATCCTTTGCTAATTGGGAAGTTTAAAATGAGTGACGTTCATTACTATTCATAATCCTGAAATAATCACTGAGTCAAGAAGTTTTAAAATGTTTATCTAAAGATTTAGCAGAGTAAAATACAGAACCACATGATACTTAAATCGCATATCAAGGATGAAGCATAATAATCAATTATCGATTAATGACGGTCCCTAAAAAAGGAGAAGATAGAGACAGCAGTGCAACTAAGATTTGCATTTATATTTACCTAAAGTGCGAGAACCAAACCCCTTGGCCAAGGAGTTGGAAAGATCGGACCCTGGAAGGATGAAGAGCAAAGACCTCCTCCCGGATCAGGACAGGACCGGTGACCTCTCTATCAACGACGCCTGCGTCGTTCCCCTCTCTGGTACTTCGCTTCCCCTCAAATTCTCCAGAGTCTTCCTTCTAAGGTGCTCTGCCGCCCCCACCTCAGGACCTCTCTGGTCAGCGGTTCAGTCTGAAATCGATCTGCTCGTCATGGATCTCGAACCTCTAACTTCTAGTCCGTGTGCTGCGCTATTGCTAATGCCAAAGCCAATTAGCTAATTCTATATCTGTTATACCCTTCTACGCCCATGTACCTCCCCTTAATGTTGCAGAATTATGGGGCCACTACTGCTGATTGGACAGAGACAGGGGGTTGATCCTCACACCATATTGATTTAATTCATTTTCTGAAAGCCCTTTGCTTTAAAATACCGCCCATCAATTTTAATACATTTGCTTTATTTCCCACCCGTCTCACGACAAAGTTTTATACATTCTTCATGTACATTGTTGCATATTAGTGAGAACATTTATATGTACAGCAATATTGGACATCAGGTCACGGCCTTGGACGACGTCCAGGTTGACTTCATCCTTTTCTCTCTCTGGGCAGCCTTCAGGGAGCATGCGCAGAACCATGGTCACACGAGTTTTCAGTTTCACCAACCCCAGGCCCAATTTACGAACTAATAAAAGTCAAAGAAGAAAATATTAAAATCACAAATAAAATGTTTCACGGTATACCCACTCTTTCTACTCTATTCCCATTTAATTATAAATTCTAGCCCGCATTAGTAGCGTTAGCATACCACAGTTTAATTGCAACACAAGAGCAAGCTGTAGCACGTGAAAACATGAAGCAGCCATTTTAATGCACACTGCGCAGAAGCAAGAATTTCCCTCCAAGCAAAGAAAGACGTCACACCATGTGATATGGTTGAGACATTCCTGCGCTTTAGCGGCCATTTTAGAATAGACAAGCGTTATTTGTTAGTTTAAACACATAGGCAAGCATTGTTCTTCCACATGGCATTAATATAGTCATGTACGCTGATTACACTCAACTAGTTGTTGCTTTAAATCACTCCGAGAACTCGCCATCCTCTTTGGCATCCTGCTTAGAAAAAGTGGCTAATTGGATGGAACTATTCTGCCTTAAACTCAATGGAGTGAAGACGGAACTCATGCTCCTGGGTAATCCTCCCATCTCTGACCTTGGATTAGCATGGCCAAATTGTCTGGGCCCTGACAATTTGGCCATGCTAATCCAAGGTCAGAGATTGGAGGATTACCCAGGAGCATGAGCTCCGTCTTCACTCCATTGAGTTTAAGGCAGGATAGTTCCAATCCCAGTCCCTAAGACACAGATAAAAAGTCTAGGTATGTGGCTGGACAAGTCCCTCAAATTTGAACACAAGGCGGTGAAACTTGCAGCGACCTGTTATGGCATTCTCAGGATGCTCCACAAAGTTCTTCCTCTCCTCCCCACTTTGGCAAGGAGACTCATGGTCCAGGCTTTAATTCTTTCTCGCCTGGACTATGGAAATGCCCTTTACTTAGGGGTCCCTATGTCTACCACAAAGAAGCTACAAGACATTCAGAACTGCGCAGTAAGCTTCTCAAGACCTAGCTTTTCCAAAACACTACCCATTAATCATCTAGCCAGCTAGTCTGTTGCCATTGCTAGCGCTGGAATGCTTTCGGGTAGCTATGCGCTCTATAAATATTTCTAGTAATAATAATAATAATACTGCCTAACTTGGTCAGTCCCCCCACTTCTTTTTTTAGGACTTGTGCCCTGGTGTTGCATGATCTTAACTATGAAGGCATCACAATAATGGACCCAGCTGAAGCTCTGTAATAACTGCATGATTAGTATAACACAACACAGACAAATAACCATTTTCGAAACCACCTATTCAGGTGCTGACATGATCTTTGAAAGTGGTGGATGTATTACTTACCCTGAATTGTAGGGAGGCAGACCTCTTCTTTGTGGGTTTTGAGGGGTTCTCACACTGAGAAAATGTGAAAAACAAAATGGGGGCAAATAGTGTACTAAAAAGTAAGGGTGGGCAGAGCTCAGGAGTTGTACTACGCGGAATCCCGCGGATTTAAATAAAAACTCTGTGAGATTCCGCGGAGCTCCGCCTACGCCCAGATCCGACAAACATGTCACTCAGGCGGCCCTAATCAGTGAGGTTAGCATACTCTCGGGTGTGCTGTGGACTGCTCTCCTCCGTTTCACTTCCTATAATACTTTTAAATACTAATAGCCTAATTTCTCTGGACAGAGTTCAATTCCAAAGGTAACTATTCCACCACTTACACAGAGACACAAAAAGTGACAGCCGGATGTTACTCAATCCTATGCAATGCTGAATTCTAAGCCTGAGCCAGTCCCAAGGCCCATACGCCCCCAACAATTCCTCTTTGCGGTGTGCCGAACCTCACCTTGATGGTCCTGCAGGGCAGCTCTGCTAATGCCATCTTGTCGCAAATATAATCAGAAATCCGTCTCTGAATCTTCTGCGGTGCCGCACGCATAAGTGGGAGCCCGGCTCTGCCACTTCCGCTGAACGTCATCATTGCCTGACAGTGACACCCACCAGTCACTCCTGAATGTTATATGCCGGGAAATGGAATTTTGTACTTCATAAAGAAAGAAACACTACTGCACCAAGTAAGGCGAATCAACGGATATGCATGGATATTTCAGCAGGGTGATCACTGATGTGCCTACTATGTATATAATGAACCCAGCGCAGAAGTGCGAGAAATGTATACGTATTTCTCGTATGCATTCGTACTGCATACGAGAAATGTTCTCGTATGCAGTAGTTCTGCACTTTGTGCTCTGCCCTCACCCGGAAGCAGAAGAGTTTTCGCCGGCACAGCTAGAGCTGTGGACCAGCTGTTCTGGTCGTTCTTGGCTCTTCCTTCCATCTGCTGTATCTATGGCCGTCAATATAACTCATCTGATCCGTGAAGGGCCAACGAGATCCTACGGTGAGTTAAACATTTTTAAATGGTAAATCTCTGGGTTGGGTGTTCCTCAGGGTTGTAGGGCAGGCATACGTAGCTTGGCATATTTGAGTCGAGAGGACCTAAGCACAAAGGGGCATTAGTAGAGCAAAGCAGACACAGATGTTATGAGAAGGGTGTGTGGGGGCTGAGGCTGTGACGCCAGGTGCCTCAACTCGGAGGGGTCAGGAAGGGAATGCAGATGATATGAAAGGTGATAACACGTGAGTGGGAAGCAACCCCGGCAGGAACCGAGGGATTACGGCGATATTTGGACTAATAAGGTTCTAATTGAGCCCTGGAGGTTTCCCCGTAGGAAGGCCAAAGTAAGATAATTTGTAAAGCGCCCACTATGTGTGGTATGGTTTTATTGATCTTAATTACAGTAGCTATTGATCGACTTTAAAAGGATAAATGGCCGAGCCTCTTTACAGCAGTTTTATATAGCGCAGGCTTGGCCCATGGGTACTATAGCGCTTTACATGAGAATCAGACGCTTTGAGAACCACGCGTATCACTTTTTAAAGGCACGTGAAGATTAAGTGATTCGTCCAGAATCAAAGGGTGTTTAGCCGAGGGCGGGATTCCTCATTCCCCGTAATGCAAAACTGTGGCTTATAGTTTACCCACGGGCCTCGATAGTGTCCTCAACCCACCAAGCTATTTCAGCAGCTTATCTAGTGTTGAAACTCCACTCCGCGGTGGAAATGGAGTTTTATCGGGAACTCCGCGTGGCACACATAGCGCGCAGTTCCCGAATTCCGCAAACTCCGTGAGCGGAGTGAATTTCTCTGCCCGGCTTACTAAAAAGCACAATTTTCACACAATTTGCTAAAAAGCCATAGACTCTGAAAGGGCAATTATTCATATTCAATCCTTTCAAGGTGTGCCAAGTCAATGAAACCTGACGCTCTCGAGGAGTTAGCTCCATTGTTTTCAATGTGCCATGGAGTCCCCCTCATGTCAAAAATCACTTCCATTGTGCCAGAGCCCACATTTTGTCAGGGGTGTCCCTCATATACCATGGGTGCCCCCTTATGCCAAAAATTACCTACAATATCCCAGTGTCAGAATTTTTCAAATAATGTCATCATATATTCTGGGTTACGCTTATCTGAAAATGCCTCCGGTACATCAGGGTCATTATTTAGTCATGGTTGTGCCCCTCTAATATGTCACGGTTTCCCTACCTTATGCTCTAAAAGTATCTCCAAAGAGTTGGCACCAGCATTTTGCCATGGATGCCCCCTATGCTATTTCCTCAAGCGCAACAGTGTTAATATTTTTCCATGAGTGCCTATTATGTCAAGAATTACCCCACCATGCCAGTATCAGTGTTTTTCACAGGTGCCTGTCATGTTAACAATAGTCTCCAGTATGACAATAGCAGTATTTTTCCATGGGTGCCTCTAAGCCAAGAATTACCTTCAGTTTGCCAGGGCCAATGGGACACTAGCAAGCATACCACCACATTCTCACTCTCACCCACTTATATTCCAGTGGCAGCTCCTCCGCTAAGGTGGAGGAGCGTCACCCCACTGAGCAGGAAGAAAAAGGAAAAATTAAAATGATAATAACGAGTTATTATCATTTTATTTTTCCCCTTGCTCAGCTGGGTAGAGGCGGGGCTGCTCTGCTCACAGAGCGGGGCAGGAGAGGAGTGGTTTGCCCGCTCCAAGTGCGCAGGATGCTTTGGCTGGCCATCTCAGCCGGTCAAACCGTCATGTGCACTTTGCATGTTCTCCATGCAGGCTGCATTACAGCGTGCATGGAGAACATGCCCAGCCTCACATTCTCTGGCTGAGCGCCGAACCACGGCGCTCAGACCAATCATATCAATCAATGCATTGTAGCGTTGTGATTGGCTATCGGGAGGCTGAAAGCCGGGTGCATCCTGCTTCCTCCCCTGGAAGCGGGTGAAGAGGACCAAGAGGAGGCGGCGGCGATGGCGGGGAGCAGCGGTAGACAGGTAAGTGTGTATTTTAATTTTGTATTCATTCCCTCCTCCCCCCACCCCGCAACTCACCACATCGCCTTCAAATACCAGCCACCACTGTAACATTCACTCACTCACACCCAGTCGCACTCACACTCCATCATTCATTCCCATACACTCAATTATTCTCATTTATCATCTTGCACTCACTCTAACTCACTCTCTCACTTATTCTTACTCTGACTCAATCAAAGTTACTCACTTGCACTAACTCTGTCATTTTTCTCATGCTCACTTATTCCCACACACTTTCACTCACTCATTCTCTGTCCTTCATTTACATTCACTCTCACTGACATTCACTCTAACTCTCACTGACTCACACTTTTTAATGTGTACTCCCTCCTATTGTCACTCATTCTGATTCATTCATACGCAATGACACACTATCTCACTTATCCTCACTCACTACCTGTCACTTACTCTTACTCACTTTCAATTACACGCACACATGCTCACACCTACAGACACACACCCACAAGCACACATACTCTCTTGCACATGCACACTCTCACCCACAAGCAAGCACACTACATACATACATTTAAAAACTTTTTTTGCCTACAACATCTGCCACTGACAGTCTTGTTCTTGCTCCTGGTGCTCCATTTTTTATTACACTACTACTGAAAAATAAAGTATTATTTTATTATTACTACTAATAATACTTTTTTTCACTATTAGTGTTATTAGGGTCGGACTGGGACAGAAAATAGGACATGGCACCAAAATATAATTGGACCCCATAGTGAATTAGATAGCTAAACAAGTTGTCCATATTTGCAAGTTGGGGCAGTTTTGAACTTGTGAAGACACACTGTCTAAATATTTTGCAAGGTATGGAAGTGTGCATAGATTCGATATTGCTGCTGTCACTGTTTGTTTTAATATCAGTAAAAACCAGCCCAGCAGACCATAAAGCAGGGCGATAAACAGCCAAAACAATGGCTCAGACACTGACCTGTCAGACAAGCGCCTTGGACATTGCCTGATTGCCCTATAGACCAGTCTCAACCTGAATGTAATTGCCTTAAAAAGAAGGTGGAGCATGATGCTCTAAAGGGCGAGATATCTTTGGCTGCTTGTCACTCAGTTTGCCAAATCTGAGGCCAGGGGTCACAAAAGCAGTGCCAGGGGTTGCCAGGGGCAAGCTAGGGGCTGCAGGTGTGACCCCTAAAGATATCTCTGCATCAGACCTGTCTCTCTCCCACTGAAATATTGGACATAGTCACAAGAAGGATGCTGTACAGTGCTTAATTTGAGCCAATGGTTTCCGGTGCTCAGCACCGGCACTTAATCACCAACAGTGGCGCTATAGTTTCACACTCGTTTTTGGTAGGCACTGAGATATAGGGCCATATGTATCAAGCATTTTTGTGTTCGCAAATGGGCCGATTCGCAAAAAATGCTTTTCACATGTATCAAACCCTATTTTGTGATTTGGTAGCCTGTTACCAAATCTCAAAATGGGTTTGCGATTCGTTATTTGGAAGGGGCGTGCTTAGGGCGTCCATTCCAAATAGCGAATCATAATGGTATGTATGAATGTTTTGTGAATGTGGTCGCAAAACATTTGCATTTTATCACCTACTTCAAGTAGGGGGTAACCCATTCGCAAATGGGAAGGGGTCCCTAAAGATCCCTTCCCCTTTGGGAATGGAAGCAAAAACATTTTTCCAGAGCAGGCAGTGGTCCCAGGGACCACTGCCTGCTCTTAGAAAATGAAAAGAAAACTTTTCATTTTTTAAATGCTACCCGTTTTCCTTTAAGCATATGTGGCTGGCATACACAAACATGTAATTTACCAAAAGTTGGTAATATAGTTTGGGAAAGTCACATGTGGAGAAGGGTGGTTTAACAGTTCCTCATTATTGTTAAAACACCAGCTAGCCAGGCCACTAAAGTGTCCATGGGTGCATTAAAAAATTGATTTATTACAATTGTTCTCTATATATTTCACTTGAAAGTGGGAGCCTTACTCAAGGACCTGTGTCCTTTCGGAAGGAGGGAGACCTGGGGGAGAATGTGTGTGCCTCGATTTACACATGATGTGGACACTGGGGATAGCCTACCTGTCAAAAACAAAATTTACAGACATTCTGATCAAGTCAAGGAAAGCATCAGAGCTGAAGTCCGCAAGATGCTGGAGTTAGGGGCGATTGCAAAGTTGTCTTAGTCCCCAAACCTCATTCCAAGGGAGGTAAACCAGAGCTGGGATTTTGTGTGGACTACAGAGGTCTCAATGCAGTCACTAAGACAGATGCACACCCTATTCCAAGAGCTGATAAACTGATTGACAGGCTGGATGCAGCAATGTTTCTCAGTACATTTGATTTGACATCAGGGTACTGGCAAACTGGAATGACATCAGGGTACTGGCAAATTGGACACCTTCGAGCCCAGGAGCCAAAGAGAAATCAGCATTCCCCACCCCAGATGGGCATGCCATTTGGTTTAAAGAATGCCCTTTCAACCTTCAAAAGGCTGGCGAACACAGTCCTGGCTTGGCTAGAGTCTTTTAGTGCAGCGTATCTTAATGATATTGCTGTCTATAGCTCCACTTAGCAGGATCACCTGATGCACCTTGGATAGGTCCTTGAGGCTCTGAAGAGTGCAGGTCTCACTATCGAGGTGAGCCAGTGGAAATAGGGCAGGCCTCGGTTGTATACTTGGGCCATCATGTGGGTGGAGCCAAGTTCAACCCTTACAGCCCAAGATCCAGAGTATTCTGGACTGTGAGGCTCCAAAACCAAGACTCAAGTCAGGGCATTCCTTGGCTTGACTAGGTACTACAGGAGGTATGTGAAGGGGTATGGTACTACTGTGGCACCCCTCACAGAACTGCCCGCCAAGAAACAACCCAAGAAAGTAAACAGGACAGTGAGCTGTCAAAAGGCTTTTGACACTCTGAAGGAAGCAATGTGCTCAGCATCCATGCTAAAGCTTCAGAATATACAAAGCAGTTCATTGTGCACACATATGCCCCTGAACATGATATAGGAGTAGTCCTATCACAGACCAACGATGATGGCCAGGACCAGTCTGTTGCTTTTATTAGCAGGAGGTTACTCCACATAGAACAACATTGGAGTACCATTGAGAGGGAAGCCTTTGCTGTAATTTGACCCCTGAAGAAGCTGAGACCATACCTGTTTGGTACTCACTTCCTTGTACAAACTGACCACAGGCCTCTCAGATGGCTGATGCAAATAAAGGGGAAAATTGTAAACTATTGCAGTGGTCCATCCTCCTACAGGGAATGGACTTTACAGTGAAACACAGACATGGGTCTGACCATGCCATTGCAGATGACCTATCCAGGATCTTCTACTTAGACAATGAAGCCTCTCTTGGGAAAGGTTAGTCTCATTCCCTATCATTTTGGGGGGGGGGGGATTTTGCAGGAAAGTGTCCTTTTTAACATGATCCCTGCCACTTTTTGCCCTAGTACTGATGCTTTTTGACTGAAAGCGCACTGAGTCTCTGCTAACCAACCCCCAGTGCCAGTGCTCTTTCCCTTAAAACAAGGCAAATGTCTAATTGTAACCCAATTGGCAAGGACTTTAGCACCCCTGTAAGTCCCTGGTAAACTGTACCCTCTGGTAGCTAGGGCATGGGTACTAAAGAGGGTCCCCAACGCATGCTACTCTGGAACGTAAACAGGATTAGTGGGGAATTAGTATAGGGAAATATGAAATTAATTTGAGCGGTGGACATGTTAGTCTGTTAGTTTAAGTGAAAAGGATAGTGGAGGGATAGAAAAGGGAAGGGTCTAGAAAGTGGTTTTTTTGGAGCTTATAGCAGTAGGAGGAGGTTTGGGATGGTTAAAGGGGAGGGGGAAGAGTCAGAGGAAAGGGTTTAGAAAGGCTTGTTTGAGGGATCTGAATAGTAAAAGACAGGGGCAGCTCCTCCATTATGGCAGAGGGGGTCGCCCTGCCATCTGCGAGGGCAGCAGGCACACCCGTTAATAATCATGTCAGCAAAAATGTTTCCTTTGGAAAGAACTATAAGGCTAATACTATTCACTATATGTCCTATTAAACACCAAGCTCACACTCATTCAAACTACCCAAAAAACGATGGATTTAGGCCCAGATCTCTGTACTGGGGTGAATGTATGACATTGTTCTGCATTCTGTCCATCAATTGTTGTTTTGGATTTGTCACCCAGTGGGACGGGTATGCCCAGACGTGGGTCCCGTGCTCTCCATGCCACTGGATTCAAGCTATCCTGGCTGAAGAGGGGTGAAACCCGAAACCGGTCCTAGGATGCTTGTTTCCAGTCCAGGGAGGACCTGGCCTGGCAGTTCGGGCTGGACTGTTCCCATGGGGCACAGGGTCAAGACTGATTTGCATATGGCTGGGTTCAAACTGGAATGGCATGGTGAGCAAAAAACGATGGATTTAGGCCCAGATCTCTGTACTGGGGTGAATGTATGACATTGTTCTGCATTCTGTCCATCAATTGTTGTTTTGCATTTGTCACCCTGAGTGGGACGGGTATGCCCAGGCGTGGGTCCCGTGCTCTCCATGCCACTGGATTCAAGCTATCCTGGCTGAAGAGGGTGAAACCCCGAAACCGGACCTAGGATGCTTGTTTCCAGTCCAGGGAGGACCTGGCCTGGCAGTTCGGGCTGGACTGTTCCCATGGGGCTCAGGGTCAAGACTGATTTGCATATGGCTGGGTTCAAACTGGAATGGCATGGTGAGCAAAAAAACGATGGATTTAGGCCCAGATCTCTGTACTGGGGTGAATGTATGACATTGTTCTGCATTCTGTCCATCAATTGTTGTTTTTGCGTTTGTCACCCCGAGTGGGACGGGTATGCCCAGACGTGGGTCCCGTGCTCTCCATGCCACTGGATTCAAGCTATCCTGGCTGAAGAGGGGTGAAACCCCGAAACCGGTCCTAGGATGCTTGTTTCCAGTCCAGGGAGGACCTGGCCTGGCAGTTCGGGCTGGACTGTTCCCATGGGGCACAGGGTCAAGACTGATTTGCATATGGCTGGGTTCAAACTGGAATGGCATTGTGAGCAAAAAAACGATGGATTTATGCCCAGATCTCTGTACTGGGGTGAATGTATGACATTGTTCTGCATTCTGTCCATCAATTGTTGTTTTTGCATTTGTCACCCCGAGTGGGACGGGTATGCCCAGACGTGGGTCCCGTGCTCTCCATGCCACTGGATTCAAGCTATCCTGGCTGAAGAGGGTGAAACCCCGAAACCGGTCCTAGGATGCTTGTTTCCAGTCCAGGGAGGACCTGGCCTGGCAGTTCGGGCTGGACTGTTCCCATGGGGCACAGGGTCAAGACTGATTTGCATATGGCTGGGTTCAAACTAGAATGGCATGGTGAGCAAAAAAACGATGGATTTAGGCCCAGATCGCTGTACTGGGGTGAATGTATGACATTGTTCTGCATTCTGTCCATCAATTGTTGTTTTTGCATTTGTCACCCCGAGTGGGACGGGTATGCCCAGACGTGGGTCCCGTGCTCTCCATGCCACTGGATTCAAGCTATCCTGGCTGAAGAGGGGTGAAACCCCGAAACCGGTCCTAGGATGCTTGTTTCCAGTCCAGGGAGGAACTGGCCTGGCAGTTCGGGCTGGACTGTTCCCATGGGGCACAGGGTCAAGACTGATTTGCATATGGCTGGGTTCAAACTGGAATGGCATGGTGAGCAAAAAAACGATGGATTTAGGCCCAGATCTCTGTACTGGGGTGAATGTATGACATTGTTCTGCATTCTGTCCATCAATTGTTGTTTTTGCATTTGTCACCCGAGTGGGACGGGTATGCCCAGACGTGGGTCCCGTGCTCTCCATGCCACTGGATTCAAGCTATCCTGGCTGAAGAGGGGTGAAACCCCGAAACCGGTCCTAGGATGCTTGTTTCCAGTCCAGGAGGACCTGGCCTGGCAGTTCGGGCTGGACTGTTCCCATGGGGCACAGGGTCAAGACTGATTTGCATATGGCTGGGTTCAAACTGGAATGGCATGGTGAGCAAAAAACGATGGATTTAGGCCCAGATCTCTGTACTGGGGTGAATGTATGACATTGTTCTGCATTCTGTCCATCAATTGTTGTTTTTGCATTTGTCACCCGAGTGGGACGGGTATGCCCAGACGTGGGTCCCGTGCTCTCCATGCCACTGGATTCAAGCTATCCTGGCTGAAGAGGGGTGAAACCCCGAAACCGGTCCTAGGATGCTTGTTTCCAGTTCAGGGAGGACCTGGCCTGGCAGTTCGGGCTGGACTGTTCCCATGGGGCACAGGGTCAAGACTGATTTGCATATGGCTGGGTTCAAACTGGAATGGCATGGTGAGCAAAAAAACGATGGATTTAGGCCCAGATCTCTGTACTGGGGTGAATGTATGACATTGTTCTGCATTCTGTCCATCAATTGTTGTTTTTATAAAGATACATAAGCACATGGAAGGTATATTTGTATAAGGAAGGTAATATATGTAGATTTAAGTTGTATTTAATAAACTCAGACGTTCAAGTGTTGCTGTACTTTAAGTTTATTTATTTGTTTGTAATGTTTGCCTACATGTGTGTACACCCAAGTGATTAAAGGTGGGGCACAATAGGGCCTATTGCTACTTTATAAGGGTAGGGTAAAAGCAGATGATGAGGATGATGGTATCTTTTACCCTGCTGCACAATCTGCAAGTGATGTCAGCCGGGAGCTTCGTCCATTCGGGAAGAATATCAAGTGTAGGGAAGTCTCCAAACCAATATTTATTTATATAAGTTTTTATATAGCGCTAGCTATACCCGTAGGTGTCAGAGCGCTTTACATGATTGTGATAGAATACAGTAATGCAGACATGCAATGAACATATGAGTCAAGAGTTCAATAGACAAATGGTACCCATCAAAGGTGCTAGTAGAGTGACCAACACTAGAGACACAATTCAAGAGGATCTAAAAGTCAGAGAAGCACAAAAAAAAAGAAAAAGCGAACCGTTGCTTCAGACAGAGGGTCTAGGTATGATAAAGCGATATTTTACTAAGATCTGTAGACTAGAAGTTAAAGTATTTGTTGAGGAGTAGGAGTTTCAGGTTTCTCTTGAAGCAAGGGAAGGAAGGGTTGCATCGAAGGTCACACGGTAGGGAGTTCCATATGCTTGGAGCATTTCCAGAAAAAGAGCGTGACTTGGTTTCTGTCTTTTTTAGAATGGGAGGTAGGAGCAGAAGAGCATTGGATCTTCTCAATGATCTAGTGGTTCCTGCTTTCATCAGCTTGCTTTCTAAGTAGTTGGGTGTATGAGAGTGAAGGGCTTTGTGGATGATACATGAGGTCTTGTAGGTACATCTTCCTTCAATAGGAAGCCAGTTGAGGCTCTTGAGTGCAGGAGTGATGTGCTCACACCGTTTAACGTCTGAGATGAGCCGGGCTGCCATGTTAAGAACTGATCTCAGGGAGGCGAGGTGAGTTTTAGGCGTCCCAGTGAGTGTGGCATTACCGTAGTCTAGTTTAGAGAGGTTTTTGAGTGTGTATAGTGCTCCTTTTGCTGTATTCTTGATGTGCTCTTTCATTGACATGTTGTTGTCCAGGAAGAAGCCAAGGGATTTTGCAGAGTTTGATAAAGTAAGAGAGCACTTTAAAGCATTTAGGTTGATGAGCCATTCATGTATTGGAAGGTGGTTACTTCTAGGGGAGAAAAGAATAACTTCTGTCTTGATGGGGTTTAGCTTTAAGTGATTTGCGTAAAACCAGGATTGTAACTTGTTCAGTGTGTCGTTGAGATGTCGAATGTCACTGGGTGATTTGATTTTGTAGTAAAGTTGGGTGTCATCAGCATATAGGTGGTATTTGATTTCTGCCTGTTCCTAGATGACCGTTAAGAGTTCCATAAAGAGATTTAAAAGGGAGGGGGATAGAATTGAGCCCTGAGGCATGCCAAGATTGATCCGAGTGGGTTTAGACAGGCAAGAGTTGATTTTGATTTGTTGCGAGCGGTGTTGAAGGTAGGAAGAGAACCATTTTAGTACAGTGCCATTTAAACTGAAATGCAACTTCAAAGACTCAAGTAGGATTGGGTGATTAACCGTATCGAATGCCGCAGATAGGTCAAGTAGAATAAGTAGGCAGGCGTCACCCTCGTCTAAGGCTCTGTGGATGTCATCAGATATGTTCAGCATGGCCGTTTCAGTACTACAGCCTTTCCTAAACCCAGATTGGAAAGTGTCAAGGAGGGAGAATTTTTGTATATGATGATTAAGTTGCTGTAAGACACATTTTTCCAAAGTCTTGGCAAGGAACGGGAAGTTGGAGATAGGTCTAAGGCTGTTGAGATCATTGGGGTCAGCCCTGGTATTTTTGGGAATGGGTGTGAATTGTCCTAGTTGGAGCGAGGTCGGCACACAACCCATGATGAGAGATGTGTTGATGATGAGAGTCCAGAACGGGGCGATGATGTGGTTGAGATTTTTAACATTGTGGATGGGAGGGGATCCTTGGTGTGGGTCGTTGACTTTAGATTCATGATTATATTGAAGACTTCCTTTTCAGTCAAGGGTTTGAAGTCCGACCAGTTGGCGTTGTTTTTCAGTTTGGCGAGATTCATGAAGTCGTTGGTTATTATCGTGGTCGTTTGGTCTGCAACGGGCTCTGGAGGTGGATCGGCTGCGAGGGGAGGTGGGATGGTGATGGTGAAAAGTACGGAGGGAGGAGAGGAGTTTGCCATGACATGAATTTGCCATTTAGGACTTTGGAGTAGCATACTGCCATATATTTTTGCATTTTGAATTCAGTGTAAGTGTTCATATTCATTAAGGCATCAGAGTGTTGGGCACAGTTGATCCTAATGAACCTCTGGACTCAGGGCAGGACAGCCATGAAGCAGAAAGGCATACATGATTCCTGTGCTCCACTCTAGCCTGAATGCTTCTTGTCAGTGGAGTTCTGCAGAGTGCAGTGGCATGGAGTGCTGCAGAGTAGATTGGTATAGAGTTCATTGGCATAGAGTGCAGTGGTGTACAGTGGTGTTTAGTGCACTGGCATAGAGTGCACTTGCAGTAGATTAGAGTGGTGGCATAGAGTGCAGTGACATTGAGTACAGTGCATTGGCATAGAGTGCATTGTCGTAGTGTTGGCATAGAGTGCAGTGGCGTATAGTGCAGTGGCAGTGGTTCAGAGTATAGTAGAATGCAGTGGAGCGGAATGCTGCAGAGTAGAGTGGACTGATGTAAAGTGTGTTGCTGTAGAGAGTTGCAAAATATAGTGGTGAAGAGTGCAGTGGCATAGAATTCAGCGGCGTACAATGCAGTGTCATAGAATGCAGTGGCGTAGATTAGAGTAGTGCACTGTAGAGTGGAGTGGTGGAGAGTAAAGTGGCAGTGGCATAGAGTACAGTGGCATAGAATGCAGTGGTGTAGAGTGCAGTGGTGCAGATTTGAATATAGTGGCATAGAGTAGAGTGGCATAGTGCAGTGGCATAGAGTGGTGCAGAGTAGAGGGGCGTCGATTGCAGTGGTGTAGAGTGCAGTAGCATAGAGTGCAGTGGCATAGGGTAGATTGGCGTAGAGTGTAATGGCGTACAGTGGATTGGTGTAGAGTGCAGGGGCATAGAGTGGAGTGGTACAGAGTAGAGTACATTGGCATAGAACGTATTCCTACAGAGGGCAGTAGAGTAGAGTGCAGTGTTGCAGAGTGGTGTAGAGTGGATTGGGGTATATTGCAGTGGCGAAGAGTGCAATGGTGTAGAGCAGAGTGCATTGGCATAGAGTAGGGTGGTACAGAGTAGAATGGCATGACGTGGAGTGGTGTAAAGTACAATGGTGCAGAGTAGTGTGCATTGGTCAGACTGGAGTATGCATGGTGTGGTAGCACACTGCCATTACAGACAACACATTTTCAATTGAAATGAACATAACATTTGCCCAAACATACAGTTTTACTACCAAAAACAATACAGCGCACAAACAGTAATGTGTGGCAATGGCATCACCTAGTGTATTGATTTGTTTTTATCATTTTAAAGTATTTGTTCCAACACACTTCAGAATTAACAAAAAAATGTGCTTCATTTTTGTTTTCCTAATGCTGATATATTCTGAAATACTTGCACACTTCGTTTAAATGTTGTTGTGTGCTAGAAAAGGAAAATGTTACTTACTCTGGAAGCATCTGTTTGCGGCAGGTAGTGCTGTAGATTCACATGCTCTGCACACCCTGCCACCCAGTGCCGGACCCAGATGCGCGCAAGCTGCCCCCCCGAAGAAGTCCCCCGCGCCACGAGCCACAGTGACTCCTCCTCCCGGCGACAACCCAATATGATTTCAAACATTTATATGACCAATAGCAAACATTAACTGTGTATGGTAAAACAAAACAAAGCCATTGCTTCTGTCCAGGTTAAATTCTTACATTTAACCAGCATATGAATTATATAATGGAGTCGCTCAACTACACATTCACCACGAACTGCAGCAGACAACAACAAAATTACATTTCTTTGGTGTATATGATGAAAATATGGACCACATGTTGTCAGCTATTTGTAAACCTCCTGTTTTAAAATTAAGATAAACACTACAAATATGATCTTCAGCCAATAGTAAAAATCACGCAAATGACTATGGAACTTTGGCAATGTATCAATTCATTAGCCTTGGGCATTGCATAATCCAACGTATCAAGATTGATTAATAAATTATTAGAAGCATTGTCTACAACATGAGAAAAGTAGATTTAGAATTCATTGTAAACATGATGCTTTAAAGATAGTAATCACATCTTGTTAATGAGAACCACATCCGTCTTATTTGACCATACACCCAATATATTATGCCAACCCTATCTGACTGTAACCTTAATGCTTCAACTGAGCAACTTTTTCTAAACATCAGGTACTACTTCCAAAGTAAGCATTCAACCTGTGATAAAATATGATATTCCAAAATGTTATAACATTTGAAGGCTTAAAGTAGAAATACCATGGATCTTGGCTATGTAGACCTTTAGAAGTGCATCAGTAATTTACTAACCCCTGGAGTTGAGGATCTGAGGTATCCTATTGTTTACACTTGTGGCTTTAGCAGTCTGGATTTCTGCAAGGTCCTTAGTAGAGGAATATAGGGCCTTTTTTATGAGACCTTGCAACACCTTTACGCAACCGTTACGTCACTTCTTGTGACGCACCGGTGGCGTAAAAATGCGCCATGTTGTGCCCTATTTACAAAGTGACGCAACTAGGCAGATGCGTCACTTTGTAAACCCCAGCGCAACCCGGTATAATGTATGCAGGGTGGGCGTTACCCCTCAAAAAGCCTCGTAGAAGTGGCGCATTGAAATCTATAAGATTTTAGTGCGCCACTTCTAGGATGCTACTGCGTCAATATCTTACGCCTGCCTCACAGCAGGCGTATGACTGACGCAGGCCCTTTCATATGGGGCTTGGCCCATGTGAAAGGACACATTGCTGGAGTTGCATCTGTTTTCAGACACACCCCAGCAATGCGCCACTTTTGCATCTACAGATACATCAGAAATACTGACGTATCCATAACTCCTTGCGACATGGAGCGCCGTACATTAAATATGGCGCATCCATCCTGTCGCAAGGAGGGTGCAGTGAAAACTGTTGCATCGCTGTTTTCACACAGCGATGCGAAAGTTTTCATAAATGAGGCCCATATTTTGTATTAAAGCCTCAAAGTAAATGCAATGAAACCCTGCTTCCAGTAGCTGGATTTTAATGTCCCAAATATAATGATTCGCACGAGCCAAATGCCCAAAGACCATGATCTTAGTTGTGTTAATGTTAATTACAAGACTCAAATTTTCCAAATATTTAGTACAAAAGTTTCTCTTATTCTGTAGACTAGGTGGAGTAGACACAAGTAGAACAACGTAATTTCTTTACAAAAGTTGATTCATCTTTCTACCACTCACAGTAAGAGTATTGGAGTCTGCTAATTCTGGATATTGGAAAATCAGCAACAGATAATGAAAATAAAAGAAGAGCAAAGACGCAACCCTGCTTTAAAAATGCTGATTAACTGCAGCAATCAGTGGAATACTCCAATTATTTATGTAATTTCTATCACAGAGAAACAGCAGACCAACATTGAATTACCCCATCCCAGATTTCATCTATTGATTGTGTGCAACAATGGTCTCTACTTTTCCTCTGATGTTTTTGTTTCTCTGCAGCCAATATAACTCTTATTGCCTCCTCTAAGCTACAATACCTGCCATAGCCTGACAGCACACTTATTAAATTAAAAGGTGACTAGCCCAGGGGGCTGTGCTCACACTACTTGTAAGATGGCCACCGGCTTCTAGTGCTTCCAAAGCACCGGAGACAGCGGAAGAAGCCTTGCCGTCATATGCCATCCTCTGCTTATGAGACGTGCCATGGCAGCTTCTGAATGTGGAGAGAGTGGGTAGGTGCTATTTTTAGAGCACGCTTTGGTCTAGTCACTTCATTTCTTCAGCCCGTTTTTTTCCGTCACATCGGGCCGCTAAGGGCGCCATTTTAGGCATGTACAAAGCAGGTTCAACACTTCTGGTGCTCGCGCTGCCTGTCAGAGGAGATTGTTAGTGGGCTCCTGTGAGTGGGGACACTTTTATTTTACTCACAGAAAGGTAGGAGAGAAGAGACAAGAGAAGGGGGAAGCAGAGAAGGAGATCAATAAGATAAGAAAAGGAAAGGGGGAGAAAGAGCGAAGGAAGTAGAATACATCAATATTGCCTGCTCTATTAGTTGTTACATTTGCATCAGTCTCTTCTTACCTGGCCCTCCATATGCAGCATTAATGCTTAAACAGGGCCAGCTTTTTTCTGTGAACTTTGTTTAAGGAGAGTAGGGATAAGGTTGCTCTCTGCATTGTCCACCAATATTCAAAGCTGGAGATTCCTGTGCTACTCATTGCTTCATCTTTACTATTTTGCACTAGCCAGTGCTGGGAAGTCTATTTCAAGGCCTTTCGAATAATTTGAGCTGCTAATAAAAGGATTTCATCTCCTTTTTTGGTCATTGCTTGCTCTCATCTATAATTTCAGTAATGGACCCTTTTGCATTCCCTATTTTAAAGCATGCATCTTCATATACAATAATGTCTCTTCCCCGCAAGCACTCCAGTAGCAACAATGATAAAAGGCAAAAGAAAGATCCTACTCCTCCAACAAAGTCTCCCTTACCTCTAACACTCGAGGACCTAATGGGGAGAAAAACATTTAAAGCCCTTTGTGATGGAAATGAATACCGCGCTTCAGAGGATCGAGGAGAAATGGTCAAGCCTTGAATCTAGGGTGATCGAGGTGGAACAAAGAACAAGTGATATTCAAGATGCGACGTCCAAGGTTGAGATGATGTCCAAAGAAATCACTCTTCTCAAGCAACAAACAGAAGATTTGGAAAACTGTAACAGATGCAACAACCAATGAATTTATGGAATTCCTGAGGGCACCAATTTGATATTCTTTCTGAAATGACAGATTACAATAATTGTTGGTCTTAAGGAGGCAACTGACGAACACACCTTGTTGGCCCTAAGCCATGGATGTCATCAACTTCAGATTGACCTAGAGGAATTATAGTTCTTTTTCAACAATATTCCGATTTGATGATGGTTCTGTCGGCAGCCAAACAGAGAAAACAAATGTTGTGATTGGATCAGAAAGTCTTCTTCATGCAGGATGTGGCTAGAGCGACAGCTAACAGATGAAAGGAGTTTCTTTCACTTTGTCTGCCCTACTGTCCATGAATGCTCACTACCGCCCTGTGCAACCTTGATTCTTGACCACTTGTGGTTGGAGCCATTGATGGCACCCATATTGCCTTAGTACCACTGCATGCCAGGGAACAAGTTCACTGTAACAAGAAGCACTTCCATTCTATGAACGTGCACGTTGTCTGCTTACCAGATTTGTATATCTCAAACATCTGTGCCCAGTTCCCTGGATCAGCCCATGATTCCTTTGGACTGCAGAACAGCACCATACCCCAGCTGATGTCACAACTCCTACATGAGAGGGTCTGGCTTGTTGGGAAGTATGATCTGTCCTAACATTGTATTGGTAATGTCAAGTATTAAAATCTAAAAGTGTGTAACTTGTTGTTGTCTGTCTTCCATCTAAGAGACTCAGACTATCCCAACTGGCTATGGTTGTTGGCACTGCTGGAGAATCCAACAATGCCAGGTAAAGTCCGCTTGAGTGACGCCCATGGAAGGACACGTGGCCAGTGGAGCGGGCTTTTAGGCTCCTGGTTTAGATGTCAGGACAAAACTGGGGGAGCCCTCCTCTACTTACCCAGGAAGCTGTGTCAATTCACTGTGGTCTGCTGCATGCTCCACATCGCCCTGCGATGGAACATCCCTTATATCGCAGAGGATGGAGGCCATGTAGTGCCATCGGGTGAGGATCGGGAAATGTCAAAAGAAGATGATAGTGGTGAAGAGGAAGGAGCTGACTTGCGTCAAGATCTCATAAGCAACTTCTTCTCATGAGTGTAAGTATTTCGTCAAATGTCATAACTTTGACTGTTACAGCAAGTCTTGATGTGATGATGAGAGGAGTATGTTAAGGTTAAATCTTAGGAAGAAAGTGTTTGTTAGACAAGGTTTAGACACAATGTCATTTTGGTTCTGTTGCATTGTTTTGATCAATGTTTACCATAGGCTGTGTTCTCCAGAAGTTTACTATGTGAATTGTCTTAAATGTATTGTTGGATAGATAATTTATTTGTTTTGGTCATTTTTAGGTACCTTCACCATGTCATCTTCATTTGGACATTTCAGAGTTGTGAGATTTGTGGGTATACGATGCTGTTTGCAAATACAAAGGGCACATGAGTTGTACCTGGGAATGAGAGAGACAGACTTTGGGTGTACAAATCCTGTTCCAAAACAGTTTGCACAGTGATAGGATGGAAGTTCTGAGGAATCCATTATACTTGTTCCTTGTCGTGTGTTGGTCCTAATTCAATATGTGTGGCATCAAAAGCTCCAACGAAATGTGGTAGTGGAGCCAAAGCATGCTAATCTCCCTTCACATTGGCTAAATCCTCATTGTGTGTAAAGTGTATGTAGCTGTTGATGTGTCCCCTCATTGTAGGCCAAAGTTCTTGTGGCACACCACTGAAATTTGGTTGAGACATTCCACCAGAAACTGGAACAATGGATTGGAATGAACCTGTGATCACAAAATGTAGTACTGACATGTGTTTGTCAATTGTGTTATTGATGTGCGATTCCTTTTGTGAGCTAGGGGATATGGCTTCAGCTGATGACATTGGCCAATTTTAATTTGCCTATTCAATGGGAAATTGTCTGATGTATCCCCTCCTTCCATGTCGGTAAGGTCGGGAACTGAAAATGTGATAACTGAGACAGATTATTGGTTTAATGTATGATTTGGTATGTTTCTTACATGATGACAGCCTATTGTTGGTACAATGGAATAAAGATGGTATTTGAGAACATACTTGTATGTATGTTTGGTGAGACATGGTTGTGAACCTGAGCTAAACATTGTGCCCATACAAAATATTCATGCTTACACAAGTTAATATTATTGGCATTGTAAAGTTCAGATGGGAGTACATGTATACATTGCTAGATTTGAGATATACTACAGCAGGCAATGAGTTTAAGACTAGTGGAATTATTTAAGTGAACAAAGAGAAATGAAACATTGAGGAAACCAAACAGAAAAACACAAAAGTGAAGAAGTGAGTCATGGTGAATGAAACCTTAGTTGTAGATGCCAAATTGTTTGAAGTCTAATGTCCAAAATACTACTGCCATCAGAAAGATAAATGTGTCCAGAAATAGTCAACAGAGTGAATGTGTTACACACACAGGAGGAAATTAGGGGCCATATTATCAAGAATGGGCGATAACATATTGCCGCTTTAGCGTCAGGAAACTGCCGCTAAAGCGGCGATAAGAAGCTTGATAATATGCCCTATAGAATTCCAATAGAAGCCCAGGTTTGATGTCCTTCACACCAGAACCTGGGCTTCTATTGGAATTCTATAGGGCATATTATCAAGTCCCTTATCGCCGCTTTAGCAGTAGTTTCCTGCCGCTAAAGTGGCGATAATGTCATCGCCCGTTCTTGATAATATGGCCCTGAGTTTGAGGTTTCCTATTGGTGGTAGTAGAGGTCTTGTCATCCGCACCTCCTGGAAATCTGTGAGGACGCCCCCACCTGCCAGTGTGGGGGAGATTCACAGCTGCAGGGACAGGGGTACTTGCAGGTGTGTCTCCCTTCTTGTGGCCGCAGTAGATGTTGATGGCCCTGATGTTGCTGAACCACAGGAAGAGGTGGAAGGTGCTGGAATAGCCCCGACCAGATGGGCGTTAATGTCACGCAGAACCCTATTGAGGGAGCCCATGTTAGAGTTATGGGCCTCCAGCTGATGGTGTATCTCCCTCTGCAACTGCTTCATCTCCCGGATTTCGGTGAGTACTTGATCCATCATGCCTTGGGACACATGATAGGCTCCCAAGACTTGGTTGATGGTGGCCTGGGTGTGAGTGGACCTAATGGCCTCACTCTGCCAGCCCACATAATCTCCCTGTGACCCCTAGCCCCACTAGCCTGTGCCCTTCTCCCAGGGTGCCCTGTGCCACTGGGTGCTGGCTCTTCTGTAACTGGGGTGGTAATTCTCATATCAGGAGTTATGATTGGGGGGCACACGATTGGTGTTACTGTGCTAGGTACATAGGTTGTGGGGGCTAAGGTTGGCTGAGGTGTTGCAGCTGGGGTGGGAGGTGTTGTTGTGGGCTCAATGAGACTCACCTTCACTGTCTGTCCAGGCTGACCAGATAGACCACACCGTCATCCTCATCCAGATCACCAGGAGTGTTGTCATCACTCCTGTTGGAATGGAGTGGGTGTCTCTTCTGTGGCTGAGCTCTGGCCACATGCTGTGCCAGATAGATCTGTTGCGAAATAGAGAACATTGTTATTGGTGGAAGTGTGGTATCTATATCTAAGTCTTTTGTGACAGAGAAAGTAGAAACCTAGGACAAAACAAAATAGATAGAGATTACTATTGTGATAAATTTCAGTGGTATTGAACTTGTTAACCAGACATTTTGAGATTTTAAACACATGTACTTGAATTAAGCAGATAATTAGACATCCTGAGATATTGCATTTTGGATGAGGAAATAAACATGACATCTCCCAAATATTCAAGCCAACACAGTGGAGAGGTGACATGTATTTGTCCATTCCAAGGCCTAGCTGTGTACAAAACAGGCGATGACACAGCTTGGTTGTATATTTGGCATTAGTCATCATGTGAGCAGTGCAGAGTCAATGGGTCACCTGCCACTTCTACTCAACTTAGCTAACTTCATGCCTTACAAGTATTGGAACAATGCACTTGGTATGATGTCACTCATGCCATCAATCGTTACAGTTGAGGAGACCAGGAGAACATACATGAAAGTAGGTAGACATGTCTCTGAGGAGAGCATTGAATGTAGATTGTTCACTCTGTGAGAACTGAACATCTGTTGTAATATGTCAGACAAGTGACAATAAATCAAATCACATTTTCCTCTTGTTTTGAGTTACAGAAACAGGGCATCATGGTAGTTGTAGTCAACTTGCCAACACTAGCCAAATGATTAGTCTAACATACCTGTTGGCAATATGCACTTGGGATGGACCATACATTTACATAGTGACACATATCATGGGTCCTGGGATAATATTTTTTTTATAAACAAAGACACCATTCCATCATGTGCTGTGAAATGGAGTTTGATACATGTGATCTTATATGCAACAAGAAACATTCACACAGACAATCCAATATCTCTGATACTGATACTTTAAGGATTGTATATTAGGAAAACATATGCAGTACACATTGGCAAAAGCTGAGTTGAGAACAAACAGGACATTGAGGTTTAGAGAGCGTTTATAAGGTGTAACTTACCAGACTCCACTCCACCAGATATTCCTGGCAAGATCTTCTCCTCCCAGGGAAACAGATGTATTGGGGCTCTGGGAGGATCACCACCAGTCCTCTGGGCCTCCAGGTGTTGCTTGGAGGCCAGGGAATGCATCCCTCCCCCACAGGTCATTCCATCTCTTCCTAATTTCCTCACTGTGTGTATTTGGGTGTTAGTTACAGCATTCATTCTGTCTACTATTCTGACCCACATTACATTTTTCTGACTAATAGCTGTATGTTGGACTTGGGCTCCAAACAACTGTGGCTCTAATCTTATGATTTCATCCACCATGACTGACAAGTCTTCCTCTGAAAAGCGTGGATTTTTCACCTAGCCATATCGCAAAATAAAAGGAAGTGACACTACAACAAAAATCTAGACCCAGAAAATGAGAAAATAAGCAGACAAAATTGTGTGGAGAGAGGTCAAGTGATGGGGTAAAATGCGTGCCTTCTCTAACCAAACCGTGCCTCTGAAATGCTCTGGTGCAGTGGAGTGGCAAATGATCATGGTCTGAAATGGGGTGTGTATTATAGTGTGATTTGTAGGTGTGTCCACTTAGCCAATGGACATCAGGTGTGTTGTATTTGTATCCATCCAATGTCCACTGTTTTGGTGCTTTGCTGAGTGTGTACCGCTATGGACTCCCTTCATCTGGGAACCGCCACAAGGAGACCGCCAGTTCAACTGTGATTTCATAAACTACTTGGCAAGAACCCGCGGCCCTGAAGACGATGGAGTACTATTCACCAGCATTGCCTTCCACTGCGTCATAGGCGGTACACACTCCATCAGCGCGGTTGGTGGCCCCATGTGAAAGGACACATTGCTGGAGTTGCATCTGTTTTCAGACACACCCCAGCAATGCGCCACTTTTGCGTCTACAGATACATCAGAAATACTGACGTATCCATGACTCCTTGCGACATGGAGCGCCGTACATTAAATATGGCGCATCCATCCTGTCGCAAGGAGGGTGCAGTGAAAACTGTTGCATCGCTGTTTTCACACAGCGATGCGAAAGTTTTCATAAATGAGGCCCATATTTTGTATTAAAGCCTCAAAGTAAATGCAATGAAACACTGCTTCCAGTAGCTGGATTTTAATGTCCCAAATATAATGATTCGCACGAGCCAAATGCCCAAAGACCATGATCTTAGTTGTGTTAATGTTAATTACAAGACTCAAATTTTCCAAATATTTAGTACAAAAGTTTCTCTTATTCTGTAGACTAGGTGGAGTAGACTCAAGTAGAACAATGTAATTTCTTTACATAAGTTGATTCATCTTTCTACCACTCACAGTAAGAGTATTGGAGTCTGCTAATTCTGGATATTGTGGAAAATCAGCAACAGATAATGAAAATAAAAGAAGAGCAAAGACGCAACCCTGCTTTAAAAATGCTGATTAACTGCAGCAATCAGTGGAATACTCCAATTATTTATGTAATTTCTATCACAAAGAAACAGCAGACCAAAATTGAATTACCCCATCCCAGATTTCATCCATTGATTGTGTGCAACAATGGTCTCTACTTTTCCTCTGATTTTTTTGTTTCTCTGCAGCCAATATAACTCTTATTGCCTCCTCTAAGCTACAATACCTGCCATAGCCTGACAGCACACTTATTAAATTAAAAGGTGACTAGCCCAGGGGGCTGTGCTCACACTGCTTGTAAGATGGCCACCGGCTTTTAGTGCTTCCAAAGCACCGGAGACAGCGGAAGAAGCCTTGCCGTCATATGCCATCCTCTGCTTACGAGACGTGCCATGGCAGCTTCTGAATGTGGAGAGAGTGGGTAGGTGCTATTTTTAGAGCACGCTTTGGTCTAGTCACTTCATTTCTTCAGCCTGTTTTTTTCCGTCACGTCGGGCCGCTACGGGCGCCATTTTAGGCATGTACAAAGCAGGTTCAGCACTTCTGGTGCTCGCGCTGCCTGTCAGAGGAGATTGTTAGTGGGCTCCTGTGAGTGGGGACACTTTTATTTTACTCACAGAAAGGTAGGAGAGAAGAGACACGAGAAGGGGGAAGCAGAGAAGGAGATCAATAAGATAAGAAAAGGAAAGGGGGAGAAAGAGCAAAGGAAGTAGAATACATCAATATTGCCTGCTCTATTAGTTGTTACATTTGCATCAGTCTCTTCTTACCTGGCCCTCCATACGCAGCATTAATGCTTAAACAGGGCCAGCTTTTTCTGTGAACTTTGTTTAAGGAGAGTAGGGATAAGGTTGCTCTCTGCATTGTCCACCAATATTCAAGCTGGAGATTCCTGTGCTACTCATTGCTTCATCTTTACTATTTTGCACTAGCCAGTGCTGGGAAGTCTATTTTCAAGGCCTTTCGAATAATTTGAGCTGCTAATAAAAGGATTTCATCTCCTTTTTTGGTCATTGCTTGCTCTCATCTATAATTTCAGTAATGGACTCTTTTGCATCCCCTATTTTAAAGCCTGCATCTTCATATACAATAATGTCTCTTCCCCGCAAGGACTCCAGTAGCAACAATGATAAAAGGCAAAAGAAAGATCCTACTCCTCCAACAAAGTGTCCCTTACCTCTAACACTCGAGGACCTAATGGGGAGAAAAACATTTAAAGCCCTTTGTGATGGAAATGAATACCGCGCTTCAGAGGATCGAGGAGAAATGGTCAAGCCTTGAATCTAGGGTGATCGAGGTGGAACAAAGAACAAGTGATATTCAAGATGCGACGTCCAAGGTTGAGATGATGTCCAAAGAAATCACTCTTCTCAAGCAACAAACAGAGGATTTGGAAAACTGTAACAGATGCAACAACCAATGAATTTATGGAATTCCTGAGGGCACCAATTTGATATTCTTTCTGAAATGACAGATTACAATAATTGTTGGTCTTAAGGAGGCAACTGATGAACACACCGTGTTGGCCCTAAGCCATGGATGTCATCAACTTCAGATTGACCTAGAGGAATTATAGTTCTTTTTCAACAATATTCCGATTTGATGATGGTTCTGACGGCAGCCAAACAGAGAAAACAAATGTTGTGATTGGATCAGAAAGTCTTCTTCATGCAGGATGTGGCTAGAGCGACAGCTAACAGATGAAAGGAGTTTCTTTCACTATGTCCTGCCCTACTGTCCATGAATGCTCACTACGGCCCTGTGCAACCTTGATTCTTGACCACTTGTGGTTGGAGCCATTGATGGCACCCATATTGCCTTAGTACCACTGCACGCCAGGGAACAAGTTCATTGTAACAAGAAGCACTTCTATTCTATCAACGTGCACGCTGTCTGCTTACCAGATTTGTATATCTCAAACATCTGTGCCCAGTTACCTGGATCAGCCCATGATTCCTTTGGACTGCAGAACAGCACCATACCCCAGCTGATGTGACAACTCCTACATGAGAGGGTCTGGCTTGTTGGGAAGTATGATCTGTCCTAACATTGTATGGGTAATGTCAAGTATTAAAATCTAAAAGTGTGTAACTTGTTGTTGTCTGCCTTCCACCTAAGAGATTCAGACCATCCCAACTGGCTATGGTTGTTGGCACTGCTGGAGAATCCAACAATGCCAGGTAAAGTCCACTTGAGTGACGCCCATGGAAGGACACGTGGCCAGTGGAGCGGGCTTTTAGGCTCCTGGTTTAGATGTCAGGACAAAACTGAGGGAGCCCTCCTCTACTTACCCAATAAGTTGTGTCAATTCACTGTGGTCTGCTGCATGCTCCACATCGCCCTGCGATGGAACATCCCTTATATCGCAGAGGATGGAGGCCATGTAGTGCCACCGGGTGAGGATCCTGAAATGTCAAAAGAAGATGATAGTGGTGAAGAGGAAGGAGCTGACTTGCGTCAAGATCTCATCAGCAACTTCTTGTCATGAGTGTAAGTATTTCGTCAAATGTCATAACTTTGACTGTTACAGCAAGTCTTGATGTGATGATCAGAGGAGTATGTTAAGGTTAAATCTTAGGAAGAAAGTGTTTGTTAGACAAGGTTTAGACACAATGTCATTTTGGTTCTGTTACATTGTTTTGCTCAATGTTTATCATAGACTGTGTTCTGCAGAAGTTTACTATGTGAATTGTCTTAAATGTATTGTTGGATAGATAATTTATTTGTTTTGGTCATATTTAGGTACCTTCACCATGTCATCTTCATTTGGACATTTCAGAGTTGTGAGATTTGTGGGTATACGATGCTGTTTGCAAATACAAAGGGCACATGAGTTGTACCTGGGAATGAGAGAGACAGACTTTGGGTGTACAAATCCTGTTCCAAAACAGTTTGCACAGTGATAGGATGGAAGTTCTGAGGAATCCATTATACTTGTTCCTTGTCGTGTGTTGGTCCTAATTCAATATATGTGGCATCAAAAGCTCCAACAAAATGTGGTAGTGGAGCCAAAGCATGCTAATCTCCCTTCACATTGGCTAAATCCTCATTGTGTGTAAAGTGTATGTAGCTGTTGATGTGTCCCCTCATTGTAGGCCAAAGTTCTTGTGGCACACCACTGAAATTTGGTTGAGACATTCCACCAGAAACTGGAACAATGGATTGGAATGAACCTGTGATCACAAAATGTAGTACTGACATGTGTTTGTCAATTGTGATATTGATGTGCGATTCCTTTTGTGAGCTAGGTGATATGGCTTCAGCTGATGACATTGGCCAATTTTAATTTGCCTATTCAATGGGAAATTGTCTGATGTATCCCCTCCTTCCATGTCGGTAAGGTCAGGAACTGAAAATGTGATAACTGAGACAGAATATTGGTTTAATGTATGATTTGGTATGTTTCTTACATGATGACAGCCTATTGTTGGTACAATAGAATAAAGATGGTATTTGAGAATATACTTGTATGTATGTTTGGTGAGACATGGTGGTGAACCTGAGCTAAACATTGTGCCCATACAAAATATTCATGCTTACACAAGTTAATATTATTGGCATTGTAAAGTTCAGATGGGAGTACATGTATACATTGCTAGGTTTGAGATATACTACAGCAGGCAATGAGTTTAAGACTAGTGGAATTATTTAAGTGAACAAAGAGAAATGAAACATTGAGGAAACCAAACAGAAAAACACAAAAGTTAAGAAGTGAGTCATGGTGAATGAAACCTTAGTTGTAGATGCCAAATTGTTTGAAGTCCAATGTCCAAAATACTACTGCCATCAGAAAGATAAATGTGTCCAGAAATAGTCCACAGAGTGAATTTGTTACACACACTGGAGGAAGTTAGGGGCCATATTATCAAGAATGGGCGATAACATATCGCCGCTTTAGCGGCAGGAAACTGCCGCTAAAGCGGCGATAAGAGGCTTGATAATATGCCCTATAGAATTCCAATAGAAGCCCAGGTTTGATGTCCTTCACACCAGAACCTGGGCTTCTATTGAATTCTATAGGGCATATTATCAAGCCCCTTATTGCCGCTTTAGCTGTAGTTTCCTGCCGCTAAAGCGGCGATAATGTCATCGCCCGTTCTTGATAATATGGCCCTGAGTTTGAGGTTTCTTATTGGTGGTAGTAGAGGTCTTGTCATCCGCACCTCCTGTAAATCTGTGAGGACGCCCCCACCTGCCAGTGTGGGGGAGATTCATAGCTGAAGGGACAGGGGTGCTTGCAGGTGTGTCTCCCTTCTTGTGGCCGCAGTAGATGTTGATGGCTCTGATATTGCTGAACCACAGGAAGAGGTGGAAGGTGCTGGAATAGCCCCGACCAGATGGGCGTTAATGTCCCGCAGAACCCTATTGAGAGAGCCGATGTTAGAGTTATGGGCCTCCAGCTGATGATGTATCTCCCTCTGCAACTGCTTCATCTCCCGGATTTTGGTGAGTACTTGATCCATCATGCCTTGGGACACATGATAGGCTCCCAAGACTTAGTTAATGGTGGCCTGGGTGTGAGTGGCCCTAATGGCGTCACTCTGCCAGCCCACATAATCCCCCTGTGACCCCTAGCCCCACTAGCCTGTGCCCTTCTCCCAGGGTGCCCTGTGCCACTGGGTCCTGGCTCTTCTGTAACTGGGGTGGTGATTCTCACATCAGGAGTTATGATTGGGGGGCACACGATTGGTGTTACTGTGCTAGGTACATAGGTTGTGGGGGCTAAGGTTGGCTGAGGTGTTGCAGCTGGGGTGGGAGGTGTTGTTATGGGCTCAATGAGACTCACCTTCACTGTCTGTCCAGGCTGACCAGATAGACCGCACCGTCATCCTCATCCAGATCACCAGGAGTGTTGTCATCACTCCTGTTGGAGTGGAGTGGGTGTCTCTTTTGTGGCTGAGCTCTGGCCACGTGTTGTGCGAGATAGATCTGTTGCGTAATAGAGAACATTGTTATTGGTGGAAGTGTGGTATCTATATCTAAGTCTTTTGTGACAGAGAAAGTAGAAACCTAGGACAAAACAAAATAGATAGAGATTACTATTATGATAAATGTCAGTGGTATTGAACTTGTTAACCAGACATTTTGAGATTTTAAACACATGTACTTGAATTAAGCAGATAATTAGACATCCTGAGATATTGCATTTTGGATGAGGAAATAAACATGACATCTCCCAAATATTCAAGCCAACACAGTGGAGAGGTGACATGTATTTGTCCATTCCAAGGCCTAGCTGTGTACAAAACAGGCGATGACACAGCTTGGTTGTATATTTGGCATTAGTCATCATGTGAGCAGTGCAGAGTCAATGGGTCACCTGCCACTTCTACTCAGCTGAGCTAACTTCATGCCTTACAAATATTGGAACAATGCACTTGGTATGATGTCACTCATGCCATCAATCGTTACAGTTGAGGAGACCAGGAGAACATACATGAAAGTAGGTAGACATGTCTCTGAGGAGAGCATTGAATGTAGATTGTTCACTCTGTGAGAACTGAACATCTGTTGTAATATGTCAGACAAGTGACAATAAATCAAATCACATTTTCCTCTTGTTTTGAGTTACAGAAACAGGGCATCATGGTAGTTGTAGTCAACTTGCCAACACTAGCCAAACGATTAGTCTAACATACCTGTTGGCAATATGCAGTTGGGATGGACCATACATTTACATAGTGACACATATCATGGGTCCTGGGATAATATTTTTTTTATAAACAAAAGACACCATTCCATCATGTGCTGTGAAATGGAGATTGATACATGTGATCTTATATGCAACAAGAAACATTCACACAGACAATCCAATATCTCTGATACTGATACTTTAAGGATTGTATATTAGGAAAACATATGCAGTACACATTGGCAAAAGCTGAGTTGAGAACAAACAGGACATTGAGGTTTAGAGAGCGTTTGTAAGGTGTAACTTACCAGACTCCACTCCACCAGATATTCCTGGCAAGATCTTCTCCTCCCAGGGAAACAGATGTATTGGGGCTCTGGGAGGATCACCACCAGTCCTCTGGGCCTCCAGGTGTTGCTTGGAGGCCAGGGAATGCATCCCTCCCCCACAGGTCGTTCCACCTCTTCCTAATTTCCTCACTGTGTGTATGGGGTGTTAGTTACAGCTGACATTCTGTCTACTATTCTGGCCCACATTACATTTTTCTGACTAATAGCTGTATGTTGGACTTGGGCTCCAAACAACTGTGGCTCTACTCTTATGATTTCATCCACCATGACTGACAAGTCTTCCTCTGAAAAGCGTGGATTTGTGACCTAGCCATATCCCCAAATAAAAGGTAGTGACACTACAACAAAAATCTAGACCCAGAAAATGAGAAAATGAGCAGACAAAATTGTGTGGAGAGAGGTCAAGTGATGGGGTAAAATGCCTGCCTTCTCTAACCAAACCGTGCCTCTGAAATGCTCTGGTGCAGTGGAGTGGCAAATGATCATGGTCTGAAATGGGGTGTGTATTATAGTGTGATTTATAGGTGTGTCCACTTAGCCAATGGACATCAGGTGAGTTGTATTTGTATCCATCCAATGTCCACTTTTATGGTGCTTTGCTGAGTGTGTACCGCTATGGCCTCCCTTCATCTGGGAACCGTCACAAGGAGACCGCCAGTTCAACTGTGATTTCATAATCTACTTGGCAGGAACCCGCGGCCCTGAAGGCGATGGAGTACTATTCACCAGCATTGCCGTCCACTGCGTCATAGGCGGGACACACTCCATCAGCGCGGTTGGTGGCCCCATGTGAAAGGACACATTGCTGGACTTGCATCTGTTTACAGACACACCCCAGCAATGCGCAACTTTTGCATCTACAGATACATCAGAAATACTGACGTATCCATTACTCCTTGCGACATGGAGCGCCATACATTAAATATGGTGCATCCATCCTGTCGCAAGGAGGGTTCAGTGAAAACTGTTGCATCGCTGTTTTCACACAGCGATGCAAAAGTTTTCATAAATTAGGCCCATATTTTGTATTAAAACCTCAAAGTAAATGCAATGAAACACTGCTTCCAGTAGCTGGATTTTAATGTCCCAAATATAATGATTCGCACAAGCCAAATGCCCAAAGACCATGATCTTAGTTGTGTTAATGTTAATTACAAGACTCAAATTTTCCAAATATTTAGTACAAAAGTTTCTCTTATTCTGTAGACTAGGTGGAGTAGACTCAAGTAGAACAATGTAATTTCTTTACATAAGTTGATTCATCTTTCTACCACTCACAGTAAGAGTATTGGAGTCTGCTAATTCTGGATATTGTGGCAAATCAGCAACAGATAATGAAAATAAAAGAAGAGCAAAGACGCAACCCTGCTTTAAAAATGCTGATTAACTGCAGCAATCAGTGGAATACTCCAATTATTTATGTAATTTCTATCACAAAGAAACAGCAGACCAAAATTGAACTACCCCATCCCAGATTTCATCTATTGATTGTGTGCAACAATGGTCTCTACTTTTCCTCTGATTTTTTTGTTTCTCTGCAGCCAATATAACTCTTATTGCCTCCTCTAAGCTACAATACCTGCCATAGCCTGACAGCACACTTATTAAATTAAAAGGTGACTAGCCCAGGGGGCTGTGCTCACACTGCTTGTAAGATGGCCACCGGCTTTTAGTGCTTCCAAAGCACCGGAGACAGCGGAAGAAGCCTTGCCGTCATATGCCATCTTCTGATTATGATACGTGCCATGGCAGCTTCTGAATGTGGAGAGAGTGGGTAGGTGCTATTTTTAGAGCACGCTTTGGTCTAGTCACTTCATTTCTTCAGCCTGTTTTTTTCCGTCACGTCGGGCCACTACAGACGCCATTTTAGGCATGTACAAAGCAGGTTCAGCACTTCTGGTGCTCGCGCTACCTGTCAGAGGAGATTGTTAGTGGGCTCCTGTGAGTGGGGACACTTTTATTTTACTCACAGGAAGGTAGGAGAGAAGAGACAAGAGAAGGGGGAAGCAGAGAAGGAGATCAATAAGATAAGAAAAGGAAAGGGGGGAGAAAGAGCGAAGGAAGTAGAATACATCAATATTGCCTGGCCTATTAGTTGTTACATTTGCATCAGTCTCTTCTTACCTGGCCCTCCACATGCAGCATTAATGCTTAAACAGGGCCAGCTTTTTTCTGTGAACTTTGTTTAAGGAGAGTAGGGATAAGGTTGCTCTCTGCATTGTCCACCAATATTCAAAGCTGGAGATTCCTGTGCTACTCATTGCTTCATCTTTACTATTTTGCACTAGCCAGTGCTGGGAAGTCTATTTTCAAGTTCTTTCGAATAATTTGAGCTGCTAATAAAAGGATTTCATCTCCTTTTTTGGTCATTGCTTGCTCTCATCTATAATTTCAGTAATGGACTCTTTTGCATCCCCTATTTTAAAGCCTGCATCTTCATATACAATAAAGTCTCTTCCCCGCAAGGACTCCAGTAGCAACAATGATAAAAGGCAAAAGAAAGATCCTACTCCTCCAAAAAAGTCTCCCTTACCTCTAACACTCGAGGACCTAATGGGGAGAAAAACATTACAGCCCTTTGTGATGGAAATGAATACCGCGTTTCAGAGGATCGAGGAGAAATGGTCAAGCCTTGAATCTAGGGTGATCGAGGTGGAACAAAGAACAAGTGATATTCAAGATGCGACGTCCAAGGTTGAGATGATGTCCAAAGAAATCACTCTTCTCAAGCAACAAACAGAGGATTTGGAAAACTGTAACAGATGCAACAACCAATGAATTTATGGAATTCCTGAGGGCACCAGTTTGATATTCTTTCTGAAATGACAGATTACAATAATTGTTGGTCTTAAGGAGGCAACTGACGAACACACCTTGTTGGCCCTAAGCCATGGATGTCATCAACTTCAGATTGACCTAGAGGAATTATAGTTCTTTTTCAACAATATTCCGATTTGATGATGGTTCTGTCGGCAGCCAAACAGAGAAAACAAATGTTGTGATTGGATCAGAAAGTCTTCTTCATGCAGGATGTGGCTAGAGCGACAGCTAACAGATGAAAGGAGTTTCTTTCACTATGTCCTGCCCTACTGTCCATGAATGCTCACTACGGCCCTGTGCAACCTTGATTCTTGACCACTTGTGGTTGGAGCCATTGATGGCACCCATATTGCCTTAGTACCACTGCACGCCAGGGAACAAGTTCACTGTAACAAGAAGCACTTCTATTCTATCAACGTGCACGTTGTCTGCTTACCAGATTTGTATATCTCAAACATCTGTGCCCAGTTCCCTGGATCAGCCCATGATTCCTTTGGACTGCAGAACAGCACCATACCCCAGCTGATGTCACAACTCCTACATGAGAGGGTCTGGCTTGTTGGGAAGTATGATCTGTCCTAACTTTGTATGGGTAATGTCAAGTATTAAAATCTAAAAGTGTGTAACTTGTTGTTGTCTGTCTTCCATATAAGAGACTCAGACTATCCCAAGTGGCTATGGTTGTTGGCACTGCTGGAGAATCCAACAATGCCAGGTAAAGTCCGCTTGAGTGACGCCCATGGAAGGACACGTGGCCAGTGGAGCGGGCTTTTAGGCTCCTGGTTTAGATGTCAGGACAAAACTAGGGGAGCCCTCCTCTACTTACCCAGGAAGTTGTGTCAATTCACTGTGGTCTGCTGCATGCTCCACATCGCCCTGCGATGGAACATCCCTTATATCGCAGAGGATGGAGGCCATGTAGTGCCACCGGGTGAGGATCCTGAAATGTCAAAAGAAGATGATAGTGGTGAAGAAAAAGGAGCTGACTTGCGTCAAGATCTCATCAGCAACTTCTTCTCATGAGTGTCAGTATTTCGTCAAATGTCATAACTTTGACTGTTACAGCAAGTCTTGATGTGATGATGAGAGGAGTATGTTAAGGTTAAATCTTAGGAAGAAAGTGTTTGTTAGACAAGGTTTAGACACAATGTCATTTTGGTTCTGTTGCATTGTTTTGCTCAATGTTTATCATAGACTGTGTTCTCCAGAAGTTTACTATGTGAATTGTCTTAAATGTATTGTTGGATAGATAATTTATTTGTTTTGGTCATTTTTAGGTACCTTCACCATGTCATCTTCATTTGGACATTTCAGAGTTGTGAGATTTGTGGGTATACGATGCTGTTTGCAAATACAAAGGGCACATGAGTTGTACCTGGGAATGAGAGAGACAGACTTTGGGTGTACAAATCCTGTTCCAAAACAGTTTACACAGTAATAGGATGGAAGTTCTGAGGAATCCATTAAACTTGTTCCTTGTCGTGTGCTGGCCCTAATTCAATATGTGTGGCATCAAAAGCTCCAACAAAATGTGGTAGTGGAGCCAAAGCATGCTAATCTCCCTTCACATTGGCTAAATCCTCATTGTGTGTAAAGTGTATGTAGCTGTTGATGTGTCCCCTCATTGTAGGCCAAAGTTCTTGTGGCACACCACTGAAATTTGGTTGAGACATTCCACCAGAAACTGGAACAATGGATTGGAATGAACCTGTGATCACAAAATGTAGTACTGACATGTGTTTGTCAATTGTGTTATTGATGTGCGATTCCTTTTGTGAGCTAGGTGATATGGCTTCAGCTGATGACATTGGCCAATTTTAATTTGCCTATTCAATGGGAAATTGTCTGATGTATCCCCTCCTTCCATGTCGGCAAGGTCGGGAACTGAAAATGTGATAACTGAGACAGAATATTGGTTTAATGTATGATTTGGTATGTTTCTTACATGATGACAGCCTATTGTTGATACAATGGAATAAAGATGGTATTTGAGAACATACTTTTATGTATGTTTGATGAGACATGGTTGTGAACCTGAGCTAAACATTGTGCCCATACAAAATATTCATGCTTACACAAGTTAATATTATTGGCACTGTAAAGTTCAGATGGGAGTACATGTATACATTGCTAGATTTGAGATATACTACAGCAGGCAATGAGTTTAAGACTAGTGGAATTATTTAAGTGAACAAAGAGAAATGAAACATTGAGGAAACCAAACAGAAAAACACAAAAGTGAAGAAGTGAGTCATGGTGAATGAAACCTTAGTTGTAGATGCCAAATTGTTTGAAGTCTAATGTCCAAAATACTACTGCCATCAGAAAGATAAATGTGTCCAGAAATAGTCCACAGAGTGAATGTGTTACACACACTGGAGGAAATTAGGGGCCATATTATCAAGAATGGGCGATAACATATCGCCGCTTTAGCGGCAGGAAACTGCCGCTAAAGCGGCGATAAGGTGCTTGATAATATGCCCTATAGAATTCCAATAGAAGCCCAGGTTTGATGTCCTTCACACCAGAACCTGGGCTTCTATTGGAATTCTATATGGCATATTATCAAGCCCCTTATCGCCGCTTTAGCGGCAGTTTCCTGCCGCTAAAGCGGCGATAATGTCATCGCCCGTTCTTGATAATATGGCCCTGAGTTTGAGGTTTCTTATTGGTGGTAGTAGAGGTCTTGTCATCCGCACCTCCTGTAAATCTGTGAGGACGCCCCCACCTGCCAGTGTGGGGGAGATTCACAGCTGCAGGGACAGGGGTGCTTGCAGGTGTGTCTCCCTTCTTGTGGCCGCAGTAGATGTTGATGGCCCTGATGTTGCTGAACCACAGGAAGAGGTGGAAGGTGCTGGAATAGCCCCGACCAGATGGGCGTTAATGTCATGCAGAACCCTATTGAGGGAGCCCATGTTAGAGTTATGGGCCTCCAGCTGATGGTGTATCTCCCTCTGCAACTGCTTCATCTCCTGGATTTCGGTGAGTACTTGATCCATCATGCCTTGGGACACATGATAGGCTCCCAAGACTTTGTTGATGGTGGCCTGGGTGTGAGTGGCCCTAATGGCCTCACTCTGCCAGCCCACATAATCCCCCTGTGACCCCTAGCCCCACTAGCCTGTGCCCTTCTCCCAGGGTGCCCTGTGCCACTGAGTCCTGGCTCTTCTGTAACTGGGGTTGTGATTCTCATATCAGGAGTTATGATTGGGGGGCACACAATTGGTGTTACTGTGCTCGGCACATAGGTTGTGGGGGCTAAGGTTGGCTGAGGTGTTGCAGCTGGGGTGGGAGGTGTTGTTGTGGGCTCAATGAGACTCACCTTCACTGTCTGTCCAGGCTGACCAGATAGACCGCACCGTCATCCTCATCCAGATCACCAGGAGTGTTGTCATCACTCCTGTTGGAGTGGAGTGGGTGTCTCTTCTGTGGCTGAGCTCTGGCCACGTGCTGTGCCAGATAGATCTGTTGCGAAATAGAGAACATTGTTATTGGTGGAAGTGTGGTATCTATATCCAAGTCTTTCGTGACAGAGAAAGTATAAACCTAGGACAAAACAAAATAGATAGAGATTACTATTGTGATAAATTTCAGTGGTATTGAACTTGTTATTTTGGGAAAAAGGGGGACCCCTACAAATACAATGTGCTTGCTAATCGCAGGGAAAAAGACTCTTAGTTAAAGAGATAATAGCAAGCTTTCATTTAAATCTGGAGTTAAAACATTCTAGGTATCATGTAAACAGATATAACCACACAATGAACCGACTATAAACTAAAATCAAAATCTTATTTCTGTTTATAAAAATATATTTTATTTAGTTATTTAATCTCTTTTTCTTGGAATCATTTTCCATTCTTGATCAATAGTGTAGATATACATATATACAGAAAAAATGAACACATAATAAATACAAGAAAAGAAAAAAGTCAGTCCAAATCATGCGGTCAATAATTATATCATTCTTAAAAAACTTTTTCAGGTTAGATGAAGGCTAGCGGTAGATGACAACTACGCGCGTTTCGGCACTTCTGCCTTCGTCAGGAAACCGTCTATTACGAACAAAACTGTGAAAAACTTAAAACAGTTACAAAATTTATATACAAAATGCTAATTTTATATACAACTATATACAAACATGCTCAAAACCTAGAATTTGGCAATACCTCTCATTATTATATATAATACAATGCAAAAGATGCGATCAAAGACGGTCAATCCACGTATATAAATTTACAATGCAAATACAAGTATGTATATACATTTTGAAAAATGATTAATAAATGATATAATGTAATACATTTTGAAATACTTTTTAATTACTTTTCTTTAAGACTAATGGCCACTAAATCATTACAACTGAAACTAGACATTAAAGAAAGAATATAGAAAGCTTAGTAGAGCCAAAGATGAAAAAACTAGATATAGTGAACTCCTAAAAATAATACTAAAACAAAACAAGAGAGATAGTTGATAGAAAAAGAATATAAGATCCAGACCAAAATTCAAAAAAGTATATGGAATGAAAAATGCACTATGAGCTGCCCTGAAGAACTCTATTATTACATTAAACAGTAATTCTAAAGGGAGGGGGAAGGAGGGGGGCATCTACAATAGAAAGCCTTTTAAAAGCTAAACCAGGAGAAATTATTACTTACTTCAAGCGTGTCTAATGCTTTGAAACCCTGGATGAGATATAATACTGTGTTGATTGTTTCAGAAAGGAGCAAGGAAAACTCCTTATGGTAAAAAAATCTGAAAACAGAAATATAATTCTTACAAACGGGCATATTCTATAGTGTATATATGTAAAATCAAATGCGGGTACTAATAATGAGGCCAGCAGCACTTACTATGTATGCGTCATACAATATTATAACAACTGACTGAGTTGGTCTTGAAGGGGAATAATATCAACCAGTGTTGACAGGAGTGCCAGATATGCTAGGGTACCAAAGTACTTCTTTATATGGTGCTGTATGATCGTCCCAATAGCTGGATGTATCTATCAAAAAGAGGTATCATATACATATAGCATAAATACTTATGGCGTTATGGGTAAAATAATAGCTAATTGTATAAGTAAGAATGAAATGCTTACTTTTAACGGTCCAAAAAGACACTAGTGAAATATTCTTTCTTTGTATCAGCAAAAATAATTGATACTAAAGCGTAAAAGATGGAAACATAGTAACATTAGCCACAATATTACTCATAGAAGCATTTTTTATCATTTAGATTTAGTACGCTACTTACTTTCTATTATTTTTAAAAGGAAACTCCTATCCAAAAATGGAAATATGGACCAACAGGGGGATCACAGCCTTCAATTTAAGGGGCTTCGATGCTGTAAAAACGATAACAGGCATATTGGATATTGTAACTAACTGAATGGCTGAAGTTGAAAAATTCTACCGCCTCGATTGCCCTGTCTGCACTACCCGCTTACCTGCAGCTTGACGCAAGTTCATCTGCACTCTGACCTCCGTTCACTGAGGATGTTTGTTTGTATCGCGGGTCGTTTTATACCAGCCGCGTTTTGGCGCGCAAGTCGCCATAATTGGTAAATGGCAACCGAAAATGGACTCGCTTAGCTGCAGTGATAAAAAACGGACTTGCTAAGCCGATAAAAAGATAACGGACTACACCAGTCTATATTAGTCCTAAATAAGAAAAAAGACGGACTACAACCATGAATACGAATAGCTATTTATAATTGAAATATGCAGATTGTGTCAGCAAACAATAAAAGAAACATAATACAAAAAGTTGAAATACAAATAGAGTATTTCATGTTTCTTAAAAAATACAAAGAAAAAACTGTAATGCAAACTAACGTTGCTGGCATAATATTATGAAACACACTATTGCTCCTAGATCCGGTCTGTAATGAAATACAGAGGAGAAACAAGAAATCTTTTTTTGTATATTGCAACAAAGCAATGCAGCGACTGGTATGCCAACTGAGGTTACTTGTCAAGACAAAAAGAAGCGCAATATTTCGCCTTAATGGGAACGCACAGTACTGCTACAATAGGACTAATTACAACGAAACCAACCAATAATCTAAGAAAGATTGTAATGCATCGGTCCCGATTGTCATTACAAAAAGTCTCAGCATCGATACCAAGATGCTGAGTTCAAACATTCAATCTAAATGTTCGAACTGTAGGTCAAGGCTAATAGCATGGCCTCAGAGATGTAAATAATGGCCATAAAATAATAGACATTAAATCACCGAAAAACACCATATTGCATGATAAGCGAGAGAAAACAACTACTCACGGATGCAAGCTCTAATTAACAGACGAGAACTCCAAGATGGCCTGTTCCCATGGCATCTCTAAGTTTAACCCATTACTCACGGATGCAAGCTCTAATTAGCAGACGAGAACTACAAGATGGCCTGTTCCCATGGCATCTCTAAGTTTAACCCATTATTGAAAGTATCTAATAAAAAAATCCAAAAGATTTCCCGTTTCTTTCTTATGGATTCAGAACAGTGTCCTTGTTTGACTTGAATTTTTTCTAAAATGAACCAACGGATGTCCTCAGGGGTATGATTATTATCTATAAAGTGCAATACCATGGGAGACGTAAGTTTTTTAGTTCGAATTGCTGATCTGTGTTCCGTCAGTCTGACATTTAGAGTCCGTGACGTCTCGCCCACATAGCCTTGGTTGCAAGGGCAAATCAGCAAATAAACTATATTTTTAGTTTTACAGTTCGTCATTCCAGTTGATATAATCTGTTGGCCATTGAAAGTAAGCTTGTCTATTTCCATGGCAAGGGGACACACTTTACAACTTCCACATTTAAAATTGCCTTGAATGGGTAAAAGGCCCTCAATACTTCTCTGTACTGGCTCTTTTTTTCTTGGCATGCGTGATCTGACAATTAAATCTTTAAAATTTTAGTTTTTTTGATAGGCAAAAAGGGGTTTCTGGATTTTATCTGTTTGTGATTTGTTGGTATTGAGCAAATGCCAATTCGAGCAGATGATTTGGCGAATCTTTTCATTTAGCATGGAATGCCGAGTCACAAAGACTAATTCAGAGTTTTGCTTTTTGTTGTTACTTTCTAGGAGATGTTGCCTATCATAAAACCTTGCTCGCTTGTATGACTCACGTATGAGTCTATGCGGATAACCCCTATTTAGAAATTTTTCCTTCATATCTATGGCTCTGAGATCGTAATCTTGTATTTTGGTACAGTTGCGACTAAGGCGCAGAAACTGTCCAAAAGGTATACTGTTCTTTTGAGAGGTAGGATGGAAACTTTTATAGTGAAGTAGGGTGTTTCGTGCTGTGGGTTTTGTGTATAAATCTACTATGAGCTGTCCACAGTCATATTTAATTAAGATGTCTAAAAATTCAATTTTGATGTTACTGAAGTTGGAAGTAAATTTCATATTAGGGTCACAAAGATTAAGCCATAAAAGAAACTCCCCCAAGACATCTTCATTATCATCCCAAATGAAGATGATGTCGTCTATAAACCGCGACCAATGCAAGGTTGATTCGAAAAATGGTGCAATTTCATTAAAAATAAATTGTTGCTCAAAATGGGTCATGTAAATATTCGCTATTGTAGGGGCGCAAGATGCGCCCATACTTACTCCTCTTACTTGTTTATATAATTCACCTTGAAACTCAAATATGTTTTCTTCAAGGATGATGGTAAGGCAATCAATGATAAAGGTTGAATTACAATCAATATTCATAGTTTGTATAAACCATTTTACTGCTAAGATTGCTCCTTCACTAGGTATATTACTGTACAGACTTTCTATATCCAACGTAACCAACCATTGCCTATCTGGATTAAAAGATGTTCCTTCCAGTAGGTTGATAATATGTCGTGTATCCTGTACATAGGCCGGAGTATCCTGTATATATGGACGCAAAATGGCATCCAGATATTTAGAAATTGGTTCAGTTACAGATCCTATAGTTGTGATAATAGGTCTGTATGGAGGGTTCTTTTCATCCTTATGGATTTTAGGTATGCCGTATAGGCTAGCTAATCTCGGGTTTTGAGTATTCAAGTATGCAAACTCTTTATCACAGATATGTCCATCTCTTAGAGACTTGTTAGTGAGTTTTAATATCTTGTTTTTGATCTTATCAGTTGAGTTCCTCATTATTTTAATATAGAATCTTTTGTCACTTAACATTTCCTCTATTTTAGTTATGTAGGTTGATGTATCTAGTATAGCTATTCCTCCACCCTTATCACAACATTTAATTGTGATTTCAGGAGAGTGTTTTAAATCATTCAGGGCTGTATGCTCATCAATAGTGATATTGAATGGTGTTTTAAATACATAATTGGTAGCATTCTTTAACTTGTTATATACCACCTGTTCAAATATATGAATCTCCGGTGGTACCTGATCTGTAGTAGGCGTAAAAGTAGATTTAGGGGCTAATCCAGATTTATTAATGTCTGTGCTGTTACTAGTTACATTAGAGAAAAAGGATTTTAAGCGAATTTTACAAAAAAACAACATTAAGGGGCCGATTCTGATGCGGGTTGGAAAAGCTTCCCGACCGAATCGGTTGGGAAATGGTGTCCGACCCACTCGGATCGGGAAAGTCCGACCGGCGGAGTAGGATGCATCCGGATGCTTCCAGATACGATTTGGTTGAACTCCCATTGACTTCAATGGGAACATTTGTTCCTAACCGCATCAGAATTGGGCCCTCGGTCGGGAAGGCACGTTCCCGATCCGATTTGGAAGGAGCAAATGCCGTTAGGAGGCCTTCCTAACCGCATCAGAATCAGGCCCTCGGTCGGGAAGCTTTTCCAACCCGCATCAGAATCGGGCCCATAGTCGCTAAACAACTCAAATTTATTGAGTCCAGAGTGTGGCACATACGTTAATCCTTTAGATAAAAGGGAATAGATAGATTCATTTACTGGGGCGGTACTAAGGTTGAAGATGGGAATTTCTTTTACTCCCTCCAATACCTGGCATTGCGGGTTTCTAGATATTGATTCTGATTTGTGGGCTGATGTCCCCGGAACTGGGTTTGATACTGTGGACGTGGTTGATATTGCGGTCTCCAATTCCCTGTTCTCTGATTGCGCCTCCCTTTAGTATCAATTATTTTTGCTGATACAAAGAAAGAATATTTCACTAGTGTCTTTTTGGACCGTTAAAAGTAAGCATTTCATTCTTACTTATACAATTAGCTATTATTTTACCCATAACGCCATAAGTATTTATGCTATATGTATATGATACCTCTTTTTGATAGATACATCCAGCTATTGGGACGATCATACAGCACCATATAAAGAAGTACTTTGGTACCCTAGCATATCTGGCACTCCTGTCAACACTGGTTGATATTATTCCCCTTCAAGACCAACTCAGTCAGTTGTTATAATATTGTGTGACGCATACATAGTAAGTGCTGCTGGCCTCATTATTAGTACCCGCATTTGATTTTACATATATACACTATAGAATATGCCCGTTTGTAAGAATTATATTTCTGTTTTCAGATTTTTTTACCATAAGGAGTTTTCCTTGCTCCTTTCTGAAACAATCAACACAGTATTATATCTCATCCAGGGTTTCAAAGCATTAGACACGCTTGAAGTAAGTAATAATTTCTCCTGGTTTAGCTTTTAAAAGGCTTTCTATTGTAGAGGCCCCCCCACCTTCCCCCCTCCCTTTAGAATTACTGTTTAATGTAATAATAGAGTTCTTCAGGGCAGCTCATAGTGCATTTTTCATTCCATATACTTTTTTGAATTTTGGTCTGGATCTTATATTCTTTTTCTATCAACTATCTCTCTTGTTTTGTTTTAGTATTATTTTTAGGAGTTCACTATATCTAGTTTTTTCATCTTTGGCTCTACTAAGCTTTCTATATTCTTTCTTTAATGTCTAGTTTCAGTTGTAATGATTTAGTGGCCATTAGTCTTAAAGAAAAGTAATTAAAAAAGTATTTCAAAATGTATTACATTATATCATTTATTAATCATTTTTCAAAATGTATATACATACTTGTATTTGCATTGTAAATTTATATACGTGGATTGACCGTCTTTGATCGCATCTTTTGCATTGTATTATATATAATAATGAGAGATATTGCCAAATTCTAGGTTTTGAGCATGTTTGTATATGGTTGTATATAAAATTAGCATTTTGTATATAAATTTTGTAACTGTTTTATGTTTTTCACAGTTTTGTTCATAATAGACGGTTTCCTGACGAAGGCAGAAGTGCCGAAACGCGCGTAGTTGTCATCTACCGCTAGCCTTCATCTAACCTGAAAAAGTTTTTTAAGAATGATATAATTATTGACCGCATGATTTGGACTGACTTTTTTCTTTTCTTGTATTTATTATGTGTTCATTTTTTCTGTATATATGTATATCTACACTATTGATCAAGAATGGAAAATGATTCCAAGAAAAAGAGATTAAATAACTAAATAAAATATATTTTTATAAACAGAAATAAGATTTTGTTTTTAGTTTATAGTCGGTTCATTGTGTGGTTATATCTGTTTACATGATACCTAGAATGTTTTAACTCCAGATTTAAATGAAAGCTTGCTATTATCTCTTTACCTAAGAGTATTGAACTTGTTAACCAGACATTTTGAGATTTTAAACACATGTACTTGAATTAAGCAGATAATTAGATATCCTGGGATATTGCCTTTTGGATGACTAAATAAACATGACATCTCCCAAATATTCAAGCCAACACAGTGGAGAGGTGACATGTATTTGTCCATTCCAAGGCCTAGCTGTGTACAAAACAGGCGCTGGCACAGCTTGGTTGTATATTTGGCATTAGTCATCATGTGAGCAGTGCAGAGTCAATGGGTCACCTGCCGCTTCTACTCAGCTGAGCTAACTTCATGCCTTACAAATATTAGAACAATGCACTTGGTATGATGTCACTCATGCCATCAATCGTTACAGTTGAGGAGACCAGGAGAACATACATGAAAGTAGGTAGACATGTCTCTGAGGAGAGCATTGAATGTAAATTGTTCACTCTGTGAGAACTGAACATCTGTTGTAATATGTCAGACAAGTGACAATAAATCAAATCACATTTTCCTCTTGTTTTGAGTTACAGAAACAGGGCATCATAGTAGTTGTAGTCAACTTGCCAACACTAGCCAAACGATTAGTCTAACATACCTGTTGGCAATATGCAGTTGGGATGGACCATACATTTACATAGTGACACATATCATGGGTCCTGGGATAATATTTTTTTTATAAACAAAAAGACACCATTCCATCATGTGCTGTGAAATGGAGATTGATACATGTGATCTTATATGCAACAAGAAACATTCACACAGACAATCCAATATCTCTGATACTGATACTTTAAGGATTGTATATTAGGAAAACATATGCAGTACACATTGGCAAAAGCTGAGTTGAGAACAAACAGGACATTGAGGTTTAGAGAGCGTCTGTAAGGTGTAACTTACCAGACTCCACTCCACCAGGTATTCCTGGCAAGATCTTCTCCTCCCAGGGAAACAGATGTATTGGGGCTCTGGGAGGATCACCACTAGTCCTCTGGGCCTCCAGGTGTTGCTTGGAGGCCATGGAATGCATCCCTCCCCCACAGGTCGTTCCACCTCTTCCTAATTTCCTCACTGTGTGTATGGGGTGTTAGTTACAGCATTCATTCTGTCTACTATTCTGGCCCACATTACATTTTTCTGACTAATAGCTGTATGTTGGACTTGGGCTCCAAACAACTGTGGCTCTACTCTTATGATTTCATCCACCATGACTGACAAGTCTTCCTCTGAAAAGCGTGGATTTTTGACCTAACCATATCCCCAAATAAAAGGAAGTGACACTACAACAAAAATCTAGACCCAGAAAATGAGAAAATGAGCAGACAAAATTGTGTGGAGAGAGGTCAAGTGATGGGGAAAAATGCCTGCCTTCTCTAACCAAACCGTGCCTCTGAGATGCTCTGGTGCAGTGGAGTGGCAAATGATCATGGTCTGAAATGGGTTGTGTATTATAGTGTGATTTGTAGGTGTGTCCACTTAGCCAATGGACATCAGGTGTGTTGTATTTGTATCCATCCAATGTCCACTGGTATGGTGCTTTGCTGAGTGTGTACCGCTATGGACTCCCTTCATCTGGGAACCGCCACAAGGAGACCGCCAGTTCAACTGTGATTTCATAATCTACTTGGCAAGAACCCGCGCCTCTGAAGGTGATGGAGTACTATTCACCAGCATTGCCGTCCACTGCGTCATAGGTGGGACACACTCCATCAGCGTGGTTGGTGGCTTGGCCTGTGTGCATCTAAATAGAGCCGGCAATAGACTGTCGACTCGACAAAGTACTTGGGACTGCCACCTCTGTGTAATGGTGGTAAGACCTCCAAACTCATAATCAGGCCCTTAGTTTGGTCCAAAATTCATCAACTTCTCGCACCGCGAGTCCTACGCAAACCTCACTCTATTTTTACAATAGTTATTTCTTTTTGAAATATTTTTATTGGAATTTGCATTTGCAGTGAAAAGTTCAACAATGAGATATCATTTATACAGTCAATCCATCCCCAGGAGGCTACCACAGTGTTATTGTTGGCGAACAATGCAGTGTATAACTCCTAACAAACCCCCCCACCACCAAACAAAGAATGTGTGATATTTTTCTAGGGTGGGGGCTTGTAGTTTAGGGGTGCTTATACACTAATAAGTGTGACTGTTTGGCATCCCAACACACGCCTTTGCCCCAGCGTTTCTGCCCAGTGGGTCAATCCAGCTTCTGGTGACCATAAAGATTAGATTTGTGACTCTCCTGGATCCAGATGTGTTACCAGCATGTGCCACCATATCTTGTATGCACCCTGATTTAAGAACTTGCAGTGCGTACCCTTAAGGTGCGTTTCTTGTTAAAATACCACAAATGGTTGGAGTCTCTTTATGTATTGTGAAACCAACCCCCTTTTGACCTTGTCCCCAAGCCGTTAATGTTCCACGATAGAAAAGAGATGGTGCCCTCTTCTAGCGACATAGCGCGTGTAGTGTGTGAGTGATAGTGTAAGCCCGGCGATAACCTCACCGGTGTCTCAAGGCATGGACACTGTATGAGTCTCTGGGTCGAACCCCACAATGGGTCAGTAGTCCACATGTGTCGTCTTGACAATTTCAAGAAGTAGTCCCTGAGAAAGTAAATCGGAAGAAAAAGAACAAACCCCTTAAACAATCGTAACTAAAAAATCCTCCGTCAACCCCTACCTAACCCCCCCACCCCACAAAGACATCGCGAGTGGAACCCTGAGTAACCAAACATGAAACTACTTAACAGGGGAATTTGAGAGGTCTGTAGTCCACCACCCCACCCACTAACTCTGTCCTCTGAACCCCAAAACAACAACCACTAGGTCAACTGCCCCTGATAACAGTGGTACTCGCAAAGATATCTGGTGTAGTCATATTGTTGCTCCTGTGAACAACTGCAAGTGGGGCCCCCAGTTGATGTCGGTGTGCCTCATACAGATTGTCAATGTGTCGTTACAGTAATGCTGGTGGATCAGTGGTGGCCACCTCCTGGAAGGCCAGCTATAAGTCTCCTTCGGGAGCTGTAATGGCCGTCGACCAGGGGGTGCGGAGTCTCGAGGTCCATCCCAAGGTTGTCCCCATGTGTCCCAGCAGCATGCACGGTCTCATTGTCCGGCACACTCGTCCGTCACTTTTCTGGCTGCTGCTTCCCCTCAGAGTCTGAGGAGGTCGACGGCCGATCAGAGTTATCTTGTTTGCGCCATGTCAGGCACTTCGCTGAGCGATTTTGTCTCGAGCTTCCCCTCATGAGACAGCATTTGATCTTAGATCTAGCCCCGTTGGTCGTATAGGAGCGGATGGCTCTGACCGTCCCCAAAGGATGCTGTGAGATAGGCCTCTCTTCAATCCTATGCCATGCTTCCTCCGGTGTGAGGAAAAAAAAGGATTTCCCTTGAAAGAGTACCTTGAGCTTGGCAGGAAACATGAGCATATATAGTAGCTGCAAGCCACGCAGTGTGGCCTTTACTTCATCGAAGGTGCGCCTCTGCCTCAGTACCTCCCTAGTATAATCTGGGAATATGAGTATTCTGGGATTCTCGTATCTCATGTCTTCAAGTTTGCGTCCCTTAGCGAGAATCATATCCCTATCATGGTAATTCAAGAAATGGGCAATGCTATGGGGGCGGGGTTTGCTCAGCGCCCGGTGAGCTCTCTCACTGACATAAGAGGAGGAGAATTTGTCTTGTGGAATGAGGGAGCGGAGCCATTCGTCTAGAAATTTCACCATGTCAGGAGTCTCAACTCCCTCAGGAAATTCCACAAATCAAAAATTGTACCGGCGGGCCTGGGTTTCTGAGTCTTCCAGGCACCACAATATATCTTTAGTGGAGGTTTGGGTATCCGTGACCTCTCTACGGAGAGTAGTGACTGTGTCCTTGAGCTCCAATATCCATGACTCTGCCGTAGTGACCCTTTCAGCCATATTAAGGAGGTCCTGGTGAAGCATTGTGACCTCCGACCGCCTCTCTCCCACCTTCTCTTCCAGGGCCACACGAGAACACTGAAAGGCCAAAAGGAGGGGGGCATTGTCAGGCATAGGCTGCATGGCCAGTCCCGGAGAGGCGGGGGCATCAACCACTCGTGTGAAGCGGTCAAGTCATGCCTGACGAGCGGGTTTGGGGTCTTTATCTTTGGCCATCTCCACAATAAGCAGTCACCCCCAGGTCCAGGCCTCTAGCTCCTAGTCAGTGGAAGCATGCACTGTATCAACTAGCGAAATCGCTATGGATGATCCAGCCGACGTCTGGGACAGACTCACGCCGCTGTAAGAACCAGGGAGCGGGGGAGAACAGGACCACTCACAACCAAAATGTAATATGTCACTGCAGTGTGGCTATACGTTGCAAGGGCCTGGTCCACCAACACCGCAGCAGCTCCACCGCACAGTGCCACCTCACCCCTTCCCTCAACACAGAGGGTTTCTGCACTCTGAGGAAAGTGGGGCATAAGCATGCCAATCAGGGTCTCAGAGTCCACAATAATCCTAGACTTTGGCAAAAAGGGGAGGAAGGAGGCCCTGATCAGCAAATCCAGGTGGGGAGGAGCTGCGGTGTCAATCAGTAGGCCCCAGTGCACAGGCAAGCCGCACCGGCCTAACACCGATCGCTTCCGCCCAGTGCACCGTGGTGTCCTAGTGCCTAGTGTCCCATATATTCTATTCACGAGTGCAGTGAGCCACCTCAATCTCCCAGCTCCCGTAGCACCCATCTGCCTTCCCGGGTCTCACCTCCTGGCTGCGTGGCGCCGGCCGCAAACCCAGGGCTGCAGGCTTTGATGTCCCTCTCAGGTTATGCTCCATCAGCGGATGACATGCGGGCAGCTGTCCACGGCCGTCCTTAGGGAGCCCGTAGCACCCATCTGCCTTCCCGGTCTCACCTCCCGGCTGCGTGGCGCAGGCCACAAACCCAGGGCTGCAGGCTTTGATGCCCCTCTCAGGTTATGCTCCAGCAGCTGATGACATGCGGGCAGCTGTCCACGGCTGTCCTTAGGGAGCCCGTGCTCCGTCGATTCCTCCAGCAGTGGGTCCGATTGTTCACCGCCATGCTACGGTCCGGAGCGACATGCGCCAGCTGGGCAGCATTGCACCAGGCCCCGTCACCAGCCTCTCCTTAACGGGGTCCGGGCTTCATCTGTAGTCACCTTCGTCACCTTCGTCCCCAGTTCCGTCACTGCGTCCCTCCAACTCGCGGGCTTCGCCGAAGGATGACCGAGCTGCAGCGGGCCAAAGATGAGCGCACACCACCGCCGGGCGTCCAGGGGAGCATCAGGGGAGAAATGGAGCCACAATGACCAGGATTAAAGGCAGATATTGTGTGGGCCTGAGCGGAGCTCAAGGATTAGGCGACTTGCTCCGCCGCCATCTTGGCTTACAGTAGGTTATTTTTAACCCCAACCTCGCTTCACTAATGTAATCCAACTATCAAGAATACATGCTGGACTCGTAACGTATCACAAGGAACTTATAAGCATGTGATCTTTCACTGCCCATCGAGTAAAATATTTTGGTTGAAGGTATGGACTACAATTTCGAAAATCTGCTCTTTTACTTTTTCTTTTGAAACTCGCCATATTTATTTGGGTAGCTCCTCTCAAATTTGGATTGGTAAATGCAAACTGGGTAAATTTGTGGACTTGCTCATGGCTATCACTTTACAAATTATTACATCCAGCTGGAAGGATGCTGCTATGGTTACCTTCACTTGTGATGGAATCTACTCTACCATCATCACAGGCTTGATAGAGCGTATGCGGCTTCCACACATCAATTTCCTTTGAAGGATTTATTTTGGTCACCACTTACCACATATTTAAACTGTACGCCTGTGCAGATACCGGAAAGAACCACTGCATTCCAGCCTCCACGAACTGCTCTTGTCTTTTATTTAGTATTGTCACAATGCATGTTTGCTTTATTTATTCAACAATCACCCTAGCTAAAAGTAAGGTTACATGTTTATTTACTCTTTCTTTTTCCTTTCTTTCTTCACTCTTCACTCTTCCCTCTCCCTTTTCTTTCTTATCTTTTCCTCTCCATGTTCTATAATACACAAAATATAAAATGCTAGATTATTAAGGTGATATGTTGCAGATTTTATTAAGTCTATAGCAGTATATTCGCATTCATATTACTGTTCTTTATCGCAATCTGATCATTGTTTTGTTCCTGTTCAATTTGTTCACTACATCTATAGAAATGTTTATTATGTACCTCGTGTTAATACTATTACAATAACGTTTTTCCAAAGTAAAAAAAAAAAGTTGATTAGCCCAATTTTGGAACTCTGATACTATGTTGCCATGGTATCATGACTTAGATAGGAGTGTGCATGTGTCTATGTCTATGTGGGGTTACTTATATAGCGCAACTGTTACTCCTAGGAGTGTCCTGGCGCTATTGCCGAAAGGGGGACAGCGGGGGAAGAAAGGAACTAGGGGCTGGAAAAAGCCATATCTTAAGCTTTTTTCCGAAACACAGGCGTTGCCTTGATACATCTGAGGGTCAAAGGCAGTTTGTTCCAGAGGGAAGGGCCCAAGAAAGAAAGGGCTTTGCCCCCAGACCTTGCCTCCTGATTCGTGGGATTTTTGCATGGCAGAGATTCGCAGAGCGAAGGTTTCTCTGTGGGGCATTGAACGTAATTCTGTTTTGTAGATAGCCTGGGCCAGTTCCGTATAGAGCTTTCTGGGTCATAAGTAGAGTTTTAAAGATAATCCTCTTCCTTACCGGCAACCAACGAAGACTCTTAAGAAGACTTGACGCATGAGAGCTTGAAAATAGTTTGGGCCGCTGCATTCTGGACCAGCTGCAGCCTATCAATCAGGTATTTGGCATGCCTGAATAGAGACTGTTCCCATAGTCAAGACGTGAGATGATCAGGGCTTAAATAACTTGTTGTCTGGCCGCAAAGAACAATAAGAACAGAAACATCAGAAGAAGTCGAAGAAGGGCAAAACAGGTGCCCACCACTGAATTTACTTGGGAATGGAATATCAATTGCCCATCAAAATTTAAAGCCCAGGTTTTTCACAACCAGATTTTTGATAAGTGGGGGGGAGGCGTCAGACAGCCAAAAGGACTGCCAAGGTGTATAAGCCTCTGAACCAAAAAAAGCAGCTCTGTCTTTCCAGCATTACATTTAAGTTGGTTCGTGGACAGCCACCCAAACACCACCAAAAGGCAATTGCGAATTTTACTGCCTGGGCAAGGCTCATTATTCTTCCAAGAAAACAGCAGCTGGGTGTCATCTGCATATGACACGATTTTTGCCCCTAAAGATTCAGCCAAGGTAGCCAAAGGAGTAAGGTAAATATTAAATAGAGTTGGGCTCAGGGCAGAGCCCTGAGGTACTCCTACACTTAGATTGCTGGATTTGGCCAAGCAGGGGTGGCACCATACCTCTTGTCCCCTCTCCTCCATATCGGCAGGTTTTCTTTCGAACTTTATGAATCTGTATAGACGATGTTTTAACTTTTCATAGTTTGCATTTTTTCACTGTGACACATGGAAATAAAACATAACTTTTTCAACAATTTTTGTTGCATATGTTCTTGTTAAACAGTAAAAAAACGTTTTTGTTGGTATATGCTATGTAGAAACAGTATTCCTTTGTTCCAAAATGACATTTTGCATAATAAAGAAATGTAAATGAGGAATATATTTTCCAATATGGAGTTATTTTGCATAAATCCAAGTAGCATTGTTCAACTATGGGCATCGTGGTTAGCTTGTTTGAATTCTGTAACCATGAAAATGATCTTGTTTTGGACCGAAAACAAATCTTGCATCCAGGAGGGAAAGACAGGAATAGTCATAACTATTATGTAGGGCAGAAAATAGGAACTTTGCAAAACTTTGAAGGTGATGATTACAGTTCAGCGGCAATAAAACAAGCTTAATATTGTTCTGGACCTAAGCAATTATCAATAAATACACCATATATTTTCTTCTGCTTCCTTCACACAGTACTTTCCAGTCATTACGTCCGCTGTTAAAAACCTACGTGTACAATTGGGAACCCTCCACCATCTTCCCATATTGGATATTTCCTCTTTCCCAAATTAACCAACTTACTAAGCACATCATGGTGCATTTAGAATGTTTACAAAAGATTATAGGTCTTATTATTCCTAAATCTAGAGCTATTCTGCTTGGAGCCAAAGTCTAGAGTTATTCTGGCTCGAGCCATAGACAACCCCAGGTTACATTACTCTAATGGGTTCTACTCAGAATTGTCTGAGTGCCGATTGCTGCTGTTGCAGAGAGTACGAAAGAGAGGTGTGCATCTGGCACATGGCTGGAGGCTGAGGGATCACGTGACTACCACGAGATGGAGCCCCCCATGGCTATTCTCTTTTTTTTACAAATGTCTTAAATCAACAGTTCCAGCTTATATTTGTGAGAATATACAGACGTATATGTCGCCCAGAAGTCTGCGATCATTGCATAAAACTCTACTATTCACATTTGCTTTGAAATTGTCCACCATAAGAGGCCGCCATTCGGGGGCGTCAGTCTGCCATATTTTGAACTCCTTTCTGGGCTCCATTAGACATGATTCTGATTTTACATGGTTTAACCATCTGTTCAAATTCTATCTGTTCTGGTTCTGTCTTTCCTACGTGCATTTCCCTTCCTTGGAGGCTAGTGCCCATGGATGTCTCAGCCCTCGTGCTGCATAAACGTTTTAACATACACAAACCTAAGTAAATACACTTTTTTTCTTTAATTCATGCACATAATGTAGTTTCCTGACCTCTTCTACATAATATTTGATAAATTCTGAAAGCCATTTCACTGTCCTAGAAAAATTAGATCTCTGAATACCTGTGATAATAAGAACACAACACGCCGTTCTAGGTGTTTTTCGACGCTCACAAGTATACCCTTCATTGCTCTGTCGTCACCTCTTAAACCAGACACTGATCTAAGAACCGGGGCTCAGTAAGTCAAATTCCTCGATGTCGACCGAAGCAAAGGAGCTGAGCCCCAGCATGACAAGTAGCTTCCTTTTATGACAGTGGTTTGCCAGAGAACAGGAAAAACACCCGCACATCACATTATTTTGCCATCATTATTAAAATATTGAGGACGGGTTTAACATAGGCCTTTCTCACATATTGTAAGTGAAACCACATTTGTAACCACGTACCCCTTGATCCTAGCATGCACAGGTGAACGTTTTATAATATTTTTGGCAAATATAAAAAGGTAAACACATATCTAAGCTCTGTCACAGAATGAAAGAGTTAAAAGCTATGCCTACCTAAATTATGTTAGTTTATTAAACATTGGGTATCTAGTATTTGCAATATCCCTGGATAACACACTCCAACCTCGCATGATATTTCTGTTACGTTACATAGACTTCTATAGAACGCCTTATGCCATTCGCATGGCTCCAAAGAGCAGTCTGAGTTTGAGTGCCTTCATGCCCTGGTTTCAAGAATTTCTTCATAGACTGAAGTCTAATATCTGGATATTATAATTGGCTCATCAGTAGCATGGGCGTGGTTTACTTTGGCTCTGTTGTTCCTGTGCATTTGCTGTAAATTTTTACCTCAAAATGCAACATTTGTTGTAAACTTTTATCTTGAATATCATACAATTATGTGAAGTGGCATAATGGTGTCATTGGAATTTCACATAAAAAGTATAATAAGAAATTTCTGAAATTAGAAGAAGAATGCAGAAGAAATCATAAATCTAGAATGGGTGGCTGGTCCTTTAATTTCTTGGCTTCCACCCACTGGAACAAACATCTCCAGAATCTACGTGCTGTGTCAGAATTGTTGACCTTTCGGAAAGCATAGAATACATGATTATATCCACTTTAGGCTCATGATCAGAACTGGTAAACAATAAGGTCTAGTGCCAGTATATCCCTTTGGGGATGAGTGTGCCCTTTAAAAGTACACAATACAACAGTATACAATACAATACAATACCAATTACTTAAATTGTGCTGGCATAATTTACATTTCACTCGGACCTAATGTGAGTGAGTAAGTGAGAAAGTATGAGTGGGTGGGATTAAGTTTCAATGTAAGAGAAGTTATGAGTGAATAAGAGAGAATAAATGAGTCAGAGTGAGCAAGAATATATGAGATTGAATTTGAAGGACTTCGGGACCATAAGAGTAAGTGTAAATGAGTGTGTAAATATGACTGAGTTACAGTAAGAGTGAGGAAGAGTGAGTGAGTGAGAATGAAGTGTGAGGGCAAGAGTGAGCGCAAGTGACTGAGTGAGAATGAGTGATGGAGTAGAAATGAATGAGATTAAGTGTGAGTGAGCAAGAAAAAGTGAGTTAATGTAAGTGAGCATGAGAGGGAATATTGTGTTATGTTTGTGTATGTGCCAGTGGCCCTGGCATACTAAAGGTAATTTTTGGCTATAGAGGCACCCATGGCATAATAATGGTGCTAGGCAATTCCTAGCATGAAAGGCACCAGTGACAAAATACTGGCACGGGTGTACTATAGGAAATACTTGGCATATGGGACACATGACAAAATTGTGGCACTGGAATACTGGAGGAGATTCATATCATAGGGGGCACTAGTGGCAAAATGGTACAGCCTGCTTATAGGAGGTAATTCTTAGCCTGAGCGAGGAAAACTGTGGTATATGGGAATGGGGCAACCATGAAAAAATACTGGCCCTGGCGTACTAGAGGACATTTTTACACAAGGGTTACCCATTGGATGTAGACTATACTAATAGAAATATTGTGGTAATGTAGGTAATTTTGAAATATGGGGGACATGAATAGCACATTTAAAAAAAATGGGGTTATGTTATGTTATATTGATTTGTACAGCGCACTAATCACCCAGAGGGTATCCACAGACTTGGGCAGGTGTGTAGGTGTGAGGTCGCCAAGGTGCTTATTCGAAGAGCCAGGTCTTCAGCTTTTTGTGGAACTCAAGAAGTGATGAGGAGGCTCTAATGTGTTGAGGGAGGTCGTTCCATGTCTTGGGTGAGATGTAGGAGAATAGGCAACCTCCAGTTTGGCTTTTGCGGATGCGGGGAATGTGTGAGAGTGAGAGTGAGAAAGAGGCAGTAGGTGTCTTGTGTGTTGGTGAAAGTGTATGAGGCTGTTCAGGTAGTCTGGCCCTGTGTTGTGTAGGGCTTTGTATGTGTGTGAGAGAAGTGTGAATTGGTAGCTTTTGTGAATGGGGAACCAGTGAAGCTTCTTGAGGTGCGATGTGATGTGGGTGTGGCATGGGAGGTTGAGTATGAGTCTTGCAGCGGTGTTCTGGATGGTCTGGAGTCTGTGTAGAAGTTGTTTGGAGATTCCGGCATAGAAGTGTTGCTGCCTGCTGGTGATGAGTGCTTGCATGATGGTCCTTCTGGTGTTTTGAGGCAACCCTTTCAAGATCTTTCTTGGCATGCGTAGGATGTGGAAGCAGGAGGTGCACCCATAGTTGACTTGAGCTGTCAAGTTGAGTTTGCTTTTTAGGATGATCCCTAAGTTTCTTGTGTGGTCTATGGGTGTGGGTGTTGGTCCTACCTCCGACAGCCACCAGGTGGAGTCCCATGGGGAGGTCTTGTTGCCAAAGACCAGTACTTCTGTCTTGTCAGAGTTGAGCTGCAGGCAGTTGGTTTGCATGCATTCTGCTACCAAGGTCATGCCTTTGGTGAAGTTGTTCCTGGTGGTTGTTGTCTTGTTTGCCAGGGAAAGGATGAGTTGGGTGTCATTGACATGGGAGATGACAGTGATATTTTGGGATCATATGAATTTGGCGAGCAGTGTCTTGTATATGTTGAAAAGGATGGGGCTGAGGGAGGATCCCTGTGAGACTCCGCATATCAATCTCTTGGTCTCTGATGTGATGGGTGACTGCCTGACCCTTTGGGTTCTTACCATGAGGAAGAAACAGATCCATTTGAGAGCAGATCTTTGTATGCCAGTCTCATGGAGTTTTCTGATGAGGGTGTTATGGGAGGCAGTGTTGAATGCCACGGAAAGGTCAAGCAGAATGTCTTTCCTCAGTCCAAGATGATTCAAATGTTGTCAGTAGCTGTGATGAGTGCTGTTTCAGTGCTGTGGTTCTTTCTAAATCCTGATTGAGAGTTGTCTAGAGATGGTGAAATTCGAGGTGGGTTGTGAGTTGCTTGTTGATGACCTTCTCAATCACTTTGGCTGGATTGGAGAGAAGGGAGATGGGTCGGAAGTTGCTCAGATGATTTGGGTCCACTGTGGGCTTCTTAAGGATTGCATTGATTTCTGCATGGTTCCATTCTTCCTAAAAAGTGGCAGGCATGATGGATGTCGTTGATGATGTGGGTGAGGATTGGTGATGTTCCCAGGTTTTTGATGTAGTAGGGGCATGGTCCGTTGGGGTCCCTGAGTGGATGGTGCATGATTACCGCTGTGTTGTTTCTCTTCAATTCATGTGGATAGTTAGATTTACTTGGCTTGGCACACAATCAAAGGACTTGAATATTAAAACAGTGCTCATTCAGAGTCTATGGATCTTTAGCAAATGTATATGAAAATGTCACTTTACTATGCAGCATTTGACCCCATTTTTTCAAAATCTTCCTTAGTGATGAGGACTCCCTAGAAGTGGGAAGGCTCACTCACTCACTTGCTACAATTCAGCATAAGTCTTATGCCCCACCACTTTTAATTATCACCAACTGCCTCTGCAAGAACAAAAGGTAAACAGTGTCTAGATGAACACTGCTTACTTCCTGTAGCTTCCGCTGAGACATGAATGATAATGGCTTGCAAATAATCATAAATCAAAATTTATTAAGAATAAATTAAGCTAATAACATATTCAATATATGGTTTATATCAATTAATACATGTGGACATTACTACTATTTTTTTTTATTCTCTTTTTTCCGTCTTTCCCTGATTTATCAATACATTTCTCAATGTGGTATACACCAAGGGAATTATTAAATCATGGCAGTTTGTGATATGAATTGTTTTAGTATCCCAATGCTGTTCTGTGTTTTGTGGGACTACATCCTCAGGAGACAAATACATCATTTTTCATTTCAGCACCGTAATATGCGTCGTATCTACAATAGACATTTGTCTATGATGTTTTGTCATATTAATGAGGCTGCTATTGTGTGATGACAGTTATTGACATATCATCATGGTTAATACCATGTGACTTCACTTCCTTGGAAGATTCAGGGGCCAAGGTCATAGGCTGTCATTTCATGTGATGTCATTAAGGTCAAAATGTCACTTCTGTTACCTCTGGCATTTTCCTTCCAGGCCCAAATAGGAAAGATGCCACATAAAGATGCCAGTAGTCTCTGTGCCACTGGACATTAGAGCTGGAAGCCTTGAGAGGAATGTTTAAGTAGGGTAGGCCATGACAGAAGGGATCGCCTGCCACATGATCCACAATGTTCCCTGTAAGCGGGCAGCATTGAAGACAAGTGCCACTCTAAGGCTCAAAGGAAGAATGTTCAGCTAGGGTCTGAGATAGCAGCATCACTTAATGTTAAACACATTTTTATTTTCAGGCCATCAAAAACAGTCCCCCAATAAACATCCTAAACATGCATTTTCAAAGTCCATAAATACATTACAATTAGCTCCGCACCCATTGCTATGCATGCGGGGAAAACAAACTGACTAGGTAGGTGGCATTTCAAACCTGAAGCCAAGGGTCCAGTTAATATCCTCAAAAGTGACCATCTCAAGATGGCTCGAGGGCTCAGTTCCAAAGAGGGGAGGACATGAAAGAATAATCGCAAGTCACATAACCCTCTAGGTAGCCAAGTTGTAGTAGGATATGGTGGAGCCTATGGGGCACATGCATCAAGCAATTTTGCGATTGCAAACAGTGCGATTCACAAAATTGGCTTTTTGCGATCACAAAATGGCCTTTTGCAATGCATGAAAGTTTTGGGATTCGCAATTTAGGTAATCGCAATTTCTTGCGATTACCTAAATTGCAAATGCAAACAGGGAATCGCAATTTGCGATTTCCTAATGCACATGCAAGAAGCCTTTCCTAAATGCGAACTGTGCATTTAGGAAACGCTAATAAACATCAATTTTTAATTTTTTAATTTTTTCTATTAGAGCAGGAATAAGAACAGCATTACAGAATAAATAAAAAGATGAAAGTAGAAGATACCAAATATCAAATCATGAAAAATATATTATACTGTGTCGCAAAAAAACAGGGTTATCATCCTTGCTGAATACTTAATAAAAACCAGTTCCAAAATATATGAATAGAATACAATATATAAAATATGTTAATCACTGGCCCACATTATACCGTATTCTCATAGTCTACCAAACATCAATTTGACGGAGAAGGTTCGCATCAGAGACAGATGCGAGCTTTCTCCGAAGGAAACAGACGTGAAAATCTGGACCTGATTAATTCGGTTTTTACCGATTTTGCCGCCATCGGCGCTGGATTTAAATAGTTGGAATAAGTTCCATTGAATTCCTGGGCATCTAGCTTTTTTGCAGCCCTTTTGTCTCACATCGACTTTTTTCCTTTAACTATGATGAACCATTGAGAGGTAATCCCCGTCCATCATTCCTCTGACCCGGAGCCTTGGGGACCATCTTTTCCCATCCCCGTTGTTTTGGCTACAGTGGGCAAGGTTGCTCCCTTTGTCCTAATGAAGACCCCACCCTAAGGAATTAAATTATTGGTCCTTCTATCCAAATTGGGGTCGAAACGTCGACTTTTCACATCAACCTGCACTTCAAGTTTCAGCCACCCTTAGATAACGGCAATTTGTTTACTGTATCAACTGTTGGTGGATCACGCAAGATTTATATAGAATATATGTTAGACAGGTTTCTCTCTTCTATCCATTATAAATATTGTAATTTCATTGCACTGTTTCTTCCATTCCCAACTCTGCACGAGCACTCCTCTGAGCACTTGCTTCTATCCACTTGCTTTGGAGCACCTTTCAATTATACAATATGATGTACAAATTGATTTTTTGGTACGAAAAAAACATAAAATTGAGAAATTGATTTTCAAAAACTGTTATACGGAATCATTTATTCTGGATGGAATAGATGTTTAATGTTTAAAGAGATTTCGTTTGGACCAATTGTGTTTCTGTAACTAACCTGACCCAGGTCTAGCAGATTTTTGGGTTTCCCCATTGTTTTGTAAAGAATATGACATTGTAGCATACCATCTGATCATTTTCGCTGCTATTATTCTGCTGTAGTAAAGAATTGTAGGCTTTGCAATGAGAAGACTAAGACTTTCCCAATCGTGCTGAAAGAGATGTCAAGGACAATCTTACTGCACCAGACCAACCCACATACTATGTAACAAGTCATGGACAATAAACTCTGTGAACGTCCGAGTCTAATGTAACAGAATGGTGAGATAATTTTCAAATGTATTCTGTAGTAAAATGTTTCTTCGTGCTTTTTCCCTATTGGTGCAAACCTTGTGAACCATGCATTTGTGCAGGGAATACATGAAATCCTTTGTCTAAAGTCCTATAAAAGGATGTGATTTCTCCATGCTAGAAGGAACAACTTTCCCTTTCTTAGAAGGCTGAATTTCCAGTTCTTTCTGTATTTTTTATGACTTGTACACTTATATACTAATTGATTGATGATGCAGCTCATGCATTTCTGTAATAATTTTCTTTGAGTAAACCTTTAAACTTTAGTTCTTGTCTGTTGTTCTTACGGAAATGCTTACAGCTTAATATAAATGTATAACATTTAATCAAGTAGAGACAGGTCTGTCGGGGAGCACCAAAGTCCAACAGGGACTACACCGCTCCTGGTCCAAGTAGTTAGCGAGCAATAGGAAAGGAAAAAGGGGTACAGTTTTGCTTGCTGACAGATCTGCTTGCAGAGCTGATGGTTTCGTTTAGATCAATCTGGTATTAATTGAACCCATTTGAAAGAAGTAAATTGACGACAGAGCCGATTAATGTACCATCATGTTTCAGGCAGGTTTGCCCCAAGATTCAAAATGACCCAGCCGCAATTCGATCCTTATTCCCGAAGCCTATGGGGAGATGAGGTGGCTGACTCAGAGAGATTGACATGAGTATCAATAGGGATTACCTTTTGTAGAAGCGGAATGAGAAGCAAGGGAAATCAGTGCATGTTGGGAATTGTAGTCTGAAATGTGGTGAAATGCAGTGGACAGAGTTTGAATTAAATTATTACGCCGCATTAGTTCTTGGACTTGTGGGGATGGCAATTATTGTGTTTTTGACTATGTTTTTCGACTTTCAAAGACAGCAGTGTATGGTTTATTTAATCTTAAAAGAAGTTTGTAGTATAAAATCGTAGAGAGGTACCTCAGTCAGAGAGATGTAATCTGAAAGTTTGTTGAATTGGCAAAGTTGTCTGCCAAGGTGAGGTGTACCTAGAGGTGTCACACCCGGTTAGGGACGTAATATTTCTGTAGTGTGAACATACTAAACAACCCCGGAAGCCATTCATTTCTTATTTCACAGGAGTGAGCACACTGGGTATGGCACACTCCTGCAGGTCAAGAGTCTGCTGCTGTTTAAAGGGGATAGCGTTCTCTGTATGGTAGAAATTCCAGTTTAGAGAAAGCAGACAATGTTAATAGTGAGAAAGATTGAGAAGCGTTGGTATAGGCAGGCAGACAAATTGTGAGATCTGCTGAGTAAAGAGGGCTTGAGAGTAGACCAAAGACCGATTATTGAATATTGTCAAAATGGGAGTCGCTTTTCGAAAACACAAAAAGACTCAAATTCAGTAGAGAAAGTTTCACCTGAAGGTACACCGGCTAAGCTGAGGGAATACATATACAGTGAAAGATGGGGAATTGCGGTTACTGTTGAGTGACACATGCCACATACTGAGAATTGAAAATCTGAGAAGAAGAATGTATGATTTAAGAACCCAGCCTAGACTCACACAATTTGAGGGCCTAAATGCCTGGGAACAGGCTGCAACTGAAAAGAAGATAAAGAAATCTGCGCTGAAAGTCCGCGACAAGGCTTACTCTTGGATAATCGCACAGGCAGATGAAAGTCAGAGAAGCTGGAGGTGATTGAGACTGTAGGAGCTTATCCGCTGATAATGAGGACATAAAAAAGGAAAATCCCATTACTTAAAAGAAACTTAGGGATGAGACCGAACCAGATAGTGAGGAGGAGGGCACTTTCATTGATGCACTCTTAAGAAAAAGACCACCCCCATATCATGTTGCACCGACACCAGGTGCCACAGCACAGATATCAACAGTGAACAAATCTGTTACAATACCCTTTTCTGAGGCTAGTTCACCCCCAAGTTACACTAAGACCACTGTCTCATCCACTGTGCCGACATCGCCACCTGCTGCTTTGGTTAAGCCCCAGTCTATGATTAGCATGAGCATTCCTTCCACCACGATTATCACTAGCATGTCTCCAGGTCGCGCACCTTCAAGTATTCCCTTGAAAATGGTATATTTATCCAGTATACCAGATCCTGGAACCCTGCAAGACCCTCAGAGACTCAACATAGCCCTGTTAAAATCAGAATTTGAAGAGATTGTAAAGGTCAATGTAGGTTTGGATTTATTAGGACATTACAGTGAGAATGAACTGCTTTACTTGAGTAAAGAGACTGTGAGAGTGGCACAGGAAGCCTATACGAAGATGGAAAGAGTGGCAGATGAATGTGGATTTGACCTAATGAAAAGGAATAAACTGCGGAAGAATGTCAGGATGATGATGAGCGACAAGAAGTTGAGGTTACCAAAACTGAAGGGACTAAAAAACACACGTAAGAGAATTGATTGACAGCATCAAGGAGTGAAGTGATGTGGAGAAATTTAGGGAACAGCAGTCCAGAAAAGAGAGGTTGAAGTTAAAATGGAAGAAGGAATCCCTGAAGGATGCAAAAGGGAGAAGTGACAGAGGGACACTGGCGTAGCAAGGGGGGGCGGTGCGCCCCGGGCGGCACGAGTTTTAGGGGCGGCGGCGGCTGCAAAAACCATCGCCAGCATCCCCCCCCCTTCAGCGCGGCGGCAAAAGACAGGGACCGCCACGGGCGGCAGAGTGCCTAGCTACGCCACTGCAGAGGGAGTAGTAAAGGAGTACACTTTGAGGGAAGTCCAGCGAGAACCTTACGTACATATCCCCTGGTCCTGAACAGACCCCTTCCATTTCGTGAATACTCTCCAGAGGCTGAGGGAAAAGCCTGACAAATGGTGCACTCAGATAGAATAGATAGTGACTATTTCGAAGGTCCTGAGGAGCCAAAGGGATCTGTGGGCAGAATGTAAGAGAGTTATAGATTGGCAGACGCAAGAATCCCCTACAGTGGAAAACACAAACACCCTTTCACCAGTGGTGAAGACCAAGTATGACGCAGTCATTGCTCACCTCAAAACGAAGGTTCCTCAAAAGGAAATGAATTGGCCCAAGATTTTCAGAACATCTCAAGAGCCGAAAGATCTGCACATGCATACTTTGAGAGATTAATGCAGGTGTACAGGGAGTATAGTGTTATGAATGACCCCCTGAGAGATAACAAGGGAGGGCTTCTTGCCTTCTTTGTACTGAGGTCATGACCTGAAATCAGCAATCAGATAATTCAGGGAGTTCTATGCTGGCAAAGCAAGCCCATAGATGAGATACTTCAAGTATGCAAAATATTGCAGCGATACACTAGATGCTAAATGAAGAGGACTGAAAGAGAAATTCATAGTTCCCCAAATTAAGTTAGCACAGAATGGAAGCGTAAAAGGAATAAACATGCCTAGCCCAGGGCTAGACCTTGACACAAGTATAGGATCAAACATGCAGGGACTCTCTATTAGGCCTGGGTGGAGTTTGCGGATTTCCAAGTGACAAAAAAACCTCTGCTGCGCGGAGTTCCGCGCGTGGCGGAGTGCATTAGGGTCATGCTGTTCGCAGCGATTTTGAGCGCCGGGTGTTTGTCCCGCACTGTAAAATCATCGCTAACAGCACCATGCACAGCGCAAGAGGACGCAGTTTCCTTTCTGCTGCACAAGTAGATTTTGTACTCGAGCGGCAGCTTTCTCAACAGGAACGGAAGGTTTCTCAACGCAAGTGGTCACGACCTGCCGCGACCACTTGCATTGTGAAATCCGACCACCCACGTTGAGAAATCTTGCCAGGAGGTTGATTTTCCTCGCTCACCAACTTGATGTTGACAAGCGCGAGTGAGGAAAAAAAGGCAGCTCTCCAAGTTGGGAACTCCACGTGCTCCGCGGAGATCAGAGTGCGGAAAACTCCACAAACTTCATGAACCGAGCATAGTTCACCACCCAGGGTTACTCTCTATGTCCCATAGATTAATTGTCGAAGGGAAGGGGATGTGGAGGTATGTCTGGGACCAGTATAAGCACTCTGAAGAAGGTTACACCCGTTTACACCTGCATTAAGCTCATCTACTGGAAACAGGAGTTTTGATACAATCCCCATCGAACAGGGAACTTCCCCCTGCACTGAGACCCCTTATGATAAACCCAAAAATCCAGGGACTGGGACTACCACAAAATCCCGTAGTGGCCATATGGGTGCAAGGTGTGAATTCTGATTTCCAACCCAGTGCCAGAGCTCAGACAACCCATTCTCATCTCAGACTGCCCCGATTCACATTATGTTTGGGAGTGCAGTTGAATCTGAACAAGATCAATAATGGTGTCTGAAGAGGGTGGAGGAATGCATGCCTGGTGTAGTCCTAGCAGTGGATCAGAGTGGCCCGTATGTAGAAGAGGAGGTTAATGGATATCCTCTATTCTTTCTAATAGACACTGCAGCTACTCGTTTAACCGTTAGGAAAGTGGCGGTCCCGAACCTACCCCTCTAGGGAAAAGAGAAGTTGTTGGCATTAAGAATCAGCAGTGTAGGAAAGTGCCCCTTTTTGACACGGTCACCCCCCATTTTTTTCTGGTATTTGATGCAATTCTGACTGAAGTGCACTGGGTTCCTGCTAACTAGGTCCCCAGTACCAGTGTTCTTTCCCTAAAACAAAGTAACTTCTCAATTATTCCCCAATTGGCAAGGTCTTTAGCACCCCTGCAAGTCCCTAGTAAATGATACCTCTGGTACCTGGGGCATGGCCACTAAAAAGGGTCCCTAAAGGCTGTAGCATGTATTGTGCCACCCTAAGGGACCTACCACCAAATTCATGCAGACTGACATTGTAAGCTGTGTGAAGTGGTGCAGTCAAAAGTGAAAACATAACATGACACACACCCTGTGTGCCATGCCCACGAACACTGCATGCACTATATGTAAGTCACCCCTACAGCAGGCCTTACAGCCCCAAGGCAGGCTGTATTATATTACATGTGAGGACATATCTGCATGAGCAGATATTCCCCTGTGCTGTCTAGTTTCATTGCTAGATAGCACAAGTAAACAGGGAATGCATCTTAAGTATATGTATTGGGCACTGGTCATTATGAGTTCACCAGCTTCATGGCTTCACTGAAACCTATGTGGTTTAGTATCAAACACTTTGTCCTACTAAATCCATACTGATGGCAGTAGTAGATATGTGAAGCTATGCACCCTCTAGGCATCTTAGAGGTGCGCCCCCCCCTCTGAAAGCCGACCAGCCTCTTAGTGTGCTGGCTGACTGGTATCTTCCAGCCTGCCACCACAGATGTGTTTCTGACCCCCTGGAGGTGAGAGCCTGCCCTCTCAGAAGTCAGAAACAATGCCTGCTCTGGCAGGAGGTGTTAACACTTCCTTCAGCATTCTGGCTAGTGAATCTGCATACCAAGGCCAGAGGCTTCAAAGCTTCTGCAGCCTTTGATATGCAAACCCAGCTTCCCTCAGACCTGGGAGATGTCACCCCCTGCCCTGAGGTCCATCTGGCACCAGGTCAGATGGGAACTTAGGTATGCAAGTAGGCGTGGTGCAGTACAAGCCAGTCACACCCCTTAGGTGGGCTGCCAGATGTGCCCCACGAAAGAAGGGTTCCACCATTTTGATTTTGGTAGAAATAGGAATTCTGGGAAAGAGTTATACCCACTCCCCACAGCAATTGGTCATATAGGGGTTGTAGTGACCCCAAGGGTAAGTAGCCCATTGGCTACTACCCTTCACTCCCCTTAAAATCCCTAAATTGAGTATTTAGGTGGCCCCCTGACACCAGGAACTTAGTTTTGTCAGACTGAAGAAAGAAAAGGACAAAAAAGAGCTGAAGAAGCAAGATCTGCGGACTGCTGGTGGACTTTGGCACCAAACCCTGCCTGCCTACCTGCTCCTATCCCAACAATTGCGACAACCCGACTTGTCCTGCAGTTGTGCCACCTCCAAAAGCCTCAGAGGGCCTCCAGCACTTCGCCAAGCCATCAGTATTTCCCTTGAAGTGGAGGAGCCACTATTCTGCAGCCTGCAGGCACCGACCATAACGTCTGGTTCACCGTTCTGCTGTTCACCGGGTCCACCGATGCAGCAGCTGCCCAGGAAGAGGTGACCATAATTCAACAGGTCAGATCTCTTTCACTCCCCAAAGCAAGAAGACGCCAGGACAACCGGAGCTGCCCTGCACCAATACCTGTGGTACCAAACCACTTGCCTCAACCAAAGCTTGTTTGAGTCCAATCCGGACTCCAACACTGCAGCGATCGAGCAGCCGATGAGGGGCATCAGCATCGCAGAGGCCAGTACTGAGAGGGGACCAGCTGTCCTGATTTGTCCCCCTTTGCAGGTGTAACCGAGAAACATGGGTGACTTTGACACACGGGCACCAACCCACCAAAACCCTTTCCACCCGAACTCCCTGGCCCAGGTCCAAGACAACCAACGGTGCTCTCCTGCTCCCAACACCCCCACGAACCGAGTCCCCTATTGAGAGCTTCTGGACTTGTCCCCAACACCCCTTCTGCAGCCTGTTTCTAGGTGCCCCCCTCTTTTCCTATGGTGAAGTGGGCAAGGCTACCAACCAGTCCAGCACCTCTGCACCCGGACACTCCAGGGCAGGTAAACTCAAACTGCTGGTGGTACTTTGGACCCTGGCCCCCTATCACCTTAAGTCCTAAAGGGGACCCCTATGAACAGTTTGCAAATTCTGTATGCGGTATATACCTTTTTCTCCATAGGAAAGCAATACTGCGTAAAAAAGCATTTGAGTGACATTTTTACTGACCTGCCAAAATTGCTATTACAAAAAGTACTAACCCAATTACAAAGTTCTTGGTGTTAAAATAAATGTATAAATGCTTGTTATTTTTCTAAAATGGTCTTGCGTTTCTTCTTGAGTGTGTGTCTCATTTATTGACTCTGTGTGTTCAACAAATGCATTAACATTACCCTCTGATAAGCATAAACTGTTCGCCTACACTACCATAAAAGAGAGCATTTGTGATTATTAATTTAAGCCCTGTAATCCAATAAGGGTCGTCTGGACTTTCTACATAGTATACCTTGTTTTGTTATACTACATAAAAAGCCAGCTTCATACAAGCAGTATACAAATCAGGTTTCAGCCCCAGTCGCAGTACAAATTGGGACAGTCAAAGAGCACCACCAGTTTGTCATACGTGGTTCATGCCCCATAAACATGTTGGGCAGAGACCTGCTCTCTATTCCAAATTGTGTGATATATTGCATACTAGAAGTAGTGGGGTAGGAGATGCAGAGTTCAAATTGCAGGCACAATAATCATTAGTTAGATTATACCCTTACCTTATCAATGAAGACTTACACTTAGATCTAAAATAATCGGTCAGAGGAGAAGTATGGAATTTCACAGGGAAGAGGATCGGCTTGATTAATGGTTTCCCCTAGACATGTCCTTACAAATTGACCCCAGAAGCCATCGCAGGAGCAACCCCCATCATTAAAAGTATGTTAGAACAGGGCATTTTGAAAGACATCATTAGGAGTCCTTGCAATGGTCCAATTATGGCTTTGCAAAAAGCAAATAAGAAATTGAGGAAAATCCATGATTCAAGAGAGATAAATCAAATAATTGTTCAAAGCTATCCTGTGGTACAGAGTATTTCCGTAATCTATTCTAAATTCCCCCAGAAGCGTCATTGACTTGTATCAGGCATTCTTTTCTGTTCCCCTTCATGAAGAAAGTCACTTTCTCTCTGCCTTCAGATTCCAAGAGAAAACCCTTGTGGTGTTGAACTCCTCATGGGTATACAGAGAGCCCCTCATATTTCAATCAGATATTCAAGAAGAACTTGGACTACAACTATCATGCAGTTCTACTTTAAGGCAGAACATCGATTACCTACTCCTCACATCAATGACAATGAAAACTTGTAGTCAAGATACCATCACCCTACTCAACCGTCTCATGTAGAATGGACACAAGGTTTCCCTCGAAAAGCTGCATTATTGTCAAAAATAAGTTAAGCATCTGAGACATTAAGTCGAAAAGGGAATCAGAAGAGTGTACCATGGATAGATTGGAACTGTTCTTAAAATGAAATTTCTAATCACACAGAGAGAAGTACCAATTTTTTTGGGCATGATTGTCTATTGCTCACAATGGATTCCAAATATTTTCCTTGAGGCAGGCGCATACTGATGTCAATAACCTGTTACCAAGGGATGACAAGAATATGGAAGCCTTTCAGGAGCTCAAATATATACTCTGCAGTGCACCCGCTCTTGGAATGCCAGACTCCACCCACCAAAGAACCAAAGAGTTCATACTATTTTGTCATGAGAGTGATGAGTGTGCTTTATCTGTGGTAACACAGACCCATGGATAGGCCAAACACTCCTTGGTCTATTTTTTGGCAATCCTTGATCCAGTAGCCACAGCATTGCCTGGTAGACTCAAAGCAGGCGCAGCGGTCAATCTGAGCATTCAGCAGACAGAAAGATTTGTAATGGGTCACCCACTCATTGACATGGTGCCCCATTAGACTGAAATTCTCATGACCCGCACTCACATTTGACAAGCAGCTGCCTAACCCGCTATGAGAAAACTATTTGGCTGTAGACAATGTTTCTTTAAGTAGGTGAAATTCCCTAAATCCTACCTCTCTATTCCCTATCCCTGATGGAGGTGAGGAAAGTGAGTTTAACCACAATTGTATTGACATCACTGACTTATGCAGAAAGCCGAAACCAGATATACTGGATGCATGACTTCTTGAATCCAACCATACTATGTTTGTTGAAAGCTCTTGTCTGCGAGAGAGAAGTGGAATTTTGAGAGCTGCATATGTTGTTTGAGATGCCCTAATTTAATCAACTGAGGTACATATTGGCCATTGTATGCTTATTCTCAAGCTGAGTGGAAGTATATTCCACTAGGAGATGTGACAGTCTGACAGTTGTCAAACTACTGCTGCGGGAGTTGAGCCCACGATTCGGAATGTCAGTTCACCTTAAATCAGTTAGAAAAAGAAGTGATGCAGTTGCTAAGCATGATGTTAGGGATTAACCAAAGATTCCACTGTAGCTACAGACCAGAAGCTCAGGTGTAGTTGAAAGAGTGAATGGAACAATCAAAGCAAAATTGGCCAAAATTTGTGCGTCAATATCTTTCCTTGGTACTGATGAGCATCCTAAGCACGTTGTGCAAAACAACAAGACTATGTCCCCATGAGGTGTTGATGGGGAGAGCTATGAGGATTCCTTGTGTTCTGGCTGCTGCTCTTGTAAATATCACTGATGATCTGGTTCTCGATTACTGCAAGGGATTGGCTGATGTGGTACGTTCTATCTTCCACCAAGTTGACATTGCAACTCCATCTGAGTGAGAAATTCCACGCCATGACCTGAGCCTGGGTTTGTGTGAAGAAGCATGTTAGCAAGTCGTGCTTGAAGGAGCATTGGAGAGGCCCATACCAAGTGATCTTGGTCACCAATATGGCCGTAAAGGGTGCAGGAGTGCCGATCTACATACATGCCTCCATACTAAGAGGCCGAGACAAGCAGAGGAAGAAGTGGGCCAACAGCCACTATCTCCTTGAGTCCGCCTAGGTTTGAGGTTTCTGAGGCACCTGAAGAGGAATAAGAGGGCCAGTCTGAGACTTCCTAGCCTTTCATAGCAGAGCATCAACAGAGGAAAGAGCAGAATGGCAGTACAGACCTTTCGGTCGTGACTAATACTCAAGACTCTAGATTGAAGTTACGCATCCACAGAGAAAGCAGTAACTCGTGGAAAGCAGAAATTATTGTGCCTGGGGCAAGTGCCACTGAATCAAAGAGCAGTTTTGACAGAGAAAGTACCGCATCTGAACACAAATGAGCTTCTACTGAGCCCGACATTACAAGTATTTCAAGGGAACGAGTGCAACTGGAAGAAGAATGGCCAAAAACTAGACGAAAGAGACTGTTGACAAAGACTAGGAGGCTAGAAACAATCACGGAAGTAAGTGAGACAAATAAGATCATCCAGAACAACAAGACGTCAGCAATGAGTATTTAGATTTGACTAGCCCTAAAAGATCCAAAAGAGAGACACAGATGAATCACAAGTATTCAGGTCCTGACTAGACATACTTTGCTAGGATTGACATTGAATCTAGTGAATGTCTGACTGACATTGATGAACCTCCATAAGTTGAATACAGAAACAAAAAGGCTGACTTTATTAATGAGGTTGAAAAGGACGGAAAGGTATTAAGGGTAACAGTCCAAGGTGATAGAGCCTTAGGCAGCCTGTTGATGCAGAGTAAAAATCACTATAATTTTTTAGATAGGGTAGTAACTACAGAATAATTGTAGAAGAACTAATCTCTTCAGCTGATGATACAGTTTGTTCACTTGATCTGATCTAAGCTAACATGACGCAGCAAAGCTGCAAAATTGTATTCATATTTGTGATAGTTTCAATTGTTGTTTCTGTAGTTGGGTACCAGGATCTAGAAGTCAAGTTGACTTCCCCAAGGACAGCTTCACCTTTGAAAATCCTATTAGGTGGCTTCAGGATGAGCAGGCTCGCGATCTGAGGAACCATTAATGCTGCCCTGAGGTGTTCCAAAATGCTTGTGTTTTTTTGAAGCAACACCAATTCCTTTAAGGAACATGGGCTGCTTTAAAGAAAAATCACATTTGGGGATGCAAACACAGAGATGGTTTTCTGCTGTTCCTTGCAGACCAAAATCTCTGTGTTTGTAGACAGTCACCGGAGGTCACAAATAGCAACCTGCCTAATAAAATATCATGATCCCCTATTACTGGACATTTTGCGGCGTGGCCTAGACTTCTTGCAAATTAAAGACTGGTTGCAAAAAGTTGGAGTGTAATTTGTGATCTGTTTTTTGCATATCTGACCCTTAGATCTGTTTCACCCATAGTGTGGTGGGACTGTGGGGAAGAAGGGAAGAAGATGAGAGAGAACAGAATCTAGAAGCCACGTTTATCTGTCACATTTTTGTGGTGCTGCAGGAGGGACACAGTTGAACAGATATGACAAGAAAGGTCAGGCATATTTTTTCTGCTGGTGCTCAGGCCAAAGAGGAAGTATGATGACAGGATTATTCATACTTTGAAGAATAAGATGGATGGTAGGTGGGAGGGAGGGAGGGAGGGAGGGAAGGCTGTCAGTGGGAGACTGGCATAGGTTGCAGGAGTGACCATTTGGTTTTTATACCTTGCAAAGAGTGATGAGGAAAGAAGGCAATAGCAATGGTGGTGGGAAATCCTCGGCACAGTGTGATGTTTTCCATCTTGAGGTGCTAAATGTGTCTCAAACAACTTATTTCTGATACAATGTGCTATGCTTTTGGTGCCTATGAAACTCATGTAGCTCATTAGGACAGAAGCCTACTTGATCATGACTCACTGTCTATTATGATTATGCCACAAAACCCTAGAGCTGTGTAATGAGCTCATTCTACACCTATGCACTTGCACAGAAGGAAGCCGTGCACCAATGTTTGAAGAAATCATACTTTCTACATCACCTGCAGTACCTCGGTATCACTACCAGTTAGCACATGTGCTGGAGGCAGTGCATCTAGGAAACAAAGAAAGATGGCTGTTTTTTATCCTTTCAGTCAGGGAGTTAAACATGACAGGGGCAGTGGAAGTGACATTGCACACTCTTTTACCTTAATGACATCACAGGCGGTGAACTCTTATGACATTTGACCTTCAATTTTGTCAGGAAATGACCTTTACATTGATGACATCACAATAATTGACATGGCTGATATTCCATATTAACTGTACATTTATTTTGTGGGAATAACCACAATATCAAATGAACAATCCAAACAATGCCGAGTAATACTGCACCTGTAGGCACACAGGTGGGAGATTCTATTGAATAATTTCTGACTACAGAGGGCTCCCACTGTGTTCCCTCCAAGGGGCCCCAATTTTAACCCATTAGGGCTTCCTATGATGACTTTGCCTAAGACGCAAGTATAATGTTGTTGTGCATAAGCGTGCATGTATGATTTTGAATGTGAAGGGGTCACCTGCACTATTATCCACTATTACCCACCTAATCCTATTGAATATAGGGTATACATATAGACCCTATAACACCTACAAGGAAGGAAGGGTTCCAGGTCCAGAGGAAAGCTGGGGACCTCCCATGAGGCCAGTGAGATACAGCTGAAACATGTTGACCTGTGGGATGGAAGAACACTGTCGGAATTGGCATGGTATTCCCCCAGATTTTGCCTTCTTTTGCTGGACCCGTTTGTGAGGCCACTTTACTTCACTTTACTGCACTTTACTCCTGCTAACCAGGACATAGACCATATATTGACAATGAACTAAGTTACTGGCTTAAATTATATTGTATTGATAATACATTTTAATTTATGATAATGTTCAAGGCACTATTACTTGTGCAAAGTACAGAAGGAAAGGTTTTACTTAAACATATCATTGTTCATGTATTCACAATATTGAAACATGGCAACATGATTGAAATGTGTTTTTTTAGTAAATTTTTTAGCAGAGCGTGCATTGCACTGGTAATCTTCTTTATTTTACAAAACCTAAAACATAATGTCCCGGTCCAAGTAGAAGATGCAGAAAGTCAGCAGTGCTCATCAATACACTATTTAGCTTCTGTTCTTACAGTGGCAGCTGGTAATTTTTTCAAGTGGGGTGGTGTAATACTTGCCCTGAAATGTAGCGTGTAAGTGAAGTGAGTGGACGTAATTTCTTCAATTGAGGGATTGGGGGAGGGTAGGAGGTTCTTCCCCTGAAAAAAGTTTGAAAACAAATGGTTCTCATAGTGCATTTTAAAGCACAATTTTCACATACATTTCCTAAAAAACCCTAGGCACAGAAAGGGCACTAATTAAATATTGAGTTCTATGGTTTGAAAAGCCACTGAAGCTGGACACTCCCAGGGAGCGTGCTACGGAGCGACCCTTATTTCAAAAATGACCTCTTTTGCTCCAGAGACAGTATTTTGTCTTGGGTGCATCACATGTGTCATGGGTGCCCTTGGGACAAAAGTTACCAGTGCCCGACTTTTCCTATTAGTGTCATCCGTATGTCATTGTGTCACTTATGTCAAAAGTTACTTCTAGTAAGTCAGGGCCAGCATGTTTTCATGGTTGCCCCTCTCATATGGCAAGATTTACCTCTAATGTTCCTATGGGTGTTTCCATGCCTTGAATTTACTCCGGTTTCCTAGGACAAGTATTTTTCCATAGGTACTGCTATGCCAAAACTTACCTTCAGTATGGAAGCACATGTTATTTGCCATGGATGTCCCTTATGATGCCACCACTGGATCCCACCCTTACTGGGGATTCCAGAAAACTCACACTGCACTTAGGGGATAATCTACCCTCCTGAGCCAGTTACTCCATGCCAATTAAGTTACCACTGTAGGCCAACCCTAGAACCGGCAGACAGCACAGGGGCAGTCACTCCTTCAGCGTCAGGCCAACCCAAGAAATAGCACGATGGCACAAGGGCAGTCCCTCCTTCAGCTTCAGGTCAACCCAAGAAATAGCAGTCTGCACAAGGGCAGTCACTCCTCCAGATTCTCTGGTTTCTGTCCTTGGCAGGACCCCAACTCATAGTGCAACACTAAAACACATTTCAAAAGAAATTATACTTAAAACAAACTCAGACACAATAATCCCCATCCATGTGACTATCTATAATGCAGAGCTTGTAGTGTAACCAGTTGTCGCTGTGGTACTGCGCAAACGCAAGTCCTATCCTCACCGCTGACAACCAATGTTAGAAATGGGATCTCGGGTTGGCTAAGGCTTGCGCCAAAGCCAGGCAGAGACCACCACTCTAGTCAGGGCGAGGGAGTTACACGCCGAAGATAACCCCTGCTCACCCCCTTGGTAGCTTGGCACGAGCAGTCAGGCCTATCCCGGAGGCAATGTGTAAAGCGTTTGCGCAACACACACACAGCAACAACATACCAGGCACACCACAAAAGGAACTCCACACAAGGTTATATCAAAAATAGCCTTTGTATTCTCATAACACATTAGAATAGTACTCACATAACATACATTGTGCCACCTGGCACTAGGTAATATCTACAAGGGATTATGTACACCTGACAGGGCCAAATGGACCACTGTCAGAACCATCACAAAGTGAACTTAGTAAATGTAGGACATATCATAAACGTAGAACACAGCCAGTAAACACTGGCAATATCAGCATCATCCTGTAACATAAACCCTATTATGCACAGTATCACATTTAGGCGTGAAATACATTCTGTGCCAACCTCACCAGCATAAACACATTATGCAATCATCTCATAAGTCTAAACGCATTAGACCCTAACCTCCTAAGCATAACTCACATTAGGGGCATAACTCACAGTAGAGAATAATCTCACTAGCATAAACCACAGTATGCAAATAACCTCATACATAAACCACAGTTAGAGGCATAAAAAAGGGTGCATAAATCATAGTACATGAATCACATTTCCTAGCACCACATAAATCACATTAGGGCCTGGCGCCCTACAAACCCCACAGTCCCCCTGGCCAACTGGCCTTCTCAAAGGGGCGCAAATACCCTATGTCCCAAATGTCAGGGCTGCTGCCAAGGCAGCGGAGTCCAAAGTGCGCCATCGCGCTGGGGCAAAGGAGTGCATCTCACTCCTATCTCTCTCAAAGATGCCCCCAAAGAACTGTGGCCTAAACGTTGCAGCTGACGCTACTTGCCGTGCAGCTGTGAAGACTAAGGCCTGGCACCACTGTGCCCTCTCTTGTCCCACTCAGGGACTTCTGATTCAATTATGCGCCAATTGTTGCAGCTGCCCACTGTCTGGCGGGCAGCTGTGGACAAGCAAGTAGGCCCTGGCACATCTGTGCCCTCGGGGCCTCACCGGGGCTCTCTACATACTGTTGCCCCCATCGTTGCAGCTGCCCCCTAGCAAGCGGGGCAGCTGGAGCACATCGCCAAAACTGGGGGCACGGGCACTACTGGCCCTCAGGGCTTTTATGGGCCTCTAAAACAAACATGCCCCCTCGTTGGAGCGGCCCACTGTCAGGCGGGGCCGCTCAGCAAATGGGCCTCGACACGGGGCCTTGAACCGGCACCTCTGGGAAGCAACTATGGGGCAGGCACCGATAGCGTGCCTCAACATACACCCCCCTCAGGCTCCACTCACCAGACTCTGCATTGCTCCCTCGCTGGGGAGGCTTCGTCCGGTCCAGGCGGCAGGTTGAGGAGAGCCCCCACTCCTTGGGGACGCTCTCCTTTTCTTGCGGCTCTTCTTTGGACGCGGGGCTTCCCTTCGATCACGGGAGCCCCGCGCTGCCCTCGGCGGCCTCTCCTCTTCACCGCCGGGGCTCCCAACTGCTCACGGGAGCCCCGCTCCGACCTGCCACTCGGGCACCTCCTCTGCCTTCACCCGGCGCCCCCTCCTGGGACCTGGGACTTCCCTGTGGAGCCTGTGAGGCTCCGGAAGGCTGTTCTCGGCGGGCGGGACTTCCTCCTTCCCGCCGTCGGCTCCGCCCCAGGCCAGGCAGACGTGCCTGACTTCCTGCTTGGCGATCGGAGCCACGGCGGTGATTTTTAAAAGTTGAACGCGTGGTGGGCTCCCGCTAAGGCAACCAACACGGGGTGGGCACCCGCATTAAAAATACACGCATAAGCGTGGTGGGCTCCCGCATATTAAGGATTTAATAAGCGGGGTGGGCGCCCGCTCGGTATAACAAGAATGCAGGGGAATCCCTACGCCGGGGATTCCCTCCTCCACGGGCAGCTCGGCGCTGCGTAGCCCTCGTGCTCCTTTTCCTTGGGGCAATTGGAAATAAAGCGCTCAAAAGGTGCAAGAAGCAGCACCAGCTCCTCCAAGGTCCTGGTGGATCACAAGCAAAGTAAAAGGTCCCAAAAGTCTTTAGAGATGCAGGGGCAATGCAGGGCCCAGGAAGGCAAGCCCTCATGGCAGCCCCCCCTGGGCCCCAACCGCAGCACGCCCTAGCAGGATTCAGGAACAAGAACTGAACATTTTCATGGGGTCACAGCCCCTACATTTATACCCAGATAATCTTTTGTCTGTAGTGCAGGGCATGGGGGAACCGGATGCAACTGGTTCAGGGGGGATTTGGAGCACTTTGTTTTGCAAGCTCTTCTTCCCCTTTGTCAGGTGGGGGCTAGGTGATCAGACACACCACAGGGGGCGGACCCAGCATTGTAGAGGGCAGGCACACTCCTATTCAGAGTCAGGGGATTACTCCTCCCACTACTCCCAGCCCAGGTGTCCTATTCAGCCCAGCGCTGACTCACCCTGCCCCTCCTGGAGCCACACACACCTCCCAGCCCCTGTCACTCACAAGCCAGACATGCAATTCACATCAGGCAGGCAGACACATAGCACACAGAAATGCCAACTTCTAAAAGTGGCATTTCTCCAACAGTCATAATAAATCTGCGCACACCATTGCGCAGCATTTATTCTCACAATTTCATACATACCAAACTCGACCACTCTGCTCCTCCCATACCATGAATTACCACTGACACACACTGATCAGGGAATCCCCAATGCATTCCTATGGGAGGGCAGGCCAATCTTACCACTGTAACTCAGAGAGTGCACGCACTTTACACTGGACCACAGTGCTAAAGTGCCCAGAGGCCTAAAACCACCAATACCATGTCAGAACTTAAGGCAAAATGTTTAGGGGTGAACCTGCCAAAAAGGGCCAAGTCCAACACAACCCCCTTCCAGCCAAAACGCAGGGTAGACCAATCACTACCTTGATGGGCTTCCCTGCTTCGGGCGATAGAACACGGACACGGGCCCTCACTGCAGGGACACCCTCCGGTTCTACGCCACTCTGAACCCACGTGGTTCCCTCTGAAAAAGAACTCTCATGCCCAACTAGGCTACCCCACTGGTACTCCCTAGTTGTCCACGGCCAGGACCAGGCCCTAGGCCACCCAGACGTCACTGGTCCTTGCCAATCCACAGAGTGGGGGGCAGTAACCCCTGGCACATAATAGCCATTCTCCACTCTCCTTCTCAGAGTAGTTCCAAACTACCACTGATCCGCCAACCTAGGGTCCGCACCCTCAGGCTGACCAGAGGTCACGGGCGAAGCGTCTCCTCACCCTACCTCTACTTCTGGGGTTCTGCGCTCTCCCAGGAGAAGCACCCACCAGAACACAACTCTCCCACCAGTTCAGCACCTCTCTCCATCAACTGGTCTACCACCTGGGATCTACATTCACCGGCTGCACCGGGGTAAGAGGCGAGGACTCCCTCCCTCTGCACCCCCTTCCAGAGTTCTGCACCCTCCCTTCTGAAGAGCAGGGTCCCTTTACTTAAGATGGGCCCCACCTGCCTTCAGGGTAGTACTACCACACTCAGCCAGGGACCCTAAAGATCCCGGCTAGGCCTGCACCACCCCTCTGGAGTGGTACCCCTAGAAGGCAAACCGGTCAGGACACTGATTACAGTTGCCCTGCCGTCCAGGTCAGGAAACACCTGCTCCTGGCTCCCCAACCCAGGGACGGTACCCTTTGGTCAGATGCCCGGCGAACCAGGACTTCACGGGGAGCACGCATGCCCCCCCTTGAGGGTGACACATAACTAATGTGTTGTGTGACAGTCTGCCTGGCGCCGATCTCACGACCTCCTGTCCATCTGACAGTGCGTGACAATCCCCCAGGACAGAAGTGGCATCACCGTGGCCAATCATTGGCGACTCAGCCCTTCTGGCTGGCCCCTGACCCACTGGTTCTTCCACTGGGGACTCTTCCCCCCTCTCACCCCTCCATCTGGACTTCTGCCCCCTCCACTTAGGAGTGGCACCGCCAGACACCAGAACCACTGGAGCTCTGCTTACAGAGGCTCCACGTTCTCTAGACACTGGGAGATCCCCCACAAATGGCCTATCAGTACAGCCTAGGATCCCAACCTGGTGTTCCCCTCGGGAACCATCCAGGTCCTGAGACAGGGTTTCGGGCACCTTGAGACTCAACACCTTGAGACACACAGCCCCACACTCACTCCTTCTCCTCTGAGACAGGACGTGAGTCCCTACACCCCTCCCACTACACCGGGACCTAGCTGGGCTACTCTGAACCTCTTCCACCACTCTGGGTTGGAAGACACCTCAGCCACTCCTTGTAAGATCACTCTCAGCTCACCTACCACGGGGAGGTCCCCCACCAAGAACAGTCCAACAGGACAGACTAGGCTCCTTACCTGGTGTTCCCTCTAAGAACCATCCAATACTGGAGACTGAGGTTGAGGCACGGATCACGGCCCAGTCTCACACCTTCCCCTGCGGGACAGGATGTGAGGCCTTGCAACCTCCTCACTATAAGGGTACCTAGTTGGGTTCCTCTGAACCATCTCCGCCACGCGGGTTGGGATACACCTGCACCATTCCTCTAGGGTCACTCCCCAATGCAAGCTCCTTATTCAGAGAACTCACACTCAATCGTCCAGTGCAACGCAACCACTCAGCCACATACGCCCCCCCAGACTGGTGAGACAGCTCCTCACTGCCCCTGAATCTCAACCTGACCCCCTCTTAACCGGGAACCAGGTACCATACTCTGGGAACTGGGACTGGGACTTCGTGCACTGGACTTCATCTCGCTGCCACCACTGGATCCCACCCTTACTGGGGATTCCAGAAAACTCACACTGCACTTAGGGGATTATCTACCCTCCCGAGCCAGTTACTCCATGCCAATTAAGTTACCACTGTAGGCCAACCCTAGAACCAGCAGACAGCACAGGGGCAGTCACTCCTTCAGCGTCAGGCCAACCCAAGAAATAGCACGATGGCACAAGGGCAGTCCCTCCTTCAGCTTCAGGCCAACCAAAGAAATAGCAGTCTGTACAAGGGCAGTCACTACTCCAGATTCTCTGGTTTCTGTCCTTGGCAGGACCCCCAACTCATAGTGCAACACTAAAACACATTTCAAAAGAAATGATACTTAAAACAAACTCAGACACAATAATCCCCATCCATGTGACTATCTAAAATGCAGAGCTTGTAGTGTAACCAGTTGTCGCTGTGGTACTGCGCAAACGCAAGTCCTATCCTCACCGCTGACAACCAATGTTAGAAATGGGATCTCTGGTTGGCTAAGGCTGGCGCCAAAGCCAGGCAGAGACCACCACTCTAGTCAGGGCGAGGGAGTTACACGCCAAAGATAACCCCTGCTCACCCCCTTGGTAGCTTGGCACGAGCAGTCAGGCCTATCCCGGAGGCAATGTGTAAAGCGTTTGCGCAACACACACACAGCAACAACATACCAGGCACACCACAAAAGGAACTCCACACAAGGTTATATCAAAAATAGCCTTTGTATTCTCATAACACATTAGAATAGTACTCACATAACATACATTGTGCCACCTGGCACTAGGTAATATCTACAAGGGATTGTGTACACCTGACAGGGCCAACTGGACCACTGTCAGAACCATCACAAAGTGAACTTAGTAAATGTAGGACATATCATAAACGTAGAACACAGCCAGTAAATACTGGCAACCTCAGCATCATCCTGTAACATAAACCTTATTATGCACAGTATCACATTTAGGCGTGAAATACATTCTGCGCCAACCTCACCAGCATAAACACATTATGCAATCATCTCATAAGTCTAAACGCATTAGACCCTAACCTCCTAAGCATAACTCACATTAGGGACATAACTCACAGTAGAGAATAATCTCACTAGCATAAACCACAGTATGCAAATAACCTCATACATAAACCACAGTTAGAGGCATAAAACAGGGTGCGTAAATCATAGTACATGAATCACATTTCCTAGCACCACATAAATCACATTAGGGCCTGGCGCCCTACAAACCCCACAGTCCCCCTGGCCAACTGGCCTTCTCAAAGGGGCGCAAATGCCCTATGTCCCAAATGTCAGGGCTGCTGCCAAGGCAGCGGAGTCCAAAGTGCGCCATCGCGCTGGGGCAAAGGAGTGCATCTCACTCCTATCTCTCTCAAAGATGCCCCCAAAGAACTGTGGACTAAACGTTGCAGCTGACGCTACTTGCCGTGCAGCTGTGAAGACTAAGGCCTGGCACCACTGTGCCCTCTCTTGTCCCACTCAGGGACTTCTGATTCAATTATGCGCCAAACGTTGCAGCTGCCCACTGTCTGGCGGGGCAGCTGTGGACAAGCAAGTAGGCCCTGGCACATCTGTGCCCTCGGGGCCTCACCGGGGCTCTCTACATACTCTTGCCCCCATCGTTGCAGCTGCCCCCTAGCAAGCGGGGCAGCTGGAGCACATCGCCAAAACTGGGGGCACGGGCACTACTGGCCCTCGGGGCTTTTATGGGCCTCTAAAACAAACATGCCCCCTCGTTGGAGCGGCCCACTGTCAGGCGGGGCCGCTCAGCAAATGGGCCTCGACACGGGGCCTTGAACTGGCACCTCTGGGAAGCAACTATGGGGCAGGCACCGATAGCGTGCCTCGACATACACCCCCCTCAGGCTCCACTCACCAGACTCTGCGTTGCTCCCTCGCTGGGGAGGCTTCGTCCGGTCAAGGCGGCAGGTTGAGGAGAGCCCCCACTCCTTGGGGACGCTCTCCTTCTCTTGCGGCTCTTCTTTGGACGCGGGGCTTCCCTTCGTTCACGGGAGCCCCGCGCTGCCCTCGGCGGCCTCAGCCGCCTCTCCTCTTCACCGCCGGGGCTCCCAACTGCTCACGGGAGCCCCGCTCCGACCTGCCACTTGGGCACCTCCTCTGCCTTCACCCCGGCCCTCTCCTGGGACCCGGGACTTCGCTGTGGAGCCTGCGAGGCTCCGGAAGGCTGTTCTCGGCGGGCGGGACTTCCTCCTTCCCGCCGTCGGCTCCGCCCCAGGCCAGGCAGACGTGCCTGACTTCCTGCTTGGCGATTGGGGCCACGGCGGTGATTTTTAAAAGTTGAACGCGGGGTGGGCTCCCCCTAAGGCAACCAACGTGGGGTGGGCAACCGCATTAAAAATACACGCATAAGCGGGGTGGGCTCCCGCATATTAAGGATTCAATAAGCGGGGTGGGCTCCTGCTCGGTATAACAAGAATGCAGGGGAATCCCTACGCCGGGGATTCCCTCCTCCAAGGGCAGCTCGGTGCTGCGGAGCCCTCGTGCTCCTTTTCCTTGGGGCAATTGGAAATAAAGCGCTCACAAGGCGCTAGAAGCAGCACCAGCTCCTCCAAGGTCCTGGAGGATCACAAGCAAAGTAAAAGGTCCCAAAAGTCTTTAGAGATGCAGGGGCAATGCAGGGCCCAGGAAGGCAAGCCCTCATGGCAGCCCCCCTTGCGCCCCAACCGCAGCATGCCCTAGCAGGATTCAGGAACAAGAACTGAACATTTTCATGGGGTCACAGCCCCTACATTTATACCCAGATAATCTTTTGTCTGTAGTGCAGGGCATGGGGGAACCAGATGCAACTGGTTCAGGGGGGATTTGGAGCACTTTGTTTTGCAAGCTCCTCTTCCCCTTTGTCAGGTGGGGGCTAGGTGATCAGACACACCACAGGGGCGGACCCAGCATTGTACAGGGCAGGCACACTCCTATTCAGAGTCAGGGGATTACTCCTCCCACTACTCCCAGCCCAGGTGTCCTATTCAGCCCAGCGCTGACTCACCCTGCCCCTCCTGGAGCCACACACACCTCCCAGCCCCTGTCACTCACAAGCCAGACATGCAATTCACATCAGGCAGGCAGACACATAGCACACAGAAATGCCAACTTCTAAAAGTGGCATTTCTCCAACAGTCATAATAAATCTGCGCACACCATTGCGCAGCATTTATTCTCACAATTTCATACATACCAAACTCGACCACTCTGCTCCTCCCATACCATGAATTACCAGTGACACACACTGATCAAGGAATCCCCAATGCATTCCTATGGGAGGGCAGGCCAATCTTACCACTGTAACTCAGAGAGCGCACGCACTTTACACTGGACCACAGTGCTAAAGTGCCCAGAGGCCTAAAACCACCAACACCATGTCAGAACTTAAGGCAAAAAGTTTAGGGGTGAACCTGCCAAAAAGGGCCAAGTCCAACAATGAGTATCACTTCCAGGATGCGAGCCCCAGCATTTGAACATGGGTGACTCTATAAAACAAGAATTACATCAGTATGTCAATGCCAATGGCAGACTCGAAGCATAGCATCACATTTTCACTCATGCTAACTTATAGTCACTCAACCGCACTCATTCTCACTCACTCAGTGCTCTCGCTCCTTCGTTCTCTCTCTTGAACTCACTCATTCTCTCATTTGCACTAACTTACTCTTCTTCTAACTCGCTCATATTTTCTCACTCACTTGCACTCTTTTTTAATCACATTCACTTAGGCTATCTTATTCTCACTCACTCTGACACACTCATTCTCACTCACCGTTACAATCACTCATTGTCCCTCACTTTCAGTCACTTTTAAACTCATTTGAGCTCACATTCTCTTACACTTTCTAGCAATCTCTCATACTCATTTTTATTAATTCCCACTAACTCGCAGTCCCTCTGACTCTCGCTCCTTCATTCCCACTCACTCTGATTCACTAACACTCAATCGTATTCAATCTCACTTTCTATCTGTCACTCACTTTCACTCACATGCACACACTTACATACAAATAGACAAAGCCACTCACAAATAATACTCTCTTTCACACAAAAAAAACACTGTCACCTGCACACACTCACAGCATACATTTAAAAGCATTTTTATTTTACTTACCTCATCTTAGAGACAAGAGTGGGAAGAAGGCCAGGAGGGGGATCAGAAGGGCAAATGTATTAAATTCTCTCAACTTTGTGACCTCTTGAGACATATTAGAGACGTCTTAGGCTTTGGAGTAAAACCCCCGGAGGAAGAGGGGTTTTATTCTCAAAACAGTGCACCCCAAGTGAAAGATTTGCCCCTCCATGATGTCATCAAACAAATTGTATTGAAGGAATTGAGGAAATAGACAAAAACGTCCTTGCCACACTCTCTGAATAAGAGATACTCTCTCCAAGATTTTGAAGCTGAATTTACACAGACCCCTATGGTAAAAACTTCTGGCTTCAATGGCTTCAACATCATCCTTGGCCTCAGATGACTCTTCCTTACGGAAAATTGTGGATAAAAAGGTGGAGGGCTAAGGCATAGTCAGCAAGGGCAGCAATGGCAGGGCGTTGTCTTCTGTGGATGAAGTCATGGAAACTGGATTCAGCTCAAAGATCCTTGGTACAAAAGTTGCCATTTATAGGTACGAAAGTGATTTGGCTCTGAGTTAGATGGAATGTTTCAGAAGGCCTCAGAAGAAATAGAAATTTAAAAGCCCTTTAAGCTATTCTGCGGCAAGAAGTCATTCTTATCAAAGCAGCAGCCATAGAAATCTTATGACAAGCATCCTTTTTGTGATCAAGCTCGTGGCAGGGGGACTGCATTTCCCAACAACCGGCCAGGTACTTCCCAAGATCAAGGTCAGTATAAGAAACAACTATGCCAAGGTTGGAGCGAGACTAAGCCAATTTGTTCATCAGTGGGAGGAATGTGTTTTGGATGCCTGAGCCCTTAGCTTTGTCAAGAGTCACATTACTTTTTCTCACGGTCCTCTAGCAGGTTATTTTCTGTCTAGCAAAGCTTGAGTTAAAGAGCCAGTGATTGTTACTGGAGGTTCAAGACCCACTAGAAAAAGGTGCAGAATTTCCGGTACCAGAAGATCAGGATACAATCGGATTATATTCAACTTAGTTTTAAGCAGACGGAAGATACTCCCCTGTCTTAGACCTCCGAGCCTTAAGCTAGTTTATCTTAGTGGAAATATTTCAGATGATCTCACTGGAGTCAATCATTTCAATAGCAGTGGATATAATTTTTCTCATGACCTAGACTTCCAGGATGCCTGCCTATTCACCTGGGAAGACAGATGTGTCTATGTTTTTCAGTAGGAAACAAGCACCGGCAGTTCTGTGATCCTCCTTTCAGCCTAACTACATCACCCAGCATCTTCACAAAGGTATTGGCACCTATTATAGCATACCTTCAGTTATCTACAGTTACAATCTTTTCATATCTTGACAACTGGTTGTTTTCTCCTTCTTCTCTCCCTAAGGCACAGCAAGATCTGGAGAAGGTGACTAGAGTGCCACAACATTTGAGATTCATCATCAACTTCATGAAGTTGAACCTTCAACCTGTCCAGATCCAGGCTTTTATAGGATCTCGGTTCAGTACAGAGTTAGGTTGAGTCCTTCTACTGCAGAACGGAATAATTGCAAGTCAGAGAAGTCTTTCCATCCTATTCAGTCAACCTTGGATTACAACCAGGGATTAGTTAAAGATGCAGGCGTTGATGGCGGCAACTATGGCGGCTGTCCTGTGGGCACGTTTCCATCTGAAGCCTTTCATAAATCAACTCCTACAACAATGGTAACCAAGCTTACAGATGTTCAAGCATCAAGTTCCAGTTATCCCTCAGATTTGACAAGCATTGATATGGAGGTTGCAGGAAGACAATCTCTCGAAGGAATTTCCACTCCACCTTCCTCCCCCCAACAACTGATCATGGATGCAAGCCTGTGGGGTTGGGGAGCAACATTGGGGTATCAGGAGAGAAAAGGGTGGTGTTAAGAAAGGAGAATCTACACTCATCCAAGTGGCAAGAGTTAGCAGAGGTTTGGGGGAATTGACAGGCTTTTGATCTCCAGTAGTGGGCAGGGGAGACAACCAGGTCACAAGACCCTATCTGACCCTGCATGGCTTCACAAGAAACAAGGAATTTAAACCTGTTAGCAGCACAGATATTTTCCTGAGCGAAGAAGTACCTTCTGGTCCTAAGACCTGTTTACATCCAGGGCCAGTTGAAATACCAGGCAGACAGTCTCAGCCAAAATCTTCCCTCATCAGTGATTTATCATCTGTCTGTCCAGGAGTTCAGACAAATCTGTTCACAGTATGGAACACCAAAGATAAATTTGTTTACATTGCAGCAGAAAGTGATGCTTCCAGTATTCTGTACAGAAACATGGTGCCCACAAGCTTGGTCACTGGATGCCTTCTCAGTCCATTGGCCAATAGGTCTTCTCCATGCCTTTCTGACTATTCCCTTCCTCATGAGGGTGCTTCAGACGATTCTGGAGGAGAAGATATAACCTAGTGGCAAGTTTTTTTGCCCCAAAGCTCTTGGTTTTTGCTTCTAATGCCCTTGTCCAAATCTCCAGTTAGACCTACATTCTTCCCCTCTATAGTTTGATCTTGTGCTGACAATTCAGCTTTGACATCTCAGGTTAATGACTTGGAACTTGAGAGGGCATTATCACAACATGTGGGGTGCTTTTAAAGAAGGGAACCCCCTCTAATTACACAGTTTAGGTCTGGGAGAAAAGGGGGACAATAAACACCAAACAAAATATCAAAACCTCCCACTTGACCTATATTTCTTTACTGTAGGGCAAATAAGCTCCAATGGGTTATTAACCTTCAATCTGAGACATGATACATACAACAATTGCTACTTCATCAGAAATATTTATATATATATATTTTTTTTTTACTTGATTTATTTCATTGTTTGTATCAAAACATTTAAAAACCATACATTATATTCATAATTTTATCCATTATTCTTTTTTTACAATTGTGTTATACAATTCATTGACATATTTGCACACAAATTATATTATCTATATCCAACCCCAATGAATTACCACAACCTCATACTGACATCTCATATCCACATACATACTCGCACATACCATCCATACTATCAACCCACCCAAGAGCACATACACCTTATGGTCATACAAGGGACAAAGATGTTTTGAGTCTCCGTGACCGTGTTGTGGGTTAGGAACACACAAAAAGACAGGTCGATGCACGTTTCGCTGGTATTAACCCAATTACGACCACCTTCTTCAGGACCATCATGGTTTGCAAATTATGGGCGAGTGGTTGGGGTATAAGAACTATACGGGGGAAAACATGCTTCAGGGCCCTTATTCGGCAGGTCACTGGGACTAAGACAGCATCAAAGGTATATTAAATCTCTCTCCTAAGCGAAATACATGAGTCTCTATGTGACACTGGTGTCAGCGATGTATCACTGCACTATCGCAATCCCAAAAATATGATTCGCAAGATTGATCTATTTGTCACTCCACACTGTTTAGTGGGTTTTGTCCTCAAAACCTCCAACATGGTAGGCAGGGGTTCTGAGTCCACTTCGTTTGCCATGCACAACATGTGGGGTGGTCACAGCAGGTGGCCAGGGACAGTCAGCAATCAAGAAGACCTTCCAAGTTACTTTCCTATAAATGCGATGGAGTTCATTCCAAAGATAGTATCTTTCCAATGGTTCTGATCCTCTATTAGTAGACAATTTTGGAATTTCTGAGAGAGGAGGTTCTAAAAGGCATAGCACCCTCCACCTTAGTGTCTCACTGGGCAGCAATGAAAGCCCTAAGATTAGATCAGAATGGGGTGAAGGCTGTCCCTCCTATGGGTAGACAAATAAAGAGCTTTAGACTAAAAAAATTGCAATACTTTCCCAGACTCCAACTTGGGACCTTTCTTAAACAGGATTACAGCATCTCCATTTGAATCCATCTAAGAAGCTGACCTAGGATGACTATCTGCTAAGACAGCATTCTTAATTGCCATCACCTCAGCAAGGAGGTTGGGGGAAACTGGGGGCAATAGTCATTTCCTACCCCTGCTTAAGGATTTTTCCCTGACGGTGTATGTGAGAAACCATGACATGTTTGCAGCTTCCCCCCATTTTTGCCCACATTGTGACTACTAGATGCTGGTTTTCTGACTCTGATTGTGCCCTGGGCCCTGCTGATCAGACCCATGGCCTGCACTTTGATTAAAAGTACATGGTAATTAGATATAATTACAATTGGTACTGACAACCTACCTGTAAGCCCCTAGTATATGGAAGGGCATGTAGGTTTAGAGGCCCAGTAGACTTAATGGACTTAAGTGTGCACTACTGTGCTGCCTGCTGTCATATTAAAAGCCAGCCCTGCCCTGCAGGCTGCTTTTAAAGTAGAATTATATGCTAATTCGACTTCGGAATTTAAAGGTACTTCAAAAGTAGTAAATGACCTTATTATTACATATAAGTCACTCCCAAGGTCTCCCCTATGTGCACCAAAGGTACTGTGCCTTGTAACTATAAGCAGGGATATTATAAAATATGTTTCATATGCCCTGGTGAAGGAAAAACTGCAAATTTCATTTTTCCCTATTGTAATGCATTGGCTCCATAGGCTACCATGGTAATACGTTAATAAAGTATAACTATTGATAGTAAGGAGCTAAAAATATAATTCGATGACTTAAAAGAATAGTTATGATAAATCCAATAACTTGCAATTGTTAGATTTATTATAAATATCACAGAAAAGAAGTTATAGAACTTTCTTTTCTGTGAGCCAAAATGCAGCCTTCCAGCAGCCCTTTTCTGAATGGCCAGCCTCTGCCTGGCTAAGCTAAGCTGTCTAATGGGGTGTGAAGTGGCCTGCTAGAGAGACAAAGAATTTCCTGTGGGAGGAGAACTGAAACTGCAGAAGCAGAACGCAGGAAGAGGGTGGGGGGGCAAACTGGGCTTCACAGAGGGAATTCCAGGTGGTACAGGACACAGCCTTACCCCCACATCCTGCACCCCCAGCCAGATAGGAGCCCCAGTAATTAGATTAGTGAGGGGGCTAGAAGGGGGGTGTTAAGGAATATTAGCCACACCAGTGGTTAATTCTCCAGGAGAAAGTTTCTCCATTTTGGATTTTGGAAGAATAGTGCTTACTGAGACAAGGATATGCCACACTTTGGAGGAAGTTGTCATACCTGAGTGTGGCACCCTGCATCCCATTCATCAGGACTTCCCCCTGCTTGAAACCCAGGAACACTGAATAAATATGAGAGAATTGCCAAGCCACCTGAGTCTTCTGCCTGAAACAACAAGGAGAAGAAGGACTGCCCTGCTGGAACCCTGAACTGCACCCAAAGGACTTCACTCTGAAGGACTGCACCTGCTGCACAATCTGGTACTACAGCCCTAAGAATTTTGCCTGGCTTCACGAGGATTAGGGAGTGGTCTCCTTGAATGCTACAGGTTAACAGAGCCCACTGCAAGACTTACCCATCCTGGAGTGCGTCCAGTGAACTTTTATGGATTTGGCCAGGTGCATTGTGGGACTTGTAGTCCCAACATCCCAAGGACCATCTCAGAGCTTCTGGACCCTTGGGGGTATATTCACAAGAGCGTGTGCTAAACATCTCCCAAAAATGTTAACGCAACTTTACACATCGCAGCCTAATGCGGGAAAATAACCCTGTGTTAACGTGGAATTCACAACACGGCGGTACCATGCGATAGTCCCCCAAAAACGCGGCCAATGTCCGCGATACAATTACCGCGATGGAGATAAAAACACAAACCCCAACGCGTAAAAATACGCGATGTGCCCAAACGCGATAAGAAAACAGTGACAACCAGCGAGAGGCCAGCAATACCCACGCGTAATGCGGGAAAAAGCACAAGAACAGCATACGGAAAATGCCACTAAAAACGAAATGAACTGCGGAGTACCACGGATACACCCTGACCGACTGCAGAGGACAATATGAACCCCACAATCCCCACGGAGGAACACCCAGGAATACAGGGCTCGTGGAAGGGCAATGAGAAGAGGAAGAGGAAGACGGGGTACAGTCTACAGGAAAACCCGATTATCGCCACGAATGAGACAGAACACCACCACCAACTGTACGTCACCTCCAACGTGTCATTGGCAACAAAGAGGCAAAGATGGCACACCACCTCGAACCATGTGAATGCCGTCGCATGGCAGAGGAGGACAATGGAAGAGCACAAGAGGCGCTGGACTGATGTGAATGGCAAAACCAAGCAGAAACTCCCTGCCAACACGAAAGCAGCAACGCACCCCGGAGGAGGGGGCCAGCAGAACACCAGGAGCTGAATGACATGGAGAAGATGGTGGCCACAGTCACCAGTCGGGAGACGGTGACATGAGTTGGTGATCTGGACACTGCCCAACATGACCCAACATCACATCAACATGGTGCGTAGCGACCTGGGAGTGGGGGGACGGGTGGAGATGGGCACAAATCACACACATGCACAGTCAAGCAGGGCACACTACACACCCACAATGACTCTGGATCATGTCCCTGATCCCACGGGAACACTTCAGCACACACACAAACACCAAGTAGTCCCACGAACACCATGTGCCCAAAGGGGCACCCACCCAACACATCAACAGTCACACAACCAACACATGCCCACGTGCGAACATGTGAACATGCACATACGTCAGCCACACTGACAATGCAAGAGACACCACATGACGAGTAGCTTGGCTGCAGTCCTATCATCATGGCAATGTACACGGCACTGCAATGCAAAAGAGGTATGGAGACTCTCCGTACCGGTCACTCAGCGCACTATTTTTTACAAAGTCCCTAGGGCTTCTACTGTATTATTCAAGCGTTCAAAAAATTCAGAGTTCAATGATTTCAAATTACATAGTTCTACATGTAGTTCATAACATTGTAGTTTGTTTTAACTTTTCAAAATGGCATTTCAATATGCATTATCTTAGTTTCAAAAATCACTAAATATAATTACCATATTTACAGTTCATTCGCAATATATTGGGCCTGTTAATGAATACACAGAACCCTATTGACAAATAATCACATAAACAAACGAAAAAACAAGACCCAATGCATTTCGGGTATAACCCTTCGTCAGGGGCATGATAATGTTCAAACCGAAATTTTGTGCTTCAGTTCTGTCTTGTAACCACCAACTGGAACAAGAAAGTAGATCAACGATCATAGTTAACAAATCAACAATATTCTAACAGTATACAGCAGTATCGAAAATCCGTTCTTGCCACCACTATCACCAGTGCATAGTAGATCAGAAAAAATAAGTGAACCAAAAGGTGAAGAGCGCTGAGTTTAAAACACGCTGAAAAACTGACATCCCAAGGCCGTGATGTAATAGAGACGGAAAGAAAGAAAGAAAGAGTGTTCTCAACCACCTGAAAATATATGGTGAGATGTGACCTTAGATAACAACATAGCTCATAGCCCAAGTGAAAAGGAGCCGCATGCTCCTAAACGCGTGAAGTACACGCCACAAAACACAATCATAACCAAGAAAGTCCTACCTCTAACTATCCAAAAGAAACCAAGCCAAGAATCGTCGTGATAAAATTTGACCTTCCAAAATAAAGATAAATGTAAAGTCAAAAACCTATGGAAAAACGTAACAATTTCAATAGATTCGAAGCTAAGTTCCTCTTAAGTGAAAATGGCTGTTAATACCTGTGGCGCTATCTTCAAAACCAATGGGTCAGAATCAACTCGGTAAAATGAAGGTACTCTGTGAATAAAAACAAACCGAAATGATGTGCTAAGCTACGCAACCATGACTCTACAACATCTAGCTGTTATCAGTGTTCTACTTACCGGCTACAAGGCTGAATGCAGTTCCAGGTTCAAAATAGAGTTATATTCTGTGAATAAAAAATACTAACGGTCAAGAGCCCGCTCATCCAAAGGAAACACTGAACTATCATGGCGACAACGTCGCAACCTGTTTCCCGCTTACCTTGAGTGTAATCGCTCTGCCTAACCGCTACTCCCTGTTGCTTAACGTAAACCTCCGACGTCTTGCTAATAATATGTAGATACGTACGTGACGTATATGACGTCATCTGATCTGCTCGCTTTCTCACAAAATTAAAGGAAAAACTCCCGAAAGCACCACGTTTCAAATAACTTTATTGAAAACCCGGTCAATGTGTGAACACCGATATACAACTCAACAGTGAACCCCACTCAACAAGTAACAAAGTGAGACAAAAGTATCCAACATAGGACAGTATTGAAACTGACATAAATTCGAAAAAGTAACTCTACTGACGTTTTACTTGTAAACTAAACGTAAACCAGTCCATGACAAGTCTATCACATCCCAGTGAATGTATAGATAGAGATAGATGAAAAAATAGAATAAGGAATAAGGATGATAGTGAGAGCAAGTTCGGATGTACAGAATAAGAAGGCTAGGTAATGGGTGAAAAACGTAACATCTAGCAACCAGGTGATGACACTCAAAATATCACACATGACTTATAGAAAACATAACATCTCATAATGATCATTGAGACCTTTTGGAACGGTGGTGTTTAAATGTTTATCCAAAAAGTTTCACGTTGAGCCAACTTAGTATTTATGTCAATCCTGCCTTTCTGTGTGATGTTTTCCAAAATAGTAAATCTAATTTGGGGAATGGTGTGTGACATGTCTAACCAATGCGCTGCTAGGCAGGAATGTCTATTCTTGTTGCGTATCATGCTTTTGTGTTCTATAATACGAGTTTTTATTTTGCGTGAAGTTCTGCCCACATAGATGAGTCCGCATGGACAACGTATGGCGTATATCACACCCTCTGTATTGCAGTCTTAGGTGTGTCTGAGTTTTATGGGTTTCCCCGTGTGCGGGTGATTAAAGATGTTTCCTGTAATTACATTTCCACACTGACCACAATTAAAACACTTTTTCATTCCTTTAAATGCCGAAGTAACATGTTTGGGTTGAGGTTTCAAGAGTTCTCTGAAATTCCTGGAGCGAGTGTGCGCAAAAAGCGGTTTGTCCGTGAAAATTCCTTGAAAGTCTGGCTCTTGTTCAACAATTTCCCATCGTTTCCTGATAATCATCTTAATCTTAGTTGCTTCTGCGGAATGTTTCAACACAAATACTTCACGTTTGGTCTGAATTTTTGGTTGGTTGATCAAAAGATCATCACGCTTTTTAGGAACCACAATGGACTTGGCTTTTTCCAGTATCTCATGAGGATATCCCCGTTGACGGTATCTCTCTGCTTGATCTGAGATAAGAAAATCAGCTTCAGTTGAATTCGAGGAAATCCTCTTAATTCTAATGAACTGTGATACCGGTAAGTGTCTTTTCAATGAAACAGGATGAAAACTTGAGAAATGCAAGACATTGTTCCTGTCAGTGGGTTTGCGATAAACCGATGTTTCTAGGCCTGTCATTGTATTCCTGATTTCAATATCCAAGAATTGAATTTTTTGCGATTGAATATTGTGTGTGAATTGAATGCGGGAGTTGCATTGATTGAGTTTAACAATATTGTCTTCTAGTGTAGCTCGACTGCCTTGCCATATGATGAGAATGTCATCAATGTATCTCATGTACAATAAAAGATCCCTTTGCCATTGTACATTATTCAAAATGTGTCTCTCTTCAAACGATGCCATGTAAGTATTCGCATATGACGGGGCTCCTGGAAAGCCCATGGAAGTGCCTGTTTTTTTGTAAAAAGAATTTTCCATCCCAGGTAAAATAACTGTGATAGAGTGAGAACTGTAATAATTCCAACAGAAAAATCCCGCTTTCTTGTTCAAGAGAACTGTTAAGTATCCGCCATTCCACTGCTTCAATCCCCTCACCATGCGGGATTGAGGTGTACAGTGCCACCACGTCTATTGTGCAGAGTAAGGTGTTATCATTGAGTTGATGTTTTACACTCTCTAACTTAATCAAGCAATCTGTGGTGTCTTTAACGTAGGTACTCCATGTCTGAACCAAAGGTTGTAAGTGAAAATCAATGTATTGACCAATAGGTTCAAGTATAGAACCACATCCCGCAGCAATGGGGCGGAAAGGAGGATTAACGGCATCTTTATGCATTTTTGGTAACATGTACAATTGAGGTGTTTGTGGATTAGATGATTGTAAAAATCGTCTAGTAGTGTCAGAGATCAAACCCATCTCAAATGCATGATTAAGAATATGTTCCAAAGACAGACAAAATTCCTTCGTGGGATCCATAGGCAACTGAATATAGGTTTCAGAATCTAGTACGTGTTCATTAACTTTCAGTATGTAAAATTCTTTATCCATCACTATACAATGGCTCCTCCCTTATCTGCAGGTTGAAACATAAGAGTAGAATCCGAACTCAAAGATTTTAAAATTCTCTGTTCCTTTGCGGTTAAATTCTGATGTTTAGGCCGTAGGTACTGGATGTTTTGAATGTCTTTTTTTAACCAGTAATTCGAAGGTATCTAAGGTCTTATGCGAGATAGGTGCCATGAAACTGCTTTTTGGTCGGAATCTATCCTGTGTCTGTGTGGATGTAAGAAGGTTAGGACAAGAATGAAAAAACCACCTAAGTCGTAATTTACGCATTAATTTAAACAATGCGATCTCAATTTCCAAGGCATTGGAAGTGTAAGAGGGAATGAAAGACATTCCTTTACTTAAAACGGCTATTTCCTCAGGTGTCAAAACTCTATGTGAGATGTTCATTACTAAGTTTGCGTCTTCTTCAGATTGCGTTGTGGCCTCGACGACTCTGTGACTTTTCTTCCCTTTTCCCCGTCTTGTCCGTTGCCTCGTGGAGGCTCTCCCTTGTCCGGTGGATGGTTCGTGGTACGTCCCTCCTCTAAAAAAGACTGTTTGCCACTGGTAGACGGAACTTCGCCTCCTTGAGTTCTTGAAGCATGTGCCTGCATGATAGGTGCAGGGGGTCTCTGTAAAGATAAATCTTGATCATTCGCGATGCTTTCTTCAGAAGATGTAACATCTGGTTTTCTGCAAAATCTCTTTTGAGCATAGGCTTCTGCACATGTATATACTTCATCCAGTTTGTAATCGATGGTATCTCGTTTAAATTTACACAGTTTGCGATCATGTACTTCCTTTGCATGTTGATCCAGACGGGTATTGATGTCACTCAAAGTTTTGGTCCAGTCCTCAGTAATCATTTGACTAGAAATTTCTGCTTTAAGTGTGTCAATCTCAGTGGCTAATTCACCCAAGATTGTCGATAGTTCTTCAATAATCAAGAGAATGAGATCCAGTGAACATTTGTTCAGGATGGCATTCCAACGTGCCATGAAAGTTTTGTTGAACTTAAAAAGCAGAGGTTTAAGGGCAATCCGAAGTCCCCTAGGTATTCTTTTAACCTTGTGATATTCTATGAGAGTAGTTGCATGTAGACGTTGATTTACTTCTTTTCGCATGGTGTATTCTAATTGTCTTAGTAATTGTTGAACTGTTCCAGGGGTGGTGCTGAATGTTCTAGCTTCCTGTATGAGTGAATAAATGTTTGCAGCATCTTCAGATGAGTAAACTTTAATTTCTGCCTGATTAGCGGTTAAATCTGCTATCTCTTTAAAAGACATCCTGTAGTGGGTGCTGGTTGATGGAATAGGCTGAAGGTACTAATGTTACAAAAATTATGGTACCAACCTGCACTCCTATTATACAATAAGTAAACAAAGTATTCTGGTGATACTGAGTGTGCTGCTGTGTGCTATGGGTCCAGCCTAAAAAGACCTGTGATACTCAAATGCAAAAGAGGTATGGAGACTCTCCATACTGGTCACTAAGCGCACTATTTTTTACAAAGTCCCTAGGGATTCTACTGTATTATTCAAGCGTTCAAAAAATTCAGAGTTCAATGATTTCAAATTACATAGTTCTACATGTAGTTCATAACATTGTAGTTTGTTTTAATTTTTCAAAATGGCATTTCAATATGCATTATCTTAGTTTCAAAAATCACTAAATATAATTACCATATTTACAGTTCATTCACAATAGATTGGGCCTGTTAATGAATACACAGAACCCAATTGACAAATAATCACATAAACAAATGAAAAAACAAGACCCAATGCATTTCGGGTATAACCCTTCGTCAGGGGCATGATAATGTTCAAACCGAAATTTTGTGCTTCAGTTCTGTCTTGTAACCACCAACTGGAACAAGAAAAGTAGATTAACGATCATAGTTAACAAATCAACAATATTCTAACAGTAAACAGCAGTATCGAAAATCCGTTCTTGCCACCACTATCACCAGTGCATAGTAGATCAGAAAAAATAAGTGAACCAAAAGGTGAAGAGCGCTGAGTTTAAAACACTCTGAAAAACTGACATCCCAAGGCCGTGATGTAATAGAGACGGAAAGAAAGAAAGAAAGAGTGTTCTCAACCACCTGAAAATATATGGTGAGATGTGACCTTAGATAACAACAATCTGCATGCTCATAGCCCAAGTGAAAAGGAGCCGCATGCTCCTAAACCCGTGAAGTACACGCCACAAAACACAATCATAACCAAGAAAGTCCTACCTCTAACTATCCAAAAGAAACCAAGCCAAGAATCGTCGTGATAAAATTTGACCTTCCAAAATAAAGATAAATGTAAAGTCAAAAACCTATGGAAAAACGTAACAATTTCAATAGATTCGAAGCTAAGTCCATCTTAAGTGAAAATGGCTGTTAATACCTGTGGCGCTATCTTCAAAACCAATGGGTCAGAATCAACTCGGTAAAATGAAGGTACTCTGTGAATAAAAACAAACCGAAATGATGTGCTAAGAAACGCAACCATGACTCTACAACATCTAGCTGTTATCAGTGTTCTGCTTACCGGCTACAAGGCTGAATGCAGTTCCAGGTTCAAAATAGAGTTATATTCTGTGAATAAAAAATACTAACGGTCAAGAGCCCGCTCATCCAAAGGAAACACTGAACTATCATCGCGACAACGTCGCAACCTGTTTCCCGCTTACATTGAGTGTAATCGCTCTGCCTAACCGCTACTCCCTGTTGCTTAACGTAAACCTCCGACGTCTCGCTAATAATATGTAGATACGTACGTGACGTATATGACGTCATCTGATCTGCTCGCTTTCTCACAAAATTAAAGGGAAAACTCCTGAAAGCACCACGTTTCAAATAACTTTATTGAAAACTCGGTCAATGTGTGAACACCGATATACAACTCAACAGTGAACCCCACTCAACAAGTAACAAAGTGAGACAAAAGTATCCAACATAGGACAGTATTGAAACTGACATAAATTCGAAAAAGTAACTCTACTGACATTTTACTTGTAAACTAAACGTAAACCAGTCCATGACAAGTCTATCACATCCCAGTGAATGTATAGATAGAGATAGATGAAAAAATAGAATAAGGAATAAGGATGATAGTGAGAGCAAGTTCGGATGTACAGAATAAGAAGGCTAGGTAATGGGTGAAAAACGTAACATCTAGCAACCAGGTGATGACACTCAAAATATCACACATGACTTATAGAAAACATAACATCTCATAATGATCATTGAGACCTTTTGAAACGGTGGTGTTTAAATGTTTTATCCAAAAAGTTTCACGTTGAGCCAACTTAGTATTTATGTCAATCCTGCCTTTCTGTGTGATGTTTTCCAAAATAGTATATCTAATTTGGGGAATGGTGTGTGACATGTCTAACCAATGCGCTGCTAGGCAGGAATGTCTATTCTTGTTGCGTATCATGCTTTTGTGTTCTATAATACGAGTTTTTATTTTGCATGAAGTTCTGCCCACATAGATGAGTCCGCATGGACAACGTATGGCGTATATCACACCCTCTGTATTGCAGTCTGAGGTGTGTCTGAGTTTTATGGGTTTCCCCGGGTGCGGGTGATTAAAGATGTTTCCTGTAATGACATTTCCACACTGACCACAATTAAAATACTTTTTCATTCCTTTAAATGCCGAAGTAACATGTTTGGGTTGAGGTTTCAAGAGTTCTCTGAAATTCCTGAGCGAGTGTGCGCAAAAAGCGGTTTGTCCGTGAAAATTCCTTGAAAGTCTGGCTCTTGTTCAACAATTTCCCATCGTTTCCTGATAATCATCTTAATCTTAGTTGCTTCTACGGAATGTTTCAACACAAATAGTTCACGTTTGGTCTGAATTTTTGGTTAGTTGATCAAAAGATCATCACGCTTTTTAGGAACCACAATGGACTTGGCTTTTTCAAGTGTCTCATGAGGATATCCCCGTTGACGGTATCTCTCTGCTTGATCTGAGATAAGAAAATCAGCTTCAGTTGAATTCGAGGAAATCCTCTTAATTCTAATGAACTGTGATACCGGTAAGTGTCTTTTCAATGAAACAGGATGAAAACTTGAGAAATGCAAGACATTGTTCCTGTCAGTGGGTTTGCGATAAACCGATGTTTCTAGGCCTGTCATTGTATTCCTGATTTCAATATCCAAGAATTGAATTTTTGCGATTGAATATTGTGTGTGAATTGAATGCAGGAGTTGCATTGATTGAGTTTAACAATGTTGTCTTCTAGTGTAGCTCGACTGCCTTGCCATATGATGAGAATGTCATCAATGTATCTCATGTACAATAAAAGATCCCTTTGCCATTGTACATTATTCAAAATGTGTCTCTCTTCAAACGATGCCATGTAAGTATTCGCATATGACACTGAGGTGGCTGAGTGTGGACAACACCCGAAAAGGAGCAGGTCACACTCGGACACAACTACCTGCACAAACAAACCCTGACGTCAACGACACATCTGCGGACAAACCATGCCCAAGAGTCACAACTCGACAAAGAGCACAAGTTACCCAAGTCTACAACATCTCAGCACCGTGGAAGCACAGAACTGACAGGCACACCGCATGAAAGGAATCAGTGGCAAACGAATCAGAGCCGCAGGAGCGAATCACCCACCGTGCAGCATACGCACATGAGTATAAGTGCACCTCGACATTGACAACATCCCGGTACAAACAGCAACACCTCCACAACAGAACACAGGACACAACTGGGGCCGCAAATGTGCACAACATGGCAAATCACATCTGGCACAGCAGGAAACTGTGACATGACAATGTACAAGTACAACCTGTAACCTGCAAATATCTTTTATTCACACATGCTGTGCTTGTGGACATTTTGTACTGTCCCATGATTGCCAGGCACGGCCACAATGTGACGTTCTCATGAGAAGAAATTGTTAATGATGGTGTTCCTATGGGCCATTCCTGCCGCAGCTGCAGTGGGATGTGGGCCACCTGCCCCATCGTCCCCATCATCATCCGGTACTTCTGGAACTGGGATCCATGGGGCATTGGTGCGTACACAGATGTTGTGCAACACACAACATGCAACGATCATCTTGCACACGATGTACGGGCTGTACAGGAGCTTTCCACCTGTGCCGTCCAGGCACCTGAAACGTGACTTCAACACGCCAAATGTGCATTCAACGATGCCCCTGTTGCATATGTGGGCCGCATTGTACTGCCTCTGGGCGGGTGTGTTCGGTTCTCGGAGGGGTGTCATCATCCAAGGGCAGAGTGCATATCTTTGATCACCTGGGACAGTCCAGAGAGAAAAGAGTCAATACTTGGTTCGGCATGATGTGATGGCAGGCCCACTGATTCAGTGACGCCTGTGCTGGCTGTGTGTGGGGTGAGTGTAAGCCAGCCCTCAGGGAGTAGCTGGTGCTGGCAATAACTCCAACAGTCATCAGGCACTCAGAAATGAAATGTCAGAACAACAAGGGAGCATGACTTGAGTCGCACAGGGTTAGTGGCCCCGGATGCACAGCAGCCGCCACGGGCCTACCGCCACGGGACGCTGACCTGCGGGAGACTGGGTAGGGTCATGAGGGCAGAGTAGGGTCTCGTATGTCTCAGAGGTGCCTTCCGCGGAGTGTCTCGGGGGAGAATGGGAGGTGTACCCCCAGGGCATGATGCAGAGGGCACATGCCAGCTGTGCCCGGCAACATGGGGGATATGAATGCCACAGACTCATGCCAGACACCAAGTCCGTACCTGCCCGTTGCTGATGACAACACCCAGGCCACAGGCTCAGACACCAACGATGTTCCGCTGGCGGCTGACGGTCACTCACGGTGCACAGGGTTAGTGGCACCAGGTCAGTCCTTGCTACTGGTTGACCTCCTCCGTAACCATGATCCGTGTTTCCACCAGACTGTGACGCATCTCCCTCTCAGTCCTCCCCCTGCGTACACTGGCATGGACCCTGCCATTGATGAATGATGACTCAGTTCAAGATGTGAGACATGCTGGCCTGCAGTGTAGCCCGGCTGCAGCGGAGGAGTATGTCAATGAATGGGGACCCCTGGGGGCCTGTGTCACGGAGGACAGCGATGGCCTGAGGAGGCCGCCAAGGGCACGGGCATGGGTCTTGGAGCTAGCATCGGCATGTGGTGGGCCCTCTTTGGCACAAGACGTGTCGGCAGGTGAGCAGTGCGGCCTTGGAGTGCTGGGGCGGGCAGGCCTGGTCAGGGTATCAGCGTCCTGGGGTGCAGCAGGCACACAGGCTCGCAGGCCCCGCTGCTCACGGCGTCGGCCTCGTGGCGGACTGCGAGGCGCCGCCCTGGCAGTGACATTGGCCTTTCCGGGAGAGAACCACGCTCTGTGCCACGGGGTTTTTGTCCACACCCCTGCGCAGGCCTGGCGTACTCCGGGCCCACCCACTACACTCACGCACACAGGGGGGGACGCAGCGAGCAACATTTCCGCGATCTGACCCACAGCCTGGAGTGACATGGTTGCGTCCACTGTTCACTACTCTCCAGTCACCAGCAGTTGATGTCTGCATGGACATATCTGTGGTTTGCATACCCATGTCTGTCCAGCACATCCACGCCTCACTTGTCGTTGTGTACATTCCCATTCACGGGTCACTTGCATCCTTCGCACATGGCTGCATTCCGCATCTCCACACGTTCAACTGTTGTGGGGCTGTGGTGCCATGATATGGCTGTATTGTGTGCAGGGGAAGCCCAGGATCACCATGGAGTTGTGTTGTCGTGTCTGGTAGGTGGGCATGTTGATTGACATGTTGTATGTGGTTCGGTCACGTGTGCATTCCCACAGTTGTGCGTTGTGTGATGGTGGCTTTGAGGTGTGTGGTGTGTTGATTTGGCACTTACCAACAAGCAGTCCAGTTCCATAGATGCCATCCTGGAAGCGCTGGTTGATGATAGACTGTCGGAAGATGTAGGAATCATGCACACTGCCTGGGTAGTTTGCGACGACATTGGTGAACATTCCCCGGTGGTCCACTATTGCCTGCACATTGATGGAATGCGTGTGCTTTCTGTTGCGGTAGTGGTGTGCAGTATCCGCAGGGGGCACAAGTGGGACATGTGTGCAGTCAATGGCCCCCAACATGTGTGGGAAGCTAGCAAAGGCGTAGAAGCCTTGCTTTGTCTCCAGCTGTTCCTGCGCAGTGTGGGGGAAGTGAAGATACTGAGGTATGAAGCTGATGATGGCATCCAGGACAGGTGTGATGAACTTTGATAGGGCTGGCTGTGAGACTCCTCCGACTCTGGCAGTTGTTGGTTGGAAGGTACCAGAGGCCAACAGGTGCAGCACAGCCAGCAGCTTTGTCTGCGGAGGGATGTTGGTGGTCCGCTGTGTTGGGACCGTCAACCTGTGTGCGATGTGGGTCATGATGTGGAGAAGTGTGGCTCAATGGTTAGAGCGGCAGACCCTGATGCAGAGATCTGGCCCGGGACCAGGGTTCAATTCCCGCCTCGGCGGGTCTTGGGCTCAATTTCCTCGGACCTGATAATTCTCGCCTCGGTGCCTATTCTAATCATGGGTCCCACTCTGCAACTCTGGGCAATAGCTTGCTTAATCTCCACAACGGCCCCAACAGCGCTGGGATGCCTGGCTTCACCCTGGGGGTGCCCAGGAGTGGACATTTCACAGGGAAAAGCCAGGAAGGGTCCCACAGCGGTATGCGTAGAGCGCCTGGACACCCCTTTGGGGGTATGGGTGCGCTTTACAAGTACAAATTTCATTTTCATTTCATTTCATGATGCGGATGATGGTTGTCCTTTTGAGCCTGTAGTGGGCGATGACTTCCTCGGGCGTTAGGTCTGTGAGACTGGTGCGTTTTCGGTAGGTCAGCTGTCTTACTCTGCGCTGCCTCTGTGGTGGTCCTGGGGGTGGTGGCGGTCCTGGGGGTGGTGGCGGTGGGTGTTGTGGCCCTGTTGGGGCTCCGAGCTGCATGATGAGTAGCTCCATGGCGTTGGTTGTTCTTCGGGTGTGGCTGTGTGCGGGGCTCCGCTGCCTACTGCAGGTAGTCGTCCGGCTTTACACCAGCAGGAGGCAGGTGTTAAATACCTGCTGCTACCGCGGCTTATCGCGTGGTTTTGACTCACATCGCAGATCTGGCAGTTCGTTGTGAAAGTGGTGTTGTGGTGTTTTCGTGTGTTTTTGCACAGGAACGCCTACTCTGCATCTCATTAGGGTTAGTTGGTGGTGTCCTCCCTGGGGATACGTTTTGGGGCAGTTATCGCGGGAATACTGGCGATGTCTGCAGTTTGCACCCGCTTGTGCATGGGGTGTTAAATCTAGCTCCACTTTTGATGAGTTAAGGTGGAGATACATCGGAGATAAGTCCTTGTGAATATCCCCCTTGGACTCGTGTTTTGGGCACTTTTAACCCACAAGAGGAACTTCAGGAAGAAGTCACCAAAGTTTGGAGGATCTTTTGCCAAAGGCTCCATAGGTTGACCAGGGGCATTGTGGGAGGTTTAGCACCAGACCCCAAGAGGAAAACCAGAGCATCTGAACCCTTTGCTGGTGCTGTAGACCACTTTCCTGCATCAAAAAACACTGCTGGAAGTAAGAGTAAAAGGGGTACATCATGAGTGGCCAGATTTCTGGACTTTGTCCCAGTCCAGTGTGACCTTTTTTAACCATTTGAGGGTGAGTTTCTTCTAAGTGTTAGTTTCACTTTTAATCCTTAAAAATTGATATCTCTGGTTCCCTACATTTTTGTCATTTTGGTGTCATTTTAATCATAAAGATATAACCATTTTTATAAATTGATGTTGGATTTTTATTGTGCATTATGTCTTACTTATTTAATGTATTGGTGTTTTTAAATGCTTTACATACCTATCTCCTAAGTTAAGCATGGGTGCTCATTGCCAGCTACCAAGGGTTGAGCAAGGAAATAATTTGAGACCTTGCATGAACCTTTATTGTGCTTATGACCTTATTACTAGTAGTAGGTCCCTACTTATCACTACTAATAAGCCACTTTCCAACAGAGCAGTTCTGAGGTTGAACCCTAAATTAATTCCATGTTTCATTTATTTTAGGAGATTATCCTACCAGTCTTGCACTATGATGAGAGTTCTCAAAGTTCTTCTTCCTTGGATTGTCATGCATACTTTGTCCATCTATCTATCCAGAATGTATCAAGGATTACCTGCTCGGTAATGCACCGCTCATCTCTTATGGTACACAAACAATAAGGGTAAGAAGGTAGCCTCACAAACAATCAGTAGATGGATTCGTCAGGCAATTTCTCAATTATATATGATGCTACAGGAATCCCCTCCATCTGCTATTCAGGTGAGGTCCACGAGATCTGTATCAGCCTCCTGGGCAGAACTAGGACAGTCATTGATTCAAGAAATATGAAGATATGTGCAATAGGTGTCTCATCAGATGTTTACTAAGTGCTATAGATTTGAGCTGCCTAACAATGATGTCTGTAATTTAGCTTGCAATATCTTGAAATCAGCAATGAAATAATTGTTGATAGAATAAAATGCATTGATTCCTGTATCAGTGGATTATCAGTGTAAGTTTTGTTTAATAGGGTTAAATCCTCAACTAGTAAGGCCTGGGACAAGGAGGACAGAGATGAGGGGTTAATGGCATAATTTCTTAATGGAAATCTTCATTACCCCAACTCATAGTCTTCCTAGTCCCATTCCACATCTCTTTCTCCTCCCCCATCTTGCACCTCTAATCAAAAATTCATGAAATATTCCAGAGATGTGGGGGGAGTTCATGAAAATAGAAGATATTCCTAAAAACCTAGGATCTAGGGGCCAAATATATGAACATATTTGTGACTCGCAAGTCGGTCACAAATTGGTTTGCGATTGTTCAAAGGTAAGCTTGGTATGTATCACAGTGGTTTTAGTCTCTATTTCCAAAAATTGCGATGCAAACAGAATCTTTGGGACTTACAATTTTTGCAACTTGGATTTGTAATTACATCTTCGCAATTTTAAAATTGCAATTTATTAAATTGTATTAATACTGGTTTGCTAATTGGGAATTGTGGCAAAATCATGATTTTGCATGTGCAAATCAGCATCAAGTCTGAGCAGGTGGTAATCATGTGCAAACTATAAAAGGGGTAGAAACTTTGTTTTTATCCACAATGGCTGCTCTGAATGCTATAGCGAGTTGAATAAGGCTGTTTGTTTCACACCACCACAGGAGAAGGAAGCGACAGGAGCACATTTTCAGAATGAGGGTGACTTTGTTTTGGCAGATTGAGGAGGAGATATATGCCAAGTATAGGCTCAGTAGCACTGCTTGGGTAAATTTAATTGCAGAGTTAGACCCTATATTGTGTATGAATACACACAGAAGTGTTGCTATACCAACCCACATTCAGGTTATTTGCTGCCTACACCTTTTAGCCTCAAGAAGCTATCAAAGGGTTGCTGCAACAGCAGGAGGGGTTCCACAATGTGCTCTTTTATGATTTCATCACAATTTTTTTGAGGAATTCTGCTAAACATTCATCACTATATATTATTTCCAAACTCACAACAAACATTGCTACACACAAATTCAGATTTTTCCGTGTGCACATTTCCCCCAGGTCAGAGGCTGTGTTGATGGGACACATGTCTTAAGCTGCCCTTCTACTGACACAGGATATTTGCATAGAAATCAGATGAGCTAGGGCTCCTTGAACATTCAGATAGTTTGTAATGCATTCTGTAATTACTGACCTTCTGGTTACATTTCCAGACTCCACCCTCCACTCCTACATCTTTCTCCACTGTGCCCTATACAACCATTTTGCAATTGTATTTTTCATTTTTTTAAGTAACAATGCTAATGCAATATGCGCATGAATTTTCACCCCATACCTCAAAACAAGCACATGGAGTGAACGCCATTACAACATTGCTCACAAGCAGACAAGGGCATTCATTGAGTGTGGACTGCTGAAGGCAAGGTTTTGCTGCCTTCATAGGAGTGGGGGAGCCCTTCAGTATTCACCTCCAGTTAAATGAGAGATTGTTGCAGGGTGTGCTATGCTGCACAATATAGCAACAGGCAAGGGACTTCCACTACAGCCAGATGGGGACATCTCTGTGAAGAGGAATCACACCCACCACCAAACACATCACAAGATGCAGAGCAGCAGATAGAAGGGACGAATGGAAGGGAGAGAATGTGGCGTAACGACCATAGCTGCTGATGTTGGAGCCTGGAAACCAGATTCGAGCCTTGGCATTGACTGAACATCCAGTCATTCGGGGCAAATCACTTAACCTCCCCAGCCCTACAAACAATTAATGTCTCCTTGCGTAGTGTAGCTGGTACTCATGTAAAGCGCTCCAATACCTTCAGGTCCACTTTGCGCTATATAAAAAAACTGCATTACCAAAAAAAATTTCTAAGGTAAGTTTATCACAATGAAACCATGAAATGTATAATGAGGTAGCCACTCTCAGAATGCTAAAAAGTTATTTAAATTTCTATGTTTTATCATATGAAACAGCAGGCGTCACAACGATTTTATTTTTTGTTTTTCACAAATTCTTTAAACTAATTTATCTTAGGAAATTAACATCTGTTTGTTTGTTCACTAAACATAAATTTAATGTCTTCTTTATTTTGCTGACAGTGGCCCTCTCATGGTCCCTTGCCAAAATATCCAATTCTATGTCTTCAGCTTGACTGCTTGCACTTATGGTATCAGAAATAGAGATACTACTACAGCTAAGAAGCCTCCTTACTCTCCATTGCTGGGTGAGCCATACCACTAGAACATATTTGGAAAGTTTGAACATTTTCTAGACAAGATGCTATCTGACATAAACTTTTCACTACATCTTTGCAGCAGTGAGACATTTCATTCTGGATCTGTATGCTGCGCTGATTGGGTATTCCTGTTGAAGCTGCTAATTTTTCAACATTTTAACTTAGTAACTTAGTATTTGAAATACATGTTGATGTCTTTGATATTTTTGCTGTGTCTCTTGAACAATAGCATTTGTTAATTACTTCATTGTAGCATTTAAATTGCCTGTACTATTTATCATAGCTGACATGCATTCATCCATGTTCATTATAAGCATCTCCATTGTTTCAAATTGTTTGATTTCTATGTCTAACATAGCTTTTTCAATTTTGACAAATTCAGCTCTATATGGTGATGCACAAGTATCACCATTTCTGTTTTGGAAAATCGTTAATGGAGTGGTAAGTATCTTTGACACTGGAGTCTCTGTGGCAAAGAGCTTGTTCTACTTCATGTAGTTCTACCAAGTTTTCTCCTAATTCTATGCGTCTTTCTTCTGGTAGGAGAAGTTGTTTCAGTTATTATTTAGGTTGGAGTGCTCTTATTGCTTGAACCATCTCATGGTCATTGGTGTGATGATCAGGTACAACTTCAACATTGTGTGCCTCATGTTCTCATGTTCTATCTCTGTACATAAAATGTTATGTGACTGAAATTACTATGTATGTAACGTGAATTTGACAGAAAACACACTATGTTTTAGTGTAAGCTTATTAAGTCTGTGATGCTCTATTATTTTACAAAATCATGATGTTTTTTTACAAAATCATGATGCACATGTTTAACAATCAACTATATTATTTATGTGATTTTACAATGAAACAATGGTTACCGCTGCCTAATTTAGGACTCCAAAAACCAATAAGCCTGTCATTGGACTATATGTCCCATAATAAAAAATATTTTGGACTTAACAAATCTTAATATATTGAGCTATTACATGAACCTGATACAAAATATATGTGTTTGCATCACACAGAATTAAAACTTTAAAATATAGCAAAATTTGTTGTGTCATTTAAAAAAAATAATGAAAACAAACTAACCTTGGTTCTGTTGAGTAGGTTTTGAAGTATCAATATCAGTATGTCCAGACATCCTCCATAGTGAAGATGCTTTTAATGGCTCATCTATTGTTGATGGTGGTGGCTGGGTGGACTGACCCTCTCCAGTGCTGACAGCTTCCTCCTTCCTTGCAGTAGCGGCTGGCAGGGAACAAGAGTGGTGAGGTGGCAGGGGAGAGGGATTGCAGGGGGGTTTACAAAATACTACTCCAAAAAAACCACTTACCTCCTCGCCTCGTTTCTCTCATCAGCCGTCCCTTGTCGTCTCTCCGGCTGGAACCAGGAAGCACACAGGCTCCCTCCCCCAAGCCAATCACAACGCTGCAATGCAGCGTTGTATTTCATCTGAGCACCGTGGTTCAGTGCTCAGAGGGGGAATGGGAGGCTGAGCATGTTCCCCACCAGGCTGTGCAATGCAGCCTGGTGGGGAACATGCAAAGTGCACAGGACTCTTTGGCCTGCCCAAGCAGTCATGCACGCTTTGGAGTGCAGCAACCACTTCTCCTCTCGGACGTCACGGGAGCCCAGCCCCGCCCCGCCCAACCTTGCTAACACTAGAAATAAAATGATAATAACTGAAATAACTTCTATTATCATTTTCTTTTTTCTTTTACACTGCTCCAAGAGCAGTGAGGTGACGCTCCTCCGCCTTAGCGGAGGGGCCGCCTCTGCCTCCTTGTGGCCAGCTTCTCCTTTGTATGTGGGCGAAGGTTGCTTGCATATTACCAGGATACTGTGAGTTGTTATTCCAGCAGCATTGATTCTTTCTTGGATTCGATTCCAAATTCGCTTCTTGGTGGTTTAAGGCACAGTTAGAGAGGATTTACCAAACATTTTTGGTCTGTCTTTGCTACACACTTCTCAACAAGGATGGCTATCTCAGCATCTGTTAACTTCTGCTTCCGCTTGCAGACTCCTCTGTTTCACCTCCAGGAGATGCCATTTTTATCCTCGAAATATGTCTCTGAGGTCCTCTCAGTAAGCTACTGTGCTGCAGACTGGCAGGTCAACAAAGTATTTTGTCATCAGTATGTGCATGTGTGCCCGGTCACAATTTGCGACCATGAAAAAATTTCATTTTGCAATTCCATATTTTAGTGAAGCGTTTCCTAAAAAATCACTAATTTGAACATGTACACTATCATATTTCATGTACCGATCCCCAAAATGCGATTTCTTAAGTATCATAAATTAGAAATCGGTAAATTTAACTATAGTACGTCGGGCCCATAGATCCTACAGCGTGGCAAAGGCTTTGTCTGATGTAGGGTTCCCCCAACTAGTATGGACTGGGATAAGGAGGGCTACAAATGGAGGTAATGAGGCCCCAGGCTGCCAGGTGAAAACCACTAGGGTTGTGCAGTCACCCCCTGATTGGTAATCTCGATAAAGGCAATAATCCCATAATCAGCCCCACCTAGAGGACCACATCACCTGGGTAGCTGAGAAAACATCTCCCATGCATGCAGCTTCTGTAGCTTACAACCCCCTCGTGATTCAAGATATAATATGTGACGTACAATTCTCATGTCAGTACAAATATGCTGTAAACACCAGCCTACCCTCTTGCCAATAAAGTCACAGCGCACCAAGAGCTGTGCAAAAGCTGCAAACGCACCAACACACGCACGGCCCAAATACGCTGCGCTGCTGAAAGAAAAAGCGGTTTGTGTGAATCACTCGCTATTAATGAGCAGTCGGGGTTTGGCCTGAAGCGGCCATTAAGCATTCTCAAGCAATTTAAGGCAATTTTCTCTCTCCTCATTTAATAGTAGAGGCGCAAGAGAAATAGATGTAGTGTGTGGTTTTTTCGAGCCTCTGTTCTTCCTTCACCAAACTATCTCCTTAGGGACAGCTTAAGCAGAAAGAGATGTAAATGCTCGAGTTTGTATACCTTTAACTATGGAAGAAACATGACAGTACTCATTCACAGAAGTTGTCAGAATTTACAAGCATAATTTATGCTTTTGACTGCGAATTTTGACGGTTTTTGCTATTCAAGATGATTTGCTTTATACTCCACAAATTACAGATCTTTCGCCTGTAAGCACAGCTGCAGACATAAGTGACAGGCGACAGGCGCACAGAGCACATTACATAAAGCGCACCATTCTAAGGTTGTGGAAAAGCACATTTAAAATTGTTTTATTTTCACATTTCTTTCCTCGACATAATATATTTTCAGTGCATGTTCTGAGAAAGTTGCAACGACTGGGGTCCCTTGGTATGCTATCTGCAGTAAATGCGTCTGATGTATTAATAATGTATTCAGGTGAGTGTAGTAAATGTAGACACAACGTTTCTGAGCACAGAGAGTGACTTGGTGAGTTTGCTTTTAGTTTCCATTGTATGTCCTTTACTACTTTTATAACAATGTCATTTCTACACATCATCAGTGTGGAAGGACCTATTACCTCATCTACAATCGCGAATTTGCAAGAAGTAGTTTGCTCTTCCTAGAGGTACAAAGTTACATCCCTTGACCACCAACAGGGCCAGAGGCAAGATGAGGTCTGGCCTGGCAGTCCAAGTGCACCTTGTTTAAAAAAGTTGTCCAGTGGCAGACCTGATGCTTTCGTATTCGTTGGGTCTTTTGAGCCACACAGGGCAAGGCCGGCATCTGCTCAGAAGAGCAGGCTGCCAGACCTCCACCCATGTGAGGCCAATATTTATTAACACTTTGCGTCAGGTTTGCATTACTTTTGGAACACAAACACAACGCAAAGTATTAAGGTCAGATTTACTGTCCAACGCAAACGATAGCACCTAGATACCCCTCGGGTGATAAAGTTGTTCTTTACTAATCCCTATTACATAGCATAGCATACCATAACATAACATATTACACTAATCTACTGCAAAACCATGCAATGTTATGGCTTACGCTACTTTGTATCAAGTTGGTGTTCCATGGGTTGTGAATGGGCATTCCCATGCAACCACCAATGGGTTTTGACCATAACCCAAAAATACAATTGTAGACTTTGATTTGAGCCCAAATCCTATGCCTCCTCGAGATGGGTGCAAAGAGGGCCCACTTTGCATGTGTTCTGCATTGTACAGCACACATACAAAGTGAAAAAAGCCCTAAAGCCTAGTTCTTCTACTGAAAAGGCCCCCTTCCAGTAGAACACCTATGCTTTAGAGAACGCAGACAAACGTGCACTATGGTGCCAGGGGTTGTGCTTTGGCGCATGTCTGCCAAAAGTGTGCCAGTACAGGGAGATTTCAGTAGATATGGTGCAGTTCTGCTCTCTCCCTTTCACACAACACAGCAACTGTAGGTGCTGCAATGTGGTACAGGACTTCTTAGTAAATCTGACACTAAATGCACTGCTCTCTATGAGATTGAAATGGAACTTCTAGGCAGACAAATCTGATTTCTTTCCTCGCTCTAATTTAGGGTAAGGCAAGATTTCATTCCTAATTATAATTCAGAGTTAGTTTTAAACTCAATAACAAACGCTCTTGACTTGCCTGAGTGTCTGTGTACCTTATTATTCAATTCAGGCTTTGGGCATATTTATCCCCAGCCTGCGCTGCAGCTTCTGGATCAGGGTGAGACTTGCAAAAGGGAAGGGATGCATTGCCAAGCCTAGATACAAGGAAAGGACACACTCTGTCCCCTGGGGAACCTGGGTTCATATTTTCAGAACTAGAAATGGGGGTTCAAAATGGCTAGTTACCTAACAACAATAATTTACTTTTGAGCATGAAACTATGCAGCAGAATTTTACCATGTGCATATAAAAATAAACTAAACGAGCAATCGATTAAAATGTGTTACTGATTGGAATTTCCATCTTCCATTATCCTCATAATAATGGTGTTCTTTCCAATAGTTTTGTCCTTATGATTGTCCTGTACATTTGTGTCATTTCAGCCGAAACATAGACCTCCTGATTTACATTTATTTAAAACATTATCCTTGTTTCATGAAACGTACTACTCTGATACACTTTCAGCAGTACACTGTAAGTTGAATGTATGCCAACCTGCCCACTCATATATGTGCAGACTTTGCACTGTTTATTGCAAATGTATTTTTTTATCCTGGAAATCTGCACAGTTCTGCATAGAAATGAAATTATACCTCACATAGAAAGAAGTATATTCTCCCCCTTTTGCGAAAGTTCCATTTTAAACAATGTCATCCTGCACTTTACTGCATTAAACAACTATCTAATCCTTTTATCTGTTATAGTTTATGGTCCTCGTGGACTGAAAGGAAGACTTTGACAGAATGGGATCGTGGAGGAGAAAAAGGAAATGCTGGATATTAAGACTGACGGCATAATGTGGGTTTGCAATTTCAATTACATGTTTTTATATCTATTTTGTTTAAAAATCCATTCTTAATTATGTTTGTGATATGATATTTATGTATATTTGATGATGACACAAAATTATTGGATGGTTGGATAGTTTAGACTAGTGATGTAAAAAGGGAATGATTGAAACTAATCTCGGAGGGCGCCATGCACTTTATATTATTGTGATGATTAAGATCAAAGCAACAATGCACTTCAAAGTAGTGGGGTGCCCACACTTGAAGGCACAACGCACTTTATATATCTATTTATGTGGTATTGTATATGTAGTTGATTTTTTTGATGGGTTTTTATTGGTACCCAGGTGGTATTTTATTAGAGATGGGTTTCTTTCAATTATGTACTTTATATGCTTTGTACATTACAGCAACATTATACATTTCACTTTGGCCTTATATACATGTTTTGTTTCTTTGAGTTTTACAAACCACAATAAAACCTAGCCGTGGAGCTACATGCACAAAAATAAGCAACTGATCTTAGGTAATTTCACTTGGAACCCCCACTTTGCTCAGCATGTATGTTTGTGAATAAGGGATGTGCTTCTATCTGCTTCCATAAAAAATGGACCTCCTCCAAGCATGGCCAATTCACAGGTGTGTCCCCTAAGTTGCACTCACACTGATGAATGGGTGATAGTGCAATTTCATTTTAAATTTACACGTGCAAACATTTTTCATATTCTTACAATCTTAAAAGTACAGATTGGAAAAAGTTTGTGAAACTAATGCAAACACAACTGAAGGAATGCGTAGTAGGAAGAAAAGGAGTCATGCCAAATGAATTGAAATTAAGGAGACGCTCTCAAAGAGCTGTGCCTTTCTGTTCCTGGCACTGATAGCCAAATTGCTAGAAGATACTTGCTCTCCCTTAAAGTATGATCTCTGTCGATGATACAGTCCTTTAATCTACACATGCATTGAAGAGTATGAAAAATATAGTTTAAGTTTGAAGTGAGAATTCTAACTCGAATTCTTCTTTTCAGGCAGCATAATGCCAATGAATTGATTCATTTACCTGCAGGGTAGGATTGGGAAGGCAAATATCTTTGGAAAGTCTAAAAAAACGGAATGAAAGACTGTCATATTTAAAATGGTATTTATCAGTTGCAGGACAATTTCCCTTGTATTAGAATGATAAAACTGGATCAAACTCTTGCACCCACATTTTTTGAGCACACAGGTCTCGCTTCATTATCCGAATCTGGGTGCAGGGCAATGGACAGACAGCAACAGCACATGCTACTCTTAGAGTAATCCGTGCAAAGAAATGAGCGGGTGAAGGACCACTTCTCTGTATTTATTGGGTCCCATAAACCATGTGGCTGCATTGGCAGGACTGTACCAATGTCAGTGGGCTCCTGTATGTCCTCCTACATCATCTGTGGGAGCCCATTGACATGGAAGGGCCATAGCGGGCCTATACATGTCAAGCCAAATAATTCCATTTCAACCCATTGTTTAGGGATTGAAACAGAATTCTAAACTCAGCCACCTATTCATTATGTAAGCCTATGTTTGTCATCAAAGGTTAAAGCTTTGTCTTTCATTCTTGGTGCATGAGATTCAAGTGTGGGTAGCAGGCCCAAGCCACAAGAAAACTCAGTTCATTTTGGGCTCAAGAGGAGAGCCTAGTGTTAGAAATGGAGGGTTCTGGATGGCAGAGTTTATACCCTGTCCTAGCAGGAGCCTTAATCCTAGTGAGGGTAAGCCAGATACACAACCTAAATTAGCCTGTACTCACCCTCTGTTAGCTTGGCAAAGAGCTGTCAGGCTTAACTTCATTGGCAATGTGTAAAGTATTTGTGCACACTTTAATTACAGTAACACAGTAAAAACACCACAGGATTACTCCACACCAGTGTAGAACAATAGAGAATATTTATCTTAGTAAAATACAAGACAAAAATGACAAAGATCTAATCAGTAGAAGTCAAGATATGATTTTTATAGATTAAATCCAAAAACAGCTTTTAGAAGTCAATAGTGCAAAAAAGTTACTTGAGGTCGTGCTAGAGCGGGGTAAATCCAAAGTTGGTTCAGATCAGCGCAAAGGGGTCCCTGCATCAAGTTTTGCAGCAAACAGCTGTAGAATCCAATTCTGAGGCCCAGAACTGGAGGGGGCACCTCAGGCAAGGGTAGGACTCACAGATGGCAGAGTCCAGCCACACCAGCAGAGTTGCAAGAAGTCTTTTGTGACCCTGAGACTTCAGAGAGACAGGAGACAAGCCAACAAGTGCTTGCAGAATCTTGGGTTCATGGATGTAGAGAGCAGGACCAGTGCTTCTCACTCCCAGGCAAGAAGAAGCAGGCAGAAGGCCAACAGAGCAGAGCAGGTAGGAAGGTGTCAGTCCCTCCTATAGCACAGCAATCAGCAGACCAACACAGCAATGCAGTTAGCAAAGTGGCAGTCCATACTACAGCACAGCAGCTCTTCTCTCAGGCAGATTGTCCTTGGTTCCAGCAAAGTTCTGATTTGGTGGTGCCAGGGGTCCAGTACTTATACCCAAATGCGCCTTTGAAGTGGGGGAGACATCAAAGAGGCCTTTGAAGATCACCCAGTGCCTGCCTTTTCTGCCCTGGCTCCAGGCTTGCTACAGGGAGGTAACCAGCTCCTTGTGTAGGGACCGGGCACAGCATTATTCAGGTGCAAGTGTAATCCTCCCCTCCCACTCTACCTCAGGAAGGCCCATTGGCCTGCTGATGAGCCATCAGGATACAGAAGTGACACCCTTCAACCTTTGTGTGACTGTCTAGAGGGAATGCACAAAGCCCAGCTGTCACCCAACCCAGGCGTGTATTCAGAGGCAGGTAGAAGCACAGAATTGTTAAAGTGAGAAAAAGCCAACCTTTAAAAGTGGCATTTTCAGACATACAATTTAAAATCAGAGTTCACTATAAGTAGTGATTATAAATTGTGAGTCCAGAGACACCAAACTCCAAATTTCTATATTTTCCCAATTGGAAATTACACTTTAAAGATGTTTTAAGGCAATCCCAAAGTTAACCTATGGAGAGATAGGCCTTGCAGTATTGAAAAATAATAAATTTAGCAGTTTTTCACTACCAAGACATGTAAAACTCAAAAGTACATGTCCTACCTTTTAAATACACTGCACCCTGCCTATAGGGCTGCATAAGGCCTATCTTAGGGGTCATTTATATGTAATAAAAGGGAGGTGTTCAGCTTGGTAAGCAGGTTAACTTGCCAGGGCGATATGGCAGTTTAAAACTGCACACAAGGCTCTGCAGTGGCAGGCCTGAGCCATGTTTAAAGGGCTTCTGAGTGGGTGGCGCAATCAGTGCTGCAGGCCCACTAGTAGCATTTAATTTACAGGCTCTGGGCACATGTAGTGCACTTTACTAGGGACGTATAAGTAAATTAAATATGCCATTTGTAGATTAGCCAATGTTGCCATGTTTTGAGTTATGCAATATGCAATTTAGCACTGGTTAGCAGTGGTAAAGTGCCCAGAATCCTAATGCCGGCAAAAATAAAGCCAGGAAAACAGGAAGTCAGAAGTAAAAATGTCATTGGAAACCACACTGAGGATGCCAGGTCTAACACCTAGCATTTGGCTTGAGCCATGTCTTTGGAGGAAGCTTGTACTGGCCCTGCAGTGCCACATTTTTTCCATGTCTTTGGAATGAAGCTTGCACTGTCCCTGCAGTACCAGATTTGTTTCATGTCTTTGAAAGAAGCTTGCACTGACTGACCCTGCAGTAGCACACTTGCTCCGTGTCTTTGAAGGAAACTTGCACCGCCTGGCTCTGCAATACCACATTTGCACCAAGTCTTTAAAGGAAACTTGCAATCACCATGCATTACCACACTTGTTTCATGTCTTTCAGGGAAGAATGTGATGCCTTTGACCCGTACTGAATGTCTCATGCGTTTGAGCCAAGGGCAACCTGTGCTCTTGTTCCCTGTGTTCTATCTTTTTCTGTGTATTTTAGGTTTGACCAAAAGACTGTTTTAGCTGTCTCACCAGCCTCATGTTTTCTCAAATATAATACATAATCTTACACTGAGAAAATGTGTTTTAGTTATTCATCAGACAGATTGTTATACATATATTAGTTCAGCCCTCAGAACAGCATGCAAACAATTGGTCAGTGGGTCAGCCCTCTTCAACCACTGGCTCGTTTGCCAATTTGTGGTTCTACCTAGTAGATAACCACTGGTCTTTAGGATGGCAGGTAGTCTAAGCAACAGTATTTTTTCCTGTTTACTCTGTGTTACTCTGCATCCAGAGATGTCTGACCTCATGAGATATTTCCTTTAGTTCATCCCTCAGCATCTCACCTGGAAATGCAGACTAGTGCTGATTGAGTAAAAAGAGTATGGCAGATCAGTGCAAAGCTTTAATGTTTACTTTTTTATTGAAGCACATGCCCTCCACATTTACTTGGCATATTTTTTCTTTAATTTTTCTTTCTTCATTTTAGCTTATGCTGTCACTACAAAGAAAACCACCACCTTGTTTTTTAGAAGGCAAGTGGGACTTTGTTTTGATGTCAAGACGCTTCCTTGCAAGTCCACAAAGATCAGACTCACATATTTTGCAGTGCTCGTCCAAGTGTGGCTTATGGGAGATTAGTTAACCTCTGTGGATATTCAGGTTTCCCTGTAGCTTACTTCAAGAGCTTTGAATTACACTAGTGGATCGATGTACCAGATAATCAGCGTGCATCTCCTATGCCACCATCTATATAAACTGTGCTCATCTCTAGTGAATGGCTTACCAGTGTGTGTGTGTAAGCAGTGTGCTTGAATGAGTGCAGGATAACTTCCATGCTTTGTGAGTGTATTGTGAGGGAAGCACCTGTGTGAATGTAAAATTAACACAACCTTTTATGAGTGCAGGGTAAGTGGTCTACAGGTTGAAAGTTGTGGCTGTGTGAGTGCGGAGTGGGGGATACGCAGTGTGCAGATTGAAAGTTGTGCCTATGTGAGTGCAGAGAGAGGCAAATGCCTATGTGAGTTCAGTTTGAGGGATGTGCCTATGGAAGGGCAGCAGTGTGAGTGTGGGGTGCCTCCATGGTATATATGAGGGCCAAACCTATTGGCTTTAGTAATGCTTTTTATGGTTATGGCTTTGAATTGCAGAAACACAGTGCAGGAAGTGGAAATACAATAGTGTGTATATGAGAACGGTAGTGAGTTTTGATATGGCAGATTCAGACTCTGTCGAAGGAGGTTGAGGTGTGTCGGGGACAGCTCACAGACTGAAATGTCATCCTAGTGAGGGCACCCAGTTACTTTTCTTGCAGTAGGGCCCATTGTAACCTAGCTATGCCACTGCTGTCCTCTGGTGTTAAAGGGGATTGAGAAGAAAAATTAATCTAGTCAGTGACTTAATTGCACATTGTGTTACTAGGAAGCCTCAGTTCAAATCTCACATTCACTGCATGACTAAATTGTGTGATTTCATTCAAATCAATTTACTTCACGTTTCTAATTTACTTGATAGTGTGGCATTTGAGAGCACTTTCATGTAGTTCAGTTCAAGATGGATTCTGTATAAAAAACTCACTTGCATATGTTTTAATGCCCTGTAATGTTCCATCATCCATAACAATAATAATGGCCATAATATAAGGGACACCAGATAACTCGTTCACTTTGTTCACTCATGGTCTTGTCAGGATGGAAGAATACTAAATGTTTTGAAATTCATGTTTAGAAACTTTCACTTCAAATAAATCTCAATGCAATGTTCTGATCTAATGTACTAAATTGAAGCACTAGCATATGTTAAAGAAACACTTCTTATATTTAAAAATCTTTATCATGTTCTTACATTTTGTTTGTTGTGTAATTTGCATCCCAAATATTTTGAAGATTCTGTTCTTTGGTACTTGGGAATCAGCCACATGATTGGTTTGACCTTGGCTCAACTGCAGAGCCATTTTAAGACATGAACTGAGTGGGCAATTGCCCAAGGCAAATCTTTCCAAGGGATCTGGGTCCTGCTTACCCTCCACAAGCATGACCATTGCACCAGCAGAATTTCCCAGGGTGGGTCGGTGCTGCTTGTTCAGCCACTTGACAGTGCCTCTTCTGTTTCTGCCCTTTCAGATGAGACTATTCTCTAGGTACAAAATACTTTCCGATTCTTATTGTGGATCCATCTTGTCTGATTTTAGGAATTATCACACCTTTTTCTTCTCTTCCTTTTTTATCCAACAACAACCCTTTGAATCAGTTGTTGTGAATCTCCCATCTGATCTCAATTTCATACTGCTCTTTAATTCTCTTTGTCTGGTCATCTGGGCTCCCAGTTCTGAGATAAATGTAGAGTCCTTGATGCACACTATAGTGCTGTGAGACTACACACGTGTTGTGGGTAGGGGTGGAGGGTAAATTCAGAGTTTGCGGAGTTTTACCACTCAGCGTCCCGCTTGGAACTCCACGCTCCGCTTGGAAAGCAGAGTTCATCAAAAACTCCGCCAACCCGCCGGTGGAACGGAGTTTACCAACACGCTCACCCCTAGTCTAAGCAACCCCGCTGTGGGAGAATAGGGGTTCTTGGTCCTCAACGACCCTCAGCAGCCAAGGGGACTTCATTAGGGGTGACCGAGCAATACTCTGCCTGCTCATGGAACTCTGTGGAATTTGACAGAGGTTTTCTGCAACTCCGTGGAATTCCACAGAGTGAAACTCCACGAGCTCCACCCAGGCCTAGTTGTGGGTACTTAATATCCTAGCAAACACAAGGAGATGATGGACGGAGCGCTGAAACTTTTCAGACACTCACCCACAGTCACAGATCTGGGTTGAATACATCATCGTTCTTTAGCTCACTTCGCCACCCCAGTGCAGACACAGCTATATGCAAATCAGTCTTGACCCTGTGCCTCATGGGAACAGTCCAGCCTGAACTGCCAAGCCATGTCTTCCCTGGACCGGAAACAAGCATCCTGGGACCGGTTTTGGGCTAACAGCCCTCATCAGCCAGGCTAGCTTGAATCCAGTGGCAAAGTGAGCAAGGGACCCACGTCTGGGCATACCCTGCCAAATTAGGGCGAACAAAGCAAACACAAGGAGATGATGGACGGAGCGCTGAAACTTTTCAGACACTCACCCCCAGTCACAGATCTTGGTTGAATCCATCATCGTGCTTTAGCTCACTTCGCCACCCCAGTTCAGACCCAGCTATATGCAAATCAGTCTTGACACTGTGCCTCATGGGAACATTCCAGCCCGAACTGCCAAGCCATGTCTTCCCTGGACCGTAAAGAAGCATCCTGGGACCGGTTTCGGGCTAACAGCCCTCATCAGCCTGGCTCAGGGTCAAAATTGATTTGCATATAGCTGGGTCTGAACTGGGGTGGCGAAGTGAGCTAAAGAACGATGATGGATTCAACCCAGAGCTGTGACTGGGGGTGAGTGTCTGAAAACTTTCAGCGCTCCGTCCATCATTTCCTTGTGTTTGCTTTGTTCACCCTAATTTGGCAGGGTATGTCCGGACGTAGGTCCCTTGCTCACTTTGCCACTGGATTCAAGCTAGCCTGGCTGATGAGGGGTGTTACCCTGAAACCGGTCCCAGGATGCTTGTTTCCGGTCCAGGGAAGAACTGGCTTGGCAGTGCGGGCTAGACTGTTCCCATGAGGCACAGGGTCAAGACTGATTTGCATTTGGCTGGGTCTGAACTGGGGTGGCGAAGTGAGCTAAAGAACGATGATGGATTCAACCCAGATCTGTGACTGGGGGTGAGTGTCTGAAAAGTTTCAGCGCTCCTTCCATCATTTCCTTGTGTTTGCTTGGTACTTAATATCCTGACATCATGTGTGAGACTGTCGCCCACGCCATCTGTTCTACCTTATTAACTTTTTAGGCTTAATGTCAGTGGAGAGTGAGATGAGTCAGATGTTTTTGTTTAATGTGTCTAAACGAGCAGAATGTGAAAAGCTCACTTACTCTCATGTTTCCCTAACTGTTTGCCATGGGTTTTAAAATGTTTAGAAACATAATCAAAATTTTGCTGTTGATTTCTCTCCATGAAAAATTGGGTACATTTGGGTAGGGTTTTCTGCCCTTGACACCATGCTCAAGAGCATTAATTTACTATTGATCAAGGACATGATGTGCCACATGAAAGCAGCATACCTAGAGGCAATCAAGTACAAAGCAAAGTGAATAAATAGTGCTATATAGAAAATAGTAAATAAATGCACTGATAAAGTCGTGCGATATTGCCACTCCTCAGATGTGTCATTAAAATTGACCCTTTGTCCTGAATTTGTGTCCTGAATTTTGACCCTTTGTCCTGAATTCTTTACAGTCCTGTCTAGAATTTGCCTCCATGCCAGGTGGTCACCTTATGCGTGATGTCTACATTGCACCGAAGGTTAGAGAGGCCTTTTTCCACTGCATTTCCCCAGTGAACTGGAGCCCCTGAAGCTTGTTTTTTGGGCAGGATGTCACTCCCAGTACCTCAGTCGCTTTCCCCAGCTCCCCAAGGTTAATTGTAGCAGGCACAGGGAGGCCTCAGAGAGAGACAGTAAGGAAGGGGGAAGGTTGCAAGAAAGCAATCAGAGAGGTAGAAAGAAAGAGAATGAATGAATGAATGGATGGGTGGGTGAGTGGATGGAAAGAGAGAATGCACGAGGAGATGATATGGGAGTGGAGCTTGTTTGCGCATTTTTACCAGGGCTGCTTTTGGTTCCCCAGTCCGGCTCTAATTGCACTTTTTTCCAGGGCAGCCCAATGGTTGTTCAGGAGTGCAATGGAGGTAGGGCAAACCTCACGAAGGTCTCAGGCTGCACAAAGCACGCGCACACAGCGTCGCTGAGACTCACTTGGATTCCGGTGCACACAATAACAGGACGATCCTCACGAAGGGCTCAGGCTGGAAAAAGCACACCAAACAGCGTCGCTGATCCTCGCTTGGATTCCAGGTGCCCATGATCACAGGGCACTTCTTACGAGGGTCTCAGGCTGCAACAAGCACACGCACACAGCGTCACTGAGACTCTCCTGGAAACTTTTGTGTTTCTGAGTTTCCGCAACAGGGAGCCAGCTCACCTCGGGCCCTTGGGGATAAGTTGCTTCAGGACACAGCACAGCAACGTCCTTTCAAGAAGGGGGACACAGCACACAGCAAAGTCCCTTTAGCCTTTCCTTGGTTAAAACAGCAAACTGTAGGCCAGCCCCAGAAAACACAGCAAGGGTCAGTCCTTTCCTTCAGTCTCTTCAGTTGTTTCTTCCTTGGCAAAGGTTCCTCTTGACCACGAAGTAGCTCCAGTCTTGTTCAATCTTGATCAAGCCATTCTCTAAAGTTCAGGGGCTTCAGCTCTCATAGTTATACCCCTCAATGGCTTTGACGTCTTTGTGTTCAGGGGGCACTGACCCCTGTTCAAACCAGTTCTGGGTGCCTCCCTGCCAGTGACACCTTTATTCCTTTGATTAGTGGGGGTCTGGATTCTCAATCACTCAGCAGGAGATGGGACCATTGCTTTATGGCTGCAACCCAGGCCTCTTCACCTCTAAGGGCTACTCCTCCCCCTACACTCCAGATGCAGGTCAGCCTGTTGCTGTCTCACCTCCTCCCCTGGGTCAAGACATTCCCCAGATCCTATCACTTTCAAATCCAGACAGTCAATCCACAACCAGGCAGAGACACACAGAAATGTTAGAGCACAAAAAACCCAGGCACTTCTAAAAGAGTGGTTTCTAAACACACAATGCAAAAACCACCTTCATAAAAAGATGTGTTATTACATTGTGAGTTCAGGCACCTCTCCATCTTAAGCCTTTGGGAAGATAGGCTGGAAAACATATTACACAGCCTCCCCATTCTGTCCTATGGGGAAGATGGCCTTTCAACAGTGAAAAACGAAATGGAGATTATTTCACTGTCAGGACATGGTACACACCTTAGTACATGTCCTACCTTCCACATGCACTGCACCCTGCCCAGGGGGTACCTTGGACCTACCATAGGGGTGTCTGATGTGCATAGAAAGGGAAGGATAAGGTCTGGCAAATGGGTGCACTTGTCAGAATAACATGGCAGTTTAACAAACTACGCGCAGGCACTGCAATGGCAGGCCTGAGTTCCCTTTTTATAATATAATAATAATACTGACATTTGTTAAGTGCGAACAGCTACCTCCAAAGAGGTGTCCCGGCGCTAAAGTGACAAGTGACACGCGCGCGGCAAGCAACAATCAGGACACATAAGATTAGGCCAAGTTAAAAAGCCACGTTTTAACTGCCTTCTTGAATTGTGTTTCAGAAGAGATCTGACGCAAGGAATTCGGAAGGGAATTCCATAATTTGGACGCCCCCAGCATAAAAGATCTGCCACCCAGTCGGGATTTCTTCACTCGTGGAGTGCAGAGTAATTTCTGGGTGTTAGACCTCAGAGCACGTGTCTGCGTGTAAACACCCAGTCTCTGTTTCAGATACGAAGGACACGTACCATGGAAAACCCGAAAGGCAAGGGTCAAGGTCTTAAATTTAATTCTCTTGGCTACCGGAAGCCAATGTAATTCTCTAATATGCGGAGAGATGTGTTGCCGGAAAGGAACACGTTTGATTAATCTCGCAGCCGCATTTTGGACCATTTGGAGTTTCCTAACAAGGTAAGCCGGTAAACCAATGTAGAGGCCATTCGCGTAGTCCAGGCGAGCAGTTACTGTGGCGTGGACTACGGTCCGACGGCAGCTCTCAGGCAGCAGATGTATAAACTTACGCAAATTTCTCAAACTACCAAAGCAGGCGGAAGTAACCTGCTGAATTTGGGCAGAGAAAGATAGATCAGCCTGCCATTTTACTCCCAAATTTTTAGCGCATTCCACTGGCGCGGGTGGCGAGCCCATTTCCACAGGCCACCACAGGTCAGCAGCCGGAGGCTGGGTTTTGCCAAAAAACAGCACTTCAGTTTTGTCTGCATTCAATTTAAGTTTATTGTTATTCATCCAGCCTGCAATATCTTTTAAGCAGCCTTTAAAATTCTTAAAAGAGTCTTCGGACTGGTCCTTAAAGGGGAAAACCAACTGGGTGTCATCGGCATAAGAAATTGCCTTAACTCCCCAGTTGGCTATCAAAGTAAATAGAGGGGCCATTTATATTGAACAGCAGTGGGCTTAGGGCCGACCCCTGTGGGACCCCACACCATAGATGCTTGCGGGTGGACTGATACGGTTGTAGGGCCACCCTTTGCGTGCGCAAGTGGAGGAAAGACTTCAACCAAGCCAGGGCTGTGCCATTCACCCCGCAGTCCAAAAGCCGTTGGGTCAGTATATAATGATCAACAGTGTCGAATGCAGCTGACAGATCCAGGAGCACCAGCATAGCTGATGCCCCTGAGTCCAATGCCATTCTAATTGAATCTGCAACCTCTAATAGAGCTGTCTCTGTGCTAAACCCAGCTCGGAAACCGGATTGGGTGTCGTGCAGGATATTGTGGCTCTCGATGAAATTGGCCAATTGCCGCTGCACTGCCTTTTCCAGCATTTTTGCAGGGGCTGACAGCAGAGAGATAGGTCTGTAATTGTTCAATCCCCAGAATCCACATTGGGTTTTTTCTTAAGAGGAAGTAGAGTGGCGTGCTTCCATAAATCAGGGAAGATGCCCAAGGAAAGGGAATTGTTCCATATTTTGGACAGCACCTCGCAGGTGGAATCTGCCAACTCTTTCCATAGTTTAGGAGGGCACGGGTCGTCCGGTGAGCCTGACTTACAGCCCTGAATTGCAGACAATGCTTCCTTCTGAGAAATAGGATTGAATTCAGAGAGGAGAGGCAAGGGTGCTTTCCTAGCTGCCACGTCAGATTTAACCGTAGCAGTCGTAGCAGAAAAGGAATTATAGACCTTGCTTATTTTATCATCGAAAAAAGTAGAGATTTTTTCACAAAGTGCCAGAGAGGGTTGGGCATCAATTAACAGCTCACGAGGTTTGAGAAAAGAGTTGACCACCTTGAAGATAGCCTTGCCCGGTTTATCGGAATTATCAATACTCTTAGCAATATGATCTCTCCTAGCCTCCTTCATGGATTTGTGCAGTACCTTCAAAGATTTCTTATATGTCATTTTGACAGAAGCATCATAATCCACCCTCCACTGTCGTTCCAAGTGCTTACACTTGCTTTTCATGGCCCTAAGTGCCTCGGAGAACCATGGAGCAGAGGGCGATTTCCTCATGGATTTAGTCATTCTGGCTGGTGCCGTCAATTCTACTGCGGCAGCAATCCAATTATGTAGAGTCAAAGTATTAACATTAGGGTCTAAAGATAGAGGCGGATGGCTGGCTAGCAAAATTGGACTTAAGCATTCGGCTGTCAGCTTCTTCCAATTCCTCTTTAGAAAGTACCTGGCACTCTCAGGCAAATCAGGTTTTGCCAAGTTAAGAGAAAAAGGAATAAGAAAATGGTCCGACCAAACCACCTGGATTGGCATTTCAGTTTTGATAGACGAGATATTAGAAAATATCAGGTCAAGGGTATGCCCTGCTTTGTGGGTAGGGAATTTAACAAGTTGGAGCAAATTTGCGCCTTCCAGTGTGGAGACCATCTGCATAGCCTGAGCACAAGTAGAATCGTTTACATGCAGATTAAAGTCCCCTAATACAGTATAATTAGAGGATAGGAGGAATTTCTGTGCAATATAATTGCATAGTTCCATATGTATATTGGGTAAGCAGTCTAGAGGCCTATATACCAACATGCCTGAGAAAGAGGTTGTAGGGCTAGTCTTGATACAGAAATTCAGGCCCTCAACCACGCCCATATTCAATAATACTGAGGAAACTATGTCCCAGGAATCCTTGAAGATAATCGCTACCCCCCCTCCTCTTTTGTCTCCCTTCCTATTTCCGCAGCATATTTTAAACCCAGAAGGCATAGCTAATGCCACTCAGGCCAAGGTGTCATCTTTCAGCCATGTTTCGGTTAAAAACATGACCTCAAATTCATTTCCTGCCAATAACAACCACAGATCCTCTGCATGCTTAGATAAGGATCTGCAGTTAATCAGGCATGCCCTGATCTGTTCAGTCGACTCACTCTGTTCCCTTTTAACCTCCCTTAAGCCAGGGACTCCTGGCGCCCAATTGCAATCAGAGCAAAAACCAAGAGGGGTATCTGTCATCGGGTCACAGCCGTGAGGCTTGGGGCAAGTAGTAACATTCAGGGCCAAGAGATCCATTCTAGACCATTGGGTTACCTTGTTTACCTGCAAACGGGCAGCATGGCTGGTGCTAGACGCGAACCGGCCGCGGACGGGCGCAGACGGGCTTGCCTTTGGCGCGCCGCTGGCGCGCCCGCTGCGCGCGTCCGCTGCGCGGCCGGTCAGCCATGCTGTTAATGTAATGCCCCCGGTAGCGGAAATGAAGGGGAAAAGGGCGGAGCCACGTCCCTCCACTCAAACAGCACACGCTGCGGTGGAACGGGGACCGGCGGGAGAAAAAGTGCAAATGCGCAAGTAAGCTTCGTATTTTGAAGTTTAAAATGTTAAAAATACTCTCAGTTTAAAACACCGCTAAAAAGACATATCAACACAGAAGTAAGTACAAGTTAAGAAAAACAGTGGTGACCTTGCCGTGCGGCGCGCTGTCACCTATCACTGCGTGGCCGGATACCCAAGCTGTTTATGTAATGCCCCCGGTAGCGGAAATGAAGGGGAAAAGGGCGGAGCCACATCCCTCCACTCAAACAGCACACGCTGCGGTGGAACGGGGACCGGCGGGAGAAAAAGTGCAAATGCGCAATTAAGCTTCGTATTTTGAAGTTTAAAATGTTAAAAATACTCTCAGTTTAAAACACCGCTAAAAAGACATATCAACACAGAAGTAAGTACAAGCTAAGAAAAACAGTGGTGACCTTGCCGTGCGGCGCGCTGTCACCTATCACTCTTTAAGGCTACTTGTGTGGGTGGCACAATTCGTGCTGCAGGCCCACTAGTAGCATTTGCATTACCAGCCCTGGCACACATAGTGCACTTTACTAGGGACTTTAGTAGTAAGGCAAACATACCAATCATGGATAACCAATTACCATTATACTTTACACAGGGAGCACATGCACTTTGACACTGATCAGCAGTGGCAAAGGCCCAAAGCATCTAAGTTGGCAACACTATGTCAGAAAAGAGGTCTAGGGGAAAAGAAAAATGTTTAGGGAACTTTAGCCAAAAGGGCCAAGTCCAACACAACCCCCTCCCAGCCAAAAGCCAGGGTAGACCAATCAACTACCTTGATGGACTTCCCTGCTTAGGGCGATAGAACACGGACGCAGGCCCACTACCACAGGGACACCCTCCTGTTCTATGCTTTCCTGACCCCAGGGGATTTTCTTGGTCACTACTCCCTGGGCCAACTATGCCGCTCCATGGGTACTTCCTGGCGGTTGGGGCCTCTCTAGGGGTGCTGGTACCTTGCCAACCCCCATCTAGAGCGGTATCCCTGGAAGACCCATCAGTCAGGATACTGTTCCCAGTTATCCTGTCCTCCAGGTTAGAAGTGGGTTTACCCTGGTCACTCCTAGGGGACCTAGCTCTACTGGCTGGACACGGTCCCACGGGGTTGTCCATGGGGGGACACCTTCCTCCCTTAACCTTCCATTTAGATTTCTGTGCCTGCCATTTAGGAATGGCACCCACAAACTGCAGGACTGCGGGAGCTCTGGTGACAGATGCCCCACGCCCTCCTGACGCTAGGTGTTCTTCCTCGCACAGCTGGCAAGTAGGCGCTAGGCCTCCAACCGGGTGCTCCTCTAAGGAACCCTCCAGTCTCTGGGGTGGGGTGGTGAACCCCTGGGGACGCTGCTCACACTCCCTCCCTCTCTTTTGAGACAGGGCGCTAGCCCGCATGCCCCCCCGACTACTCTGGGACTTAACGGTTCTACTTCACCTCTCTTCCCTCTTTAGGGCCTTTTCAGGCCCTAGGACCCATGACCAGGGGTCCGGCTCTTGTGCCAGCTCCCGTGAATCAAAGAGCTCACACCCTAACACGGGTTGGTACAATCCTGGAAAACAATTACTGAGCCTAGGCTCCCTAGGGGAAAAGTTGAGCTACCCCTTCAAATCATTTGCCATGCTCACCAACACCCAATCATCCAGTGCACGCTTGTACCCATCCACACTTGGCACTGGCTGTACGCTGCCACCATTTGAACTAGACTCGGCCTGTTTAACCTTCATTTCCAGTTCCCTCATGCTTAACTCATGAGCTAAGAGAATCTTTTTCTCTTCCAAGGCGAGAGCGTTCCTGCTCTCCTCTGCTCGCTTTTCACTTTCAATGAGCAGCTTCTTCTCTTCTGCTTCATCTTTAAGTTTTAAAACCTCCAACTCATGCTCTCTGACCCTTTGGTTTTCCTCCAGCTCCTCTGGTGAAAAACTCCTCCCTGAATGGCTACTACCAGCCCCTAAGGCCGGTCCCTCCACTGGCAAATCCTGTCGACCAAATCCATTCCCTGGGTCATCCTCATCCACCTCAACATCACCTGCCTCCTGAGCCCCTTTGGTTTCCCACCAGGCCCTCAAGGCCATTTGCAGCTCCTCCTTCTTGGCGCTACTTTTCATGGGACATCCCAAAGCTCTGCAGAATTGCCTCAATTGATCAACTTTGTAGGTAAGCAATGCCTCAATGTCGAACTCTAATTCTGCAGCCTCACTGGCTACTTGACTCCTCTGAGACATGATGTGTGGCTTAAAGGTTGCTCAAAAACAAAACCAACTAGAACCAACAAATCAAGAACACAATATGTGGTTGCGTCGGGATCTGCGCTAAACTTATGATGTACACCAATTACTGTGAATGAATTTGCAAATACACATTCAAATCCCACCGCTGCCTCCAAATGTTAGACCCGGGATCCCTGGTTGGCTGAGGTAGGTACCTTAGGCCAAATAGGGACCCACGTTTCCACGTCAGGGAAAGGGAGGACACCTTCTGAGATAGCCCCCGCTCATCCCCTTGGTAGCTTGGCATGAGCAGCCAGGCTTATCTTCAAGGCAAATGTGTAAAGTATTTGCAACCACGCTCACAGCAACCCAATGATGACACCACAAATGGACTCCACACGAGTTTAATAAAAACGAGTATAAAGTTTATATAGAAAGATATACGATAAGACCACACAATACAAATCCAACATATGAGTATGTGTAATATTCCTCCTGGCTGGTTGTTAGGCCAGCCAGCCCTTGTAAGTTCTGACGATATTAATGAGCACTTCCAAACATTCCACTGTAGTCCTAATACAATCTTATGCAGTTCGTAATGCTAGAATCAGGCACTTTGCAATGGAAAAATAATGCACTGCATAACGCAACAATCAGGCACCCTGCAATGGAAAAATAATGCAATGCGTAATGCAACAATCAGGCACCCTGCAATGGAAAAATAGTGCAATGCGTAACACAACAATCAGGTAATTCGTTATGCAGAAACAATGCAATACGTCATACGACAATCAGGTAATTCGTTATGCAGAAACAATGCAATACGTCATACAACAATCAGGTAGTTCGTTATGCAGGAATAATGCAATGCGTAATACACTAATCAGGTAGTTCGGTATGCAGAAAAGATGCAATGCGTAATACACTAGTCAGGTAGTTCGTTATGCAGAAATGATGCAATGTGTAATACGACAATCAGGTACTCCGTCAACAGTTGCCCCCAACACGGGTATGGAATAACAAAAGTGCAGCTTCGCGCTCCGGCCCCGGTACTGCCACTCCCTTGGCCAGTACGGGCCGCGATACGAGTCGAAGCAGAGGCTCGCGCTGCCGAAATGAGGGAGAGGCCGAAAGCGTCTCCCTCCGAGCCCGCACCCTGCCCCAGGTGTCGACACACGTTACCTGGGGGGCACGAACCCACTCTCCTCTCCTCTTCCATCGACTTGGGCCTCAGATGCAATCTTTGTGAATTGGCAACGGCGGGCTCGGGCCGGCGGCTCAGCTCTTCCGGGGCTGCCGGTCCGGGCCGCTACTGCTACGAAGATCTCAGGCTGCCACAGGACACACGCACACAGCGTCGCTGAGACTCCCTGGAGCTTCGGGTGCACGATCACCGGGTACTCCTCACAAAGGTCTCAGGCTGCACGAAGAACACGCACACAGCGTCGCTGAGACTCACTTTAACTCCGGGTGCACGATAACAAGGCAATCCTCACAAAGGTCTCTCGCTGCACAAAGCACACAGCGTTGTTGAGACTCACTTGGATTCTGGTGCATGATAACAAGGCAATCCTCACGAAGGTCTCAGGCTGCGCACGCGCACACAGCGTCGCTGAGACTCACTTGGATTCCGGTGCACACAATAACAGGACGATCCTCACGAAGGGCTCAGGCTGGAAAAAGCACACCAAACAGCATCGCTGATCCTCGCTTGGACTCCAGGTGCCCACGATCACAGGGCACTTCTTACGAGGGTCTCAGGCTGCAACAAGCACACGCATACAGCGTCGCTGAGACTCTCCTGGAAACTTTTGTGTTTCTGAGTTTCCGCAACAGGGAGCCAGCTCACCTCGGGCCCTTGGGGATAAGTTACTTCAGGACACAGCACAGCAACGTCCTTTCAAGAAGGGGGCACAGCACACAGCAAAGTCCCTTTAGCCTTTCCTTGGTTAAAACAGCAAACTGCAGGCCAGCCCCAGAACACACAGCAAGGGTCAGTCCTTTCCTTCAGTCTCTTCAGTTGTTTCTTCCTTGGCAAAGCTTCCTCTTGACAACGAAGTAGCTCCAGTCTTGTTCAATCTTGATCAAGCCATTCTCCAAAGTTCAGGGGCTTCAGCTCTCATAGTTATACCCCTCAATGGCTTTGAAGTCTTTGTGTTCAGGGGGCACTGGCCCCATTTCAAACCAGTTCTGGGTGCCTCCCTGCCAGTGACACCTTTATTCCTTTTATTAGTGGGGGTCTGGATTCTCAATCACTCAGCAGGAGATGGGACCATTGCTTTATGGCTGCAACCCAGGCCTCTTCACCTCTAAGGGCTACTCCTCCCCCTACACTCCAGATGCAGGTCAGCCTGTTGCTGTCGCACCTCCTCCCCTGGGTCAAGACATTCCCCCGATCCTATCACTTTCAAATCCAGACAGTCAATCCACAACCAGGCAGAGACACACAGAAATGTTAGAGCACAAAAAACCCAGGCACTTCTAAAAGAGTGGCTTCTAAACACACAATGCAAAAACCACCTTCATAAAAAGATGTGTTATTACATTGTGAGTTCAAGCATACTAAACTTCACCTCTCCATCTTAAGCCTTTGGGAAGATAGGCTGGAAAACATATTACACAGCCTCCCCATTCTGTCCCATGGGCAAGAAGGCCTTTCAACAGTGAAAAACGAAATGGAGATTATTTCACTGTCAGGACATGGTACACACCTTAGTACATGTCCTACCTTTCACATGCACTGCACCCTGCCCAGGGGGTACCTTGGACCTACCATAGGGGTGTCTGATGTGCATAGAAAGGGAAGGATAAGGTCTGGCAAGTGGGTGCACTTGTCAGAATAACATGGCAGTTTAACAAACTGCGCGCAGGCACTGCAATGGCAGGCCTGAGTTCCCTTTTTAAGGCTACTTGTGTGGGTGGCACAATTCGTGCTGCAGGCCCACTAGTAGCATTTGCATTACCAGCCCTGGCACACATAGTGCACTTTACTAGGGACTTTACTAGTAAGGGAAACATACCAATCATGGACAACCAATGACCATTATACTTTACACAGGGAGCACTTGCCCTTTGACACTGATCAGCAGTGGCAAAGTGTCCAAAGCATCTAAGTTGGCAACACTATGTCAGAAAAGAGGTCTAGGGGAAAAGCAAAATGTTTAGGGAACTTTAGGCAAAAGGGCCAAGTCCAACAAATACCATATCCCTGTGCTCTTAATATGTTCACAAGAGTCAGATGTTAAAGAGAGTCAAGACAATGGGAAGCCCTGGGCAATTTCATACGAGATCCAAACAGTGGTGAAAGTAAACTTCTGTGCCCTCTCCTCCCCAAAGAGCATCTGAGCGTCCTTCATGCTGGTCCCAAGGCTCGAATCACTGTCTCCATGATGTTCAGCAGGACAGCGTGATCTAAAGTGTTAAACACTGCTCCCAAATCCAGTTTAGTAGGGAGTGCTTTCTGTGTTTCATATGGATCAAAATGTCATACCTGTTCACCAACAGCCCTATCTCCATTCTGCACTTAGGTACAATTCTGGCTGATATTGGGCCATCAGGTCCTTTGTCTTAAAATACTCCCCCATATGAGGGCGTTTATGTGCTAAGGTCAAGGGCGTCACATTAATACTCACCTGGGCTGTAATCCTTAACATACACCTTCTTAGGGCTAGCCTAGAGAGGGCTTTAGTTGTCTCACCAATCTTATGGAATTAACTTCCCCCCCAATAATAAATAGATACAAATATCCATACATGGAGGGACTTTGGGGAAGTCTTCACCGCCCAGTTATTAGTTCAACTGTCATTCACATCTTGATGACATCCATCTCAGTATGGAGCAATGGGTCTGCCCACTTGAGCATTGGGCTCTCTTACACTGTGTATTCAGGTTACAGTAAATCAAAGCCAATAGCACATTTTCTTATGCCAATAAAAATTGTGTTTCCTGTGATGTGTCTTAAAACTAAAAAGGGTTTCTTTGCCTCATCTAAGTGCTTCAGCCTGTCAGAAATTATCCTGATGGTTAAGCTTTTACAATTGCAAATGTTTATTGCACACGTGGTTGTCACGCTGGGGCAGCGGTGTGCTTTCTTTTTTTTTCCCTTTTTAGTGGCATATGCTTGCAATAAAAATAATATTTAGCCAATGCTTGACCTATCAGCTTTGTCAATGCATGTTTGTTGTTTTTGTGCTATCATCAACTAATGGCGTCAGTGTATTTACTGGACAGAAATAAAGATTACAACACTATTTGAAGCTCTGAAAGTAGAGATGAGTGTAGTGATTGCCCTCCCTGTGCATAGCTGCATAGTCCAGGAGATGAAAGATGTGGTGGCAGTAACCTAGTCAGTGTGTCATGGGTTCAAGTGCAAGGAAGTAATGGGTCTCATAGCTGCTGTTTGAATTGTAAAAAAGAGCAATAATCAGGGTTCAATGGACCCCTCAGGCCCCTGGGCCTGATGCAACTGCACCTGCTGTACCAAAGAAAGCTACACCAATGTGCGATGGGTACCTCCTCTGTATAAGAGAGTGCTCCTATGTTGGAAAACATGGCATAATTGTATTTTCTCACCAATTCTGTATGTCCCTACAAGTGAAACCTGGGTACGTTCTTGCTTACAGTGACTTATGCTGGGTAGCACTGCAAGGGCTTTCTCCTATGAGCATCACTGGATAGCTCTATGGTTGGACAGGAAGGTAAGGAACTTCTCTGAGTAATATGGTGCTCTGAACTTGGGGCCACTTGAGTAGTTGAGTGTTGCTCTGCCTCTAAAAGGGGCACGTGTCTTTCCTGCATGCACATAAATACTCAGGTGCCTGAGGAGGTCCTTCATTCCTGTCTTGAGGTGCTGCAAGAAGTCCATAGCAACTCCAGTGTTTTTTTGCAACACCACACAGCAAGGCACAAGCCACAGCCTACGCTCCCAATATCCTGACAGTAACTGACATACCAGTCGCTGCCAGAACCTTTGGATCCCGTCCGTTCCTCTTCTACATTCCATCTTAACACTATGTTCTACTTAACACTCTACAGTCTACATTCCCACTTACCATTCTTAACACTCCTTTCACTCAGCTGCCAGAGAAAAACAACATAAATTATCTAGCTATATAAGACACTTTAATAGCATTAAGATGCCACATGTGTGCTCCTGAAAGTTCAAGTTCAGGCAGCTGGATAAATAAACAAAATTCTCACTACTGTGTGGAGGCAAGCAGTTTTTGTGGAAAAAAACATGTTTTGCCCAATCAAAACATATACCCCTGGCTCCAGGTATGTTGGCAGGGCCAAAGCCCCACTCCTGGTGACTTTCACATAATTGTCTGGCAACAGCTGCGCTGTCAAGCCAGACCATAATAAGCACTGATACAGCCTGGAGACCCTTAGAGAGTGCCTTAACAAGCAGGGTGTGTGATCCGGGTGGCATATTTTGCTGATCTGCAAACAACTGGCTTCAAATATCATCCTGGTGTTCTTACTTTACTGAACTGTTTATTACTTTGCATATCAGTTGTTCCTGTTGCCCCACTGTTACTGTAGATGTTTTGAAACATAAAAATGCTAAATATTCATTCTCATGCAAGCTGGATATGAGGGTTGTGCTGTTCAGCTCAAACTAACACAAGGGATATACATACCACTTATTTACTTACGACTATTATGAAAATTGTTAGAAATGGGGGTCTCTTGTTGGCAATGGTTTGCACCTTTGTCCAAGTAGGGACCCTTCTTCCTAGTCCGGGTAAGGTGGATACACTTCTAAAATAACCCCTGCTCACCCCCTTGGTAGCTTGGCACGAGCAGACAAGCTTATCTCAGAGGCAGTGTGTAAAGCATTTTTGCACACATACAGCAATACAGTCAAAACACTACAAATGGACGACACACCAGTTTAGAAAAATAAGCAAAACTTTATCTAAACCAACAAGACCAAAACATCAAAAATCCAACATACAATACTGTAAAAATAGTTACTTTGCAAGATAACCTTCAATTTGCAAGAATAGCTGAAAAACACAGTTCTTCCGAGTCGGTAGCTCAATCCGGAGCTACCGCGATGCTGAAAACGACAGAGTCTGACAGTTCTAGCCGACTGCATCGGTACGGGTCAGTTAAAGCGTTGACAGACTCGTAGATAGTACCTTTCTTGTTGCGGCTGACACGTTGGTGCGGGCCGGTCGGGGCAACTGTCGCGGTTGCGATGCGAAGTGGAAACGGTGCAGCGTGCGGTGCCCTCACGGCGCAGTGCAGGCAGCGGCTCGGTGACGGTCATCCAACAGCATCGGTGAGGCCAAGGCTTACGATGCGGAGTGAGACGGTGCTTGATGCGGTGCTGGCAGGTCACGGTGCAAGCGACGGAGCCAGTCGATGTTCGGGTCGGGCAGCAACAGTTTCAGTGACATCCGAGCAGAGTGAAGCGAGGCAGTGCGGAGTGAGGTGTGCACAGGATGTGGTGCAAGCAGCGGCTCAGTGACAGTAGTCCATCGGCGCCGGTGAGACCAGGGATGCGGTGCAAACTGCGGCGGTGCCTTCTGCGGTGCCTTCAGGACACGGAACCAGCGACGGACTCGGTGACAGAGTCGGCTGCTCTTCTCCTCTGCATCGACTGAAACCAGCAGTTCCAGAGACGGTGCCCAGAAGGATGGTGAAGTCTTTGCTGTTCCAGAGACTTCTTGAACAGGAGGACAGCTCTACCTCAAGCCCTTGGAGATACTTTGTCAAGCAGGATACACACACAGTTCCTCTCCTTGGCAGAAACAGCTACTGCAGGCCAACCCCAGACAGCACACAGCAAAGGGGCAGTACTTCTCTTCCAGCTTCTTCCAGTTCTTCTCAATGGCAGAGGTTCCTCTTGAATTCCAAAAGTGATCTAAGTTTCAGGGGTCTGGGCCCCACTTTTTATAATACCAGGGGCCATATTATCAAGAAAGGCACAAACATTATCGCCGCTTTAGAAGCCCAGGTTCTGGTGTCAAGGACATCTAACCTGGGCTTCTATTGGAATTCTCTAGGGCATATTATCAAGCCCCTTATCGCCGCTTTAGCGGCAGTTTCCTGCCGCTAAAGCGGCGATAATGTTTGCGTTGCATTACATTTTGTAGAGGTAGGTGGAGCATGGCCGTTCTCATGCATCCACCTATGAAATCTGATGCAATCCCAGATTTACTAAAATCAGTAAAGCTGGGATTGCTCCAAAATGGTGCGCCTCCCGTGGACAGTGTAACAAGGAGAAATATTTTTCTAATCCTCTTTTTTACTTCCTCTGTCTGTGTGTGGTGCATTCCACATCACACATTGAGAGAAAATTGCCTCTTAGGATTTTTTGGTGCTGGAAGGAATTCCTTCTTGCAGAAAAACAATCCTGCCTGTAACGCAGGAACCCTTGCACCAGTGCGCCAGTGCAAGGATGGGGAAGAAGTGCGGCATAACTTAGTAGCTGTGACATGTCTGCGCTTGATAGAGCGAAATGTTCTTGTGAATTGTAGGGGTGCATCATAATCACTGATAGGCCGCACCCACATGTATTCAGACATATATTCGTTTATATTCATTGTATACTCATGTATGTTTAGCAAAGAATGAATAGTTCACTGAGATGAAGTGAACTCAGCAGTATAATGGTGTTAGGATAATGATGTAATGTAATGCTTTTTGAATTGTGTGAACATAATGCATAGAGGAATTAGTTCGTGTATGTAATGTAATTGCAGTAGTTTAAACGTGCACCATATTAAAGTTGCACATGTAATTCATTCGTTTGCATAATGAATCGTAATGAATATGCTTATAGGGAAAAGTAAGATGTGTGTTTAAAAGTTATATGTAAGGGCCTGACTACATATATGCTTAAGGAAGGCCTGGTATATTCTTATGTTAGCTTATAATGTAGGCCGAAAAGGGTTTCTCTTGGAAAGGCTCTCTGGGCACAAACGGTAGATTTAATTAGCACAGTAGAAGGTTTCTGTTGAACGTATCTTTTGTTGCAGGTGCAAGGACATATGTCTCGTTAGTAAAGACTAACTCTTTGTTTTCAAAAGTTAGAAAGATGGGAGGCATGGTACGGGGAGTGCAATGGAATTTAGGGATGATACTTTCAGCGGAGAAGGCGCCTGGGACTCAAGGTCAACGAAACTGTCCAGGATGAAGTCACCGTTTCAATGGAAAAGCACAAGAAAGAAGACCTGGCCAAGAGGGCGTAAACAAGGCGTGTACCTTTGTAGTATGGTTTTGTATTAGGGATAGTGCCCTGAGGGAGGAGGCCAGAGAAGCGGTAGGGGAGACCTGAGAGAAGGACAGAGCTGAGCTTAGGTATATGGTGATTGCACTTCTTAGGAAGTCTTCACAGCTGACACCTTTTATTCTTTCTTGCCTGGGAACATCGTTATGCAGGGATGTCACTTAGCGTTAGTGTAGGGACAGCAATTGATTTTGAGCTTGTTTAGGCCAATGAAGAGCAACTTAGAAATAGGAGCAATCATAGTCTGGTTGGTCCTCCTAGAACTTTCTATTCTTCTTATCCTGAGTCGGATGAGATTCCTGCGTAGATTATTATTTGTATTAGTGCCCATCTATTTCTTTAACCTCGTGTTGAGGTGCTTGCACGTTCAGTTATTTTTGGCGATAATAAATTCTCAAACTTGAATTCGGAGTCAGTGGTCCTTTCAGACAAAATGAATGCTGATATCTAACCTGATGAGATTCTCTCCTTTACACTATTCAACAGGTAAAAAGATCTTGGCGGCCAGAAGGTTCTTATAGATAATTAGATAAGAATCGGCGTTATCAGTTGGTAGCAGAGTAGGATGGTTACCTTTGATGGTAAGGGGAGATCTAGAGCAAGATAGGAGATTAAGTTGCCCCATAGAGCCCGAGTGACGCAGATCCAGAGAACCGCGAGAGAAGGATGTCGGAGGTCGTGGAAAACTGACGGAGAGTGACGGTGCGGCGGAAGTAGCAGTTCGTAGTAGAGTGAGTATGAAAAGAGTGATGTTTGGTAGATTGCGGTGTTATATTGTTGTGTGATGTCTTGCGGAGTTGGAACGAAAGTTGTGTGATTGAGAAACGGACCGTGAGCGCGCGCGGGACCGGGAGATTCATTGTGGTGTAGAATACACCCAGAGTTGAGAACGTTGACCAGAGTTGTGGGGGTCACGAGACGTCATTGACAGACCCACAGAAGATAGGGACACATGTATGAGTGTGTGAATAACCAACGCAGGTCGTAGGTTATTGTGTGCAGAACATCGAGTGATTGAATCCTATCGAGTGTATTAGAGGCGATTGTCCGGTCGGTTCGTGGACAGACGGTTGCCAGATTGAGGTCAACAAGCTCAAGAGACTGATCGGTCATTGGTAAGACTGACGGTCAGAGAGGTAATTGTTCGGTAGGACGGACATTATTTCAGAGTATAATTGGGACGAATGCGAGTGAGAACGAGTGAATTAAAAAGGAGGGGAACTGCTGCGAGCGGAGGAAACGTGACGTCAGACAAGTGCCGCGCTGCGATAGGCCGGTTGGTGTGAACCGCGCTGGGATTGGAGGATTGGAATCAGGAAGTAAAAGCGGACATTTTGAGTGCAAATACAAAGTTGATTCATCATGAAATGTTTTAAAGCTTTACGAGAACTTTGTAGAGGTGATAGACATGTGGTTGTTCGGGAGGGAGAGGAAGCTCCTCCTGAGGACACACCAGCACATTATATGGCAAAGAATGTAGGATTGCATACCATAATTTGGCTCGAGAATTGGCATAAAATGACAGAAGCAGAAGGAGAATTGTCGTTCCCTCGATATGGTACTTTCAGGTTAGAGGTGCTGTACCAGCTCAAGAGTGTAATGGCTTCATTACGACCACTACCTAGACCAACACAGTTTGAGGCACTACATGCGTGGATAAGGGCAGCGTATGATAGGAAGAAGGACAGATGCCAAGAAAGGGTGAAGAAATCGGTCAGGGCATTTCAAGATGCAAAATGGGATGCCTTGGAGAAAAGGTGGAGAGCAGACACGATCGAAGGAGATAAGTTATACCCACTGCTGATACAAAATGGAAAGATTACAAGAATTGATGAGGATGATAGTGATTTAGATGACAGTTTGTTGGATAGGATGTTGGCAGAGAGGCCACCACCATTTAACCCAGAGTCAGAAGAGGGAAAGAGAACCCCAGCAGTGGCAATAGTTGATGAAAGCCAGAACCAGACTAGCATGAGAGTAGTGGGAAGAATTTCCACAGGAACGGAGGGGGCTACGGCGTCTATGATAACACAGCCTTCTGCGGGGAACACAAGATTACCGGACTCCTTGACAGTACCGGTTACCATTGGCCCTATAGTACCGGTATATGACCCAGACCGAGTGAGAGAAGGGAGCTCCGTGCCGATGAGAAGGGAAGAAGGAAACAGTGAGAGTGGGAATGGGTTTGGAGTAAGGGTGGTTCATTTCCCAAGACCAATGGAGTCAAGTACGCCGTTACCGGCTACAGCAGACTCTTCCTTCAGGAGAGAAGAGGAGGGACCAGAAAGACCGAGGTCTTTACGGGAATCTAAGTCAGCTTTGAGGGAGTGGACACCAACAGTAACGAACCAAGAGGATAGGATGCAAAGAGATAGGGCACAAAATGTCTCGGAAGACAGACCAGGTTCCAGGAATATGGAAGGGAATAGGTCACAAGGACAGAATAGTGATTGTGATGAGCGGGACGGCTCAGGTTGTCGAGACGTACTGAGGAGTGCAGTACAGGCAAGGTTGCTAGACGTAGTGAGGCTGAAAGCAGAGGTAGACGAAATGATCAGTGGGAGTCTGCCTTTGGAAAGGATAGAAATCTATGGATCAGATGAGCTGCTGTTTGTAGCAAAAGATGTGACTCGAAAAGCTAGAATGGCACATGATAGATTGAGGGATTTGGCCAAAAGATATGAGGTGGACCTGAATAAAACTAAAGCGTTACAGGGACCACACAGATTGCATTACAGTGATCAGGAGTTGGAGGAGAAAAGAATCACAGGGTTAAAGACGCACACCAGAGACCTGATCATAGGAATGAGAATATGGATTTTGTTGGACAAATGGGAAGAAAGGTGGTCCAAAAAGAAACCAGTAAAGAGGATAGAAGGGGAAACGCCGCCGCCAGGAGGGGGGGCGACGGGTGTTGGAAATTTTCCTTTACGGGAAGTACAGAATGGAGGGTACGTGCATGTGCCGTGGAATAGAGGTGATTTGACTGCATTTACAAATGATTTTCCTCGGCTGAGGGAAAACCGGTGGAGTGGTACAAGCAGGTTGAGCGGTTTGTGAAGATTTCAAAAGTATTGTGGATTGATTTGAACACTTTGTTTGACATAGTGGTACCAGGAGATTTGTGGACAGCATGTAAAGTCGCTATTGAGTGGCCGACTTCGGAACCGAAAAGAGAGGCGGTTACAAATGGTCCATCACCTGATGTCATGAAAAAATATGAGCAGGTGATTACATGGTTGAAGTCGAAGATTTCACCTCAGGATATAGATTGGGTTAAGATAGATCGGACTGTACAGGAACCCAAGGAAACGGTGCATGAGTATTACGAAAGACTTCTGCAAGTTTTTAAACAGTATAGTGGGTTGGATGTTTTGGACCCTAAGGATATGGGACAGTTTGTCTCAAAGTTTGTAACAGGTCTGAGAGGGGAAATCAGCCTCATGATACAGCACCATTTGATCTGCTGGCAGAACAAGCCACTAGATGAAATTTTGCGGTACGCGAGGTACTGTAGTGATGAGGTGGATTCAAAACATCGAAAGCTAAAAGACAAATTGATGCTTGTCCAGATGCAGACAGCACAGAATCAGCCTAGTGGAGGGACCTTGGGGAGAAAGCAAGGAAATTTCCAGGGAAACCAGAATGGGCAGGTACAGGGAAAGGGAAAACCAGTAGACCCCAAGACAGGAGTGGACGTGGCCACACTAAAGAAGACCACTGCGTGTCATCTTTGTCGCCAGGTCGGACATTGGAAACGCGAGTGTCCTTTGAACCCAGCTAATCAGGTACAGGAAGAGGAAGAGGGGGCTCAGGCACCCGCGCAAGAGGTGGTTAACACAATAACGAGACCTAGAACGATGAAAGGGGGTTTACAATTCTCAAGCTCAGATTCCCCAAGCTCCAAGGTTTTCACAAGGAACACGAACATATCAACAGATGCCCCTGTTCGAACGATATGCTGAGGATAGCTTAGACCCTTTATCCTGACGGTGCCTGAGGGGGAGGAAGACTGCACACTTGGAGCGGTCTTGGAGGTAGACCAGAGAGGACCTTTTGTAGAGGCAGAGATTGAGGGCAATCCTGCAACACTTTTGGTTGATACTGGAGCTACCCGGTCTACTGTAAGATCTGCAGTAGTCCCTAACCTACCCCTCTCGGGACAATCGATCCAGGTTGTTGGAGTAGCGAACAAGAAGATGAGCAGCCCATTGACAGAACCGATCTTAGTAAAGATAGGTACTTTCCAAACTAGACATCAGTTTGTAGTATGTGACACGAGTCCAGTTTGTCTTTTGGGAAGAGATCTGTTGTGCAAGTTGAACTGCACGATTTATTGTACACCACGGGGAGTGGAGGTCCAGACGATAGATGATGATGCTGACTTTAAGATTACCAATCAGCTTCTGTGTATAGATCTGTACCCAATGGTGACTGTGGAAGAACTTCCACATGATCTGAGAGACGCAGTGTCGCCCGTGGTGTGGGATTTCGCAGGAGACGAAATAGGTTTAATCAGAGGGGTTGAACCAGTGCGGATTGAGGTGAAACAGAATGTTGATTTCCCCAGAACACCTCAATACAATTTATCGATAGAAACGATTGCAGGAATAAAACCTGTGATCGAGACTTTCATTGAGAAGGGTATTTTGAAGGAGATCAGAGGTAGTCCCTGTAATTCGCCCATAATGGGACTACAGAAACCGAGCGGGAAATACAGGATCGTGCAAGACCTGCGAAAGGTCAACATGATAGTTGTCCCTTGTTGTCCAGTGGTACCGAATCCTTCAGTAATACTGTTCCAGATCCCATGTGAAGCCGAGTGGTTTACGGTTATCGATTTGTGTCAAGCCTTCTTTTCGATACCGCTCCACGAGGAAAGCCAATTTCTTTTTGCATTTAGGCTAGAGAATCGCGTGTTAACATGGTGTCGTATCCCTCAAGGGTATACGGAAAGTCCATCGATCTTTAACCAGATCCTGAAGAAGAACCTTGAGAGTCTTGTGTTGCCGCAGAACTCAGTTCTCGTGCAGTACATAGATGACTTGCTCATTGCCTCAGAAACAGAAGATGCTTGCAGAATTGACACAGTAGCCTTGTTGAACCACTTAGCAGAGAATGGACATAAGGTGTCCCCGAACAAGCTGCAGTACTGTTTGAATGAGGTACAGTACTTGGGACACAGATTAGAAAAAGGCAAGAGGAAGGTGTCACCAGATCGAATTGAGGCAATAATGAGCATGGCGGTACCCACTACACAGAGGGAAGTTAGGATGTTTCTGGGAATGGTTGGCTATTGTCGACAGTGGATTCCTAGTTTCTCCTTGAGAGCAAAGCCTCTGCAGAGGCTTACGCACAAGGATGTGAGTGATCCGGTACCATGGGACGAGGAGTGCTTGATGTCATTCCTGCAATTGCGAGATGATTTGTGCAGGGCTCCCGCACTGGGAATGCCTGACTACAACAAGGCCTTTTCATTGTTTTGTTGCGAGAGAGGAGGATGTGCATTAGCAGTGTTAGCTCAGAACCATGGAGGTGTCCGTAGACCAGTTGCTTATTTTTCAGCTACTTTAGATCCAGTAGCTTCTGCGTTGCCCGGATGTCTAAGATCCGTTGCTGCAACAGGTGTCAGCATTGAAAGATGTGAAAGCATTGTAATGGGACATCCATTGACTGTACATGTACCACATTCGGTTGAGTTATTAATGACCAGGACCAAGACCCAGCACCTAACGAACAATAGGTTAACAAGGTACGAGCAAGTCATACTTGCCGCAGAGAATGTGACTCTGAAAAGGTGCTCCATCTTGAACCCTGCGACATTGATGCCTATACCGAACACAGATGATGAAGATTGTGAGGACCATGACTGTCTCGATGTGACCGAACTTTGCACCAAACCGAGACCTGACATTGTCGATGAGCCATTGGATGACCCAGATGAAATTTTCTTTGTCGATGGTTCATGCTTAAGAGACAGTGTGGGGCAATTGAGAGCAGCGTTTGCTGTATGTACTATTTCAGGAGTGGTCGACGCCGCTTGCCTAGAAGGAGTACGCTCCGCGCAGGTAGCTGAGATCATTGCCTTGACCCGTGCCTGTTTGGCCGCTGATCGAATTCGAATCACGATTTACACAGACAGCCAATACGGCTTTGGCGTGGTGCATGACTTCGGGCAGTTATGGTCTCAGAGGGGATTTTTGACATCATCTGGCTCACCCATTCGTAATGGAGAATATGTAAGACAATTGTTAGAAGCATTACAGCATCCGAAAGAAATTGCTGTTGTAAAGTGTTCAGCCCATGGGAAGGGGGAGGACTTTGTATCCTTGGGTAATAACTACGCAGATGAGGTAGCCCGCTTCTGCGCAGAACAAGGATGCATATACACAGGCAGGGAGATAGAAGAGAGCCAAGAGGGAACCGACCTCAGCATAATGTTGGCCATGGCAGACACTTGGGAAGAGCTTAAGAGATTGCAAGATGAAGTCTCAATCAAAGAAAGAGAGGGCTGGATCAAGGCTGGGTGCGAGAGAGGAGAAGTGGATGTGTGGGTATCAAACGATGGGAGAGCTGTGTTGCCGGAAGAATTGTTGAGTCCGATGGCAAGATTGATACATGGTCAGGCACACCTGGGTAGAGACGCAATGATGAGGGTGTTCAGACAGACGTGGTATAACCCACGGTTCCGAGCAATGGCTGAGACGGTATGTCAGAGGTGTGTTACATGTCAACAGATGAATGCTGGAAAGAAAACTGTAGTTACACTGAGTCATATTGGAAGGTCAGGAGGGCCCTTCAATAGACTACAGCTGGATTTCGTGGAGATGCCTAGGTGCAATGGCTTGAGGTACATTCTAGTGATAGTATGTATATTCTCACGGTGGGTGGAGGCATACCCCACACGAAGGTGTGACACTCTGACAGTGGCTAAATTACTGTTGAGGGAGCTTATCCCTAGATTCGGGATCCCGACCTCTTTGGAATCAGATAGAGGTGGGCACTTCCATAGCGAAATCATGAAGTTACTTTGTGCAGCATTGAACATTGACCAGAGACTCCACTGTAGCTACAGACCAGAGGCTTCTGGGATGGTGGAACAAGTTAATGGAACTTTGAAAGCCCGGATGGCAAAAATGTGTTCTTCAACATCCCTGAAATGGCCCGACGCCTTGCCACTGGTGCTCATGAGCATGCGAAGTGTCCCAGACAGAAAGACCGGGTTGTCCCCCCATGAAATAATAATGGGGAGGGCAATGAGACTGCCAGCAGTACCAACTACAGCCTTGATAAACATCACTGATGATTTGATTCTCGATTATTGTAAAGGACTCTCTGATGTGGTCCGTTCTGTATCCCAGCAGGTGCAAGCAGCTGTGGTTCCAGCCTCGAGTGATCTGTGCCACGACTTGTGTCCCGGTGACTGGGTGCTCGTCCGGAAGCACGTGAGGAAGAGTTGTTTGGATGCTCGTTGGCGTGGCCCGTATCAGGTGATACTTATCACGAACACAGCAGTAAAGTGTGGAGGATTGCCGAACTGGGTGCATGCTTCCCATACCCGCAGAGTTCCAGCACCCTTGGAAGAAACAGCTCCTCTCGTAAATGAAAATCCAGCTGATGTGGCAGGGCCACATGAGAGGACAAGCCAAGCTGTAAGGGTTGCTGACACAGCTGGTGGTGCACTAGAGCAAGCTGAAGGGGGTTTCCACAGTTCGAACCCTGATTCAGGCACTGAAGAAAGAGAAGGTGCAGTGGGCGGAGAAGAGTCAAAGGCAACAGAAAGAGGAAGTAGTGCACTGGGCATAGAAGGAGAAGGCAGACGAACGAACAGAAGTGTTGAAAGTTGGCCTGAAAGACCGAGGCGACTGAACCTGAGGTTAGCACCTGAGAGAGACCTTGCTCCAGTGTCCGAAGTATCTGAAACCGAAGCAAGCGACGAAGACCAAGCACAAGACAGTCGGCGAAGGTCTAAGAGAACAAGAGTGCCTTGTCGCAGATACTCTACCCCTGAGTGGACTTACACTGTGTTTGATGCAGGGGGTGGTGAATACAGGGAGATTGAAGTCAGTGGAAGTGTTCAGTCGGAGCCCGAAACTGGTGGTGAAGGTGGTGCTGCGGATGCCAGGGTTCGAGATAGACGGAACACTGACACTCACGATTCCGAATCCCCCACTTCTGAGTGAAGTCCGAAAATTGCTTTTGCATCGGGTCGAGTTCCCGCCTTTCGGAGCTGAGCCGTTTTCACACGAAGTGCTGCTTTTGCGTCTTGAACTTTTGTATCACGTTCTGGTCGTGCTTAATGAGGATCTCATTATGGATCAGTAATGAACTGTAAATAAAAGTCTAAAAGAAGAAGATAACCTAGGTCCAAGTGGAAGAAGAATAAACTTAGGGACTTTCCACAAGAAGAGGGACGAAAACTAGGGAAGTCTTTTTCTGGACTGTGTAAATAAGTTGTGATCGGAAAGGGAAAGCCCGGAGATTTCATGGTTGCTTGAGCTGGTTGAGCAAGTCACAAATAAAGAACAGAGACTTTTTTTGAGTTCTTTGCGATAACCAAGACTTTTTGAGAACTTTCGAAATCATGGAGCCGGGAAATCCCAATCGAAGAGCAAAATGGATTATAGGCATTCTTATAAGTAGTGTGATAATTTCTATAATCATAGTAGTTGTAGTCTCATATACTGGTTCGCATGAGCCAGAAGTAGAGGCAGTGACAGGGACACCCACACCTATCACACCTAGTCAGAAGGGGGTAGACAGGGCAGCTGATAGAGCTATGATTTTAGAAGAAAGTCGTAGATTACATGTAGATTTGTCTAAGGGTGATTTTAAGCTTAATGCGTATGCTAAGTTGTTGTATGAGTATGTTGACGTGATGGATGCGAAAGATTGTTATGTGTGTATGCAGTTGCCTACTTCAGTGGATGAGGGTATTAGGTATCATCATCTTCCACTGACTTATGGTATTTCATGTAGTCTTTTGCTTAGTTTGTTTTATGAGAGAGATCAGTTCGAGTATTTCTTTTCCAATTTCGACGCAGTGCTTCCTGAAGTCCCAGCTTACAAGCATTTGAATAAGTATGATTATTACAAAACCGAGGACAGACTGAGGAAGTACTTCATACCGAGTTTGGAATTGGATACAGCATTCGCACACAGACACAATCTGACCTGTTTGATGTCGGATGTAGAGAGAAAGTTTGTAGATCAGGTTGAAGATAGGTATAGAAAGCTGACTGAATCCCGAGATTTAGGGCATCACAGGACAGATTGGACAGAGGAGGAACGGTTGCATAAGACCAAGGGAAGCTATGGTCCTATAGCGTTGGATAAGGAGCAGAGGGGTAAGTTGTGTATAAGGCGTTATCAGACTTACTACGAAAAGGTTCCAGTGGGACAGAGTACTTGTGATCACGTTTTCACCATGGCAGATGAGGCAAAAGATTTCCTCCAAGGTCCTGTACAAGTGATACCTACGGTGTATTACGTATGTGGGAAGAATGCTTATGTGAGGTTGCCTGCAAATTGGTATGGAACATGTTATTTGTCAATAATATTTCCAAAGATTTACCATACAGAAGACTTAAATCTTCTGGAGGGTGGAGAGCATTCAAGAACGAGAAGAGCTGCAAGTGCAGGAATCGTTGTGGGGGATATCTTTGGAGCTATGATACCTAGTCTAGGAGTAGTCTTGAATGATGTGAAGATCCGGAGGTTAGCGACTGTGGTGGATGAATTTTCGATGAACACAGCAAAATCGTTGGTGTTGGTGGAAGGAGAGATGTTGTCGATAAGGGGAATGGTTTTGCAGAATCGCCTTGCTTTGGATGTCCTATTGGCAAAAGAGGGCGGAGTCTGTAAAATGCTGAAGGTTCAAGAGTGCTGCACTTATATACCAGACCGTAGCAAGGATCTGGAGAAATATATAAGTAACATCACTATGATCCACACAAAGATAGCGGATTTGACCGAAGAAGGGGCCTGGGAAAAGGTAGGAAAGGGTTTTGGTCAAGTGGGAGGTTGGTTTGCAAACCTAGGAAAGGGATTCCTTGGGTACTTCCTGAGACCACTCCTTATCTTGGTGGTTTGTGTGGCTGGCTTGTGGATTATGATCAAGGCCTACAAATGGTATCGAGCAGGCAGAGTCAAGAGAGCTTTGAGGGAAAATGACATGAGATTGGCAAGATTGCAGGACAATCAGTATCAAAGGCTCAAGAGCATGGAGAACTTCAGATCAGGGAAGATGGGAACAACTTCTGTTTAGGTCGGTTCCTTCTCCGAGGGAGTAGAATGAGATGTGATGACAGGAGTCATCAAAGGGGGAACTGATAGAGCGAAATGTTCTTGTGAATTGTAGGGGTGCATCATAATCACTGATAGGCCGCACCCACATGTATTCAGACATATATTCGTTTATATTCATTGTATACTCATGCATGTTTAGCAAAGAATGAATAGTTCACTGAGATGAAGTGAACTCAGCAGTATAATGGTGTTAGGATAATGATGTAATGTAATGCTTTTTGAATTGTGTGAACATAATGCATAGAGGAATTAGTTCGTGTATGTAATGTAATTGCAGTAGTTTAAACGTGCACCATATTAAAGTTGCACATGTAATTCATTGTTTGCATAATGAATCGTAATGAATATGCTTATAGGGAAAAGTAAGATGTGTGTTTAAAAGTTATATGTAAGGGCCTGACTACATATATGCTTAAGGAAGGCCTGGTATATTCTTATGTTAGCTTATAATGTAGGCCGAAAAGGGTTTCTCTTGGAAAGGCTCTCTGGGCACAAACGGTAGATTTAATTAGCACAGTAGAAGGTTTCTGTTGAACGTATCTTTTGTTGCAGGTGCAAGGACATATGTCTCGTTAGTAAAGACTAACTCTTTGTTTTCAAAAGTTAGAAAGATGGGAGGCATGGTACGGGGAGTGCAATGGAATTTAGGGATGATACTTTCAGCGGAGAAGGCGCCTGGGACTCAAGGTCAACGAAACTGTCCAGGATGAAGTCACCGTTTCTATGGAAAAGCACAAGAAAGAAGACCTGGCCAAGAGGGCGTAAACAAGGCGTGTACCTTTGTAGTATGGTTTTGTATTAGGGATAGTGCCCTGAGGGAGGAGGCCAGAGAAGCGGTAGGGGAGACCTGAGAGAAGGACAGAGCTGAGCTTAGGTATATGGTGATTGCACTTCTTAGGAAGTCTTCACAGCTGACACCTTTTATTCTTTCTTGCCTGGGAACATCGTTATGCAGGGATGTCACTTAGCGTTAGTGTAGGGACAGCAATTGATTTTGAGCTTGTTTAGGCCAATGAAGAGCAACTTAGAAATAGGAGCAATCATAGTCTGGTTGGTCCTCCTAGAACTTTCTATTCTTCTTATCCTGAGTCGGATGAGATTCCTGCGTAGATTATTATTTGTATTAGTGCCCATCTATTTCTTTAACCTCGTGTTGAGGTGCTTGCACGTTCAGTTATTTTTGGCGATAATAAATTCTCAAACTTGAATTCGGAGTCAGTGGTCCTTTCAGACAAAATGAATGCTGATATCTAACCTGATGAGATTCTCTCCTTTACACTATTCAACAGGTAAAAAGATCTTGGCGGCCAGAAGGTTCTTATAGATAATTAGATAAGAATCGGCGTTATCACGCTCACTGTTTCACACAACACATTACATCAACCTTTAGTATATCTAGGCCTCTTTGTTCTGGTAGAAGAACTGTCCTTCCTCTCAAAACCTGCTTGTGAGGATTAACGAGGACATTTTTAACACGATCCAAGCAATACAGCTTAATGCCGAGTATTTGAAAATGACGTCAATACAATACATTTAACAAGAGTGTTCACAATATGCAAGTACAGCAAAGGATCAGTCAGAGGAAAAGTAATGCACATTAATGAAATGGACAAATAGTGCATAAGTGCATCTTTCTTAAAGGTTTGAGAGAGTTGTGGGAGTCAAATGCCGCGATAAATCTTCCTTCCTTTCTACAACTGTTCCTGGCTGCGAGCACTTACTTCAAGCGCACAGATGTGAGGAGTGTAGTCAATATCCTATATGGATGTTTAGGTTTGGCTTGATAGTGCAACTTTCACCTGACCTTTTAACCTACACTACTATTATTATACAGTTCTTTGATTCCACACAAATTCATATAATTCCCATGCTATTTACTTGTAATGATCACATTACCATACAGCGTTCCTTTATAGCCAGACCGATTGGCATTGCCAATGCTAGTAATTCCTAGCCTGGGGCACTAAAGTGCTCGCCTGCATGGGTTGTACGCTACTGTGTAGATTGTGTGGTTGGGTGTTGTCTTTAAGTTTATCCTATTTGGGAAGTGTTTTCATCTCGTGTGTGATGGGCACTGATGTGCAGTTATCGTTTGTGAGTTGAGATAATGATGGAATTTCCCACTCAGAGGGATTCGAAGCAGCGCACACACGTAGCAGTGTACATTGTGATGTTGGATATTAAAAGCAAGAAAAGCCTTGACGTATGAAAATACTTGTTCGTTTCGAGCTTGTCACCTGCTTCCTAATTCGTCTGAACTCTGAAGGTTATGAACTGCGTCAAATTGTCAGATCGCAGTGCAAACGAGTAAGAAAAGTATTAAAACAGTCTTTTGTGGTTGTGTTTTCTCCACCGCAATTGCAATAATGACTTCCGGGTGGGGAACTTCCATGCTATTAGTGTTGCCTCTGGTCAAGGATCCTGGAGAAAATATTTGTTTCTTCTTTTCATTTTCACGTCTTTACTTTCAAATGCATTACTAATAGCATTTCCCACATGCAGGTGCCACAAATACTAGCACCCTTGGAAGGATGAAAGGATGAGTTCACTGATTGCCGGCAATGGCACATCAAGCACAGTTCAAAGACCACATCTAAGGTAATGGGGCCGTGTAAACACCTACACTCAGCTTTGTTCATACTGGATGGTGATATTAATAAGAAAAAGAACGAACAAAAGGCTGCTATATGAAATGATTGCTCGAGCCAGTAGCTAGCAAGGCTGCTATTGGCACTCATACAAGCAAGGAAAATGGGCCTTCTAACCCGTGGTTGGTAGTAATGCCATATTTTGGGTGAAGGGGCCCTCACATACCTGGGCACTGTTACCAATGCACCTGCTGTGCGATTGATAGTCACGACCCTGGTCTAACCTGAAGATGCAATATCCTGGGCGGAATCCACACAGAACAGTTGCAAGTGGTTTCTACTATCGCCTCCAATTGGGGCTTTGGTCATCCCATAACTTGCTCTTAAGTGAGACTCCTGTCGATTTCAGGTGGGCCTGGTTTTAGATATCTTATTGCGCTTATTGGTTCACCAGTAGAATTGTTCATGTCCCTCCCCCCCACTACATTCATAGCCCAATTAAAAAACATAACTCACGTGCTTCAGGTAGATTGGGTAGAACCCGTTGTTAACTGACCAATATGAGCTTCGCCAAGAAGACCCCTTGTCTTTCAAGTGCCAAGTGGTCTGCCTCACTGAACAGAATAGATGAGGTAATGTGTTCCATATCAAGGCGACAGATGTGCGCGTGCTGCATGAATGTACGTGGCAGGTTTGGGTGCGCCATGTGTGCTCTTAACCAAAATGTAGGACTCAGCTGAGGTGCCCTTCAGTTTCACTACGTACTGCTTACTGGGTCGGACCAGCCTACTGGGTAATCTGGCAGTGCCAGAAGGGTCGACCTAGCAGGTCAATGTGTGGACCGTTTTATTTGACTTTTTGTGGGCCTATTTTATGGTCTTGTGGGTCGTTTTACTGTTGATTTCCTTGCTATTACCAAAACACTGCCATCAGCACACACATGCAGTCTCCCACACAAGGGAGTAGCCAGAAAAATAAAATATCCCCCACCCCCACTTTGAGCTATATTGCACTGAGTGAACAAAGTGAGCGATTCGACTCTTCCGATGAAGGTGCACAATATTAATATTCCTTCCCATTTTTGCTTCTTTTCCTTCTTTCCTTGTCCTTTCTAGCATCGCTCATTTTTTCTTTCCTACTTCATTCATTCTTTCTATCATTTCATACTATTTTTCTGTTGTTCTTCTTTCTTTCCACTTCCCCTTTTCCATTTATTCTTCTTTTTCCATCCTTTTCTTCTTGAAGCCTTTCTTTCCGTTCTTCTTCTTCCTTCCAACCTCCATTCTTCCTTTCCTTCCTTCTTGGTCCCCTTTTCCATCTTTCTTTCGTTCGTTCTGTTCTCGCTCAATTTGCCATTCACTTATTGTATTTCTTTGTCATTTTAAGTATTTTTAATGATTGTCATCCTGTTTGGCTTCTGTGCCCTCCACTCTTCCCTTACTACCAAACACATGACAGAGCGTCTTACTTTCTTCCACTTTTTATTAGCCTCTGCTCCTTTCTTGTGACCTTCCAGTCACCAGAGCAGTTTGAAAGGTCATAAAAAGTCCCATTTGCACCCCCAATTAATGATTTCCTCCCACACCTTTGAAAACATCTACACAACAAGGGGCATATTTATCAAAATGTTAGCCAGCGCAGCAAACCACCTTGATGCGATGAGTGACAGGGAAAGGGCAGGAATGCACAGTATTTAACATGATAGCATGACTGTCTTTTCCCAGCGCTGGTGCACGACTGCTGCCTATTGCCAATGCAGGCACCCTTGCACCATAGTGCAAGGGGGCCTGCGTTGTAAGCAGGATTGTTTTTGTGCAGGAAGGGACACCTTCCTGCATGAAAACAATACCCAGAGATATTTTTCTCTTTCTAAGTGTGCTGCAGAACTTAGAAAGAGGAAATAACGAGGAGAAATAAAGATATTTCTCCTCGTTACGCCTCCCCTGGGGATGCGTAGCATTCTGACGCCTTCCTAGGTCTACCAGTAATGGTAAATCTGGGAATGCGCCAACATCCATGGGATATGTGTGGGTACACCCATGCACCACCCATGGAACGCCACCTTGGATGCAGAGTAATCCAACGCAGTGTTGCGTTACTCTAGATTTATCAAGCCACTTGGCCAAGTAAGGGGCCCTTGCATAGCTTGATCAATCTAACTTATGAGTTGCGTCGCTCTGGCGCCCCATTGCGTGGAGCAAGGGTGACGCAACTCATTGATAAATTTGGCCCCAAGTGTTTACAAGTTTCAAATTGCCCCAATTTGATAATGTGGGCCATTTTTAATCTATCTTAATCACTAATGAGTGCCAATTGTTTTTAGGTGCTGGGGCCTATTTTCTTTCCCAGGCTCACCTTTCTTTGCAGGTTTCTCTGAAAATGATCAGCACAGCCGAACTTTTTTTATAATAGAAACCCCAAAGCAGAATTGATTTAGGAATAGCACAAAAAAGCAATGTAGCAAAAACAATCAAACTTATCCTCTAGCAATACTCTTACCTGAATTAGTGTTAAGAGGAGAGGTCAGAGGGGAAATTATACAGCATCCATTAATGAGCTTGCGGTTGATGTCACAGCCCAAATGTCTTCACCAAAGCAAATGCAGCGACTGCGGCGGAATGACTCATACACCGTAGATCAGGCATTCGAGGAAACAGGCTTTTAATTGTCTACAGTACACAAACAACGAAGAAGAAAGCAGATTTCAGTATCTGCAATGCAAGGCTGCGGCGTCGCCCTATCATCAGCGAGGCCACCCCGCCGTCTACACAATGACGCCGACACTAACACGTAAACTACTTTCACAAATTCTCCCTACCTTCATTAAAATTAATCGTAAATCCTCTTTTAATCTATTTAATGTAAGAAAAAAAACTCTCTTCTGAATGGGAGATGCAGAAACAAAGGACCTGCCTTGAGGCGGAAAGCCTTATAATTGCCAGTAAGTCCTTTGGTGAGAGGATTGCCCTTTTCTTAAAGGGGAAGTTGCTGAACTGCTGCGTGTTATGGAGCTTGCAACGTCGTCAGTGTATTTTTTTAACCAGATGCACACGTTATGACTCAGAACGGATTAAATTAGTTGAATCTATTGTACTAAGTACCGAGATGTTCCTGCCAGCACCAATTTAGAGCATATATAGATTATAGAGCACATGGCCGGGGTCGGACTGAGATAGAAAATAGGTCTAGGCTCCAAAATAAAAGTGGCACTCATCAGTGAATTATATACCTAAATAAGTGGCTCATTTTTGCAAATGGGGGCATTTTTGAACTTGTAAAGATGGTGTATAAGTATTATTTTTCAAGGTACAAAAGACTGCATGGATGTGAGTGTAGTGTCCTGCTGGACACGTTCTAGTGTTTCAGCAGGCACTGGTATTTCCAGCCACTCCCTCGAGGGCTGGACACACATGCACCTCACACCCATCCCTCACAGGCGTCACGAGTGACGTGACGTGACCCTGCCAATAAAAGGGCCTGGGTGCATGTGCTCGTGGCCAGTTCCAGTACACCACTACCGTGTCTGTATGGTCTTTTGTTAGCATGTGGGCCTAGCGGCCCAAGACACTATAATGGCGACGAGGCGGGTCTGACCCTGCGTGCAGCAGCAGCCTTGAAGTATGGCGAGGGGGAGAGTGTAGCCTGTGCATATGGCACCCCTGCCGGCATGCTGCCATCAAACAAGTGAGGACAATGGCACCGGCAAGCGGATGCCACACAGCCGCAGTACTGACCGGTCTTGACGGGAGGGCCCTGTCAGTGGAGAAGAAGCAGAGAACTCGACCAATGTTCCGCTGCTGTGACCCAAGTGAGGTGGAGGTAAACCAGGTACGGTGCCCGTTTACCCTCCGGGCGTGAGGCAAGCCCCACAAGCAGCCGCGTGCAGCCGGTGAGTGGCGCTATGAAAGCCATACACCCTACTGAATGTTGAGCGCGCAGCCCAGTAAAACTACACCTGCACAACCTCTGACCGTACTGAGGCCGCATGCTGAATGCCCCAGCGCCGTCCTGCACAGCGCCGTAATGGGCTGCATGGCCCGCTCCGTTAAGAAAGCTTTTGTGGCCCGAATTGAATTGCAGCCCCATTTCCCACACTGCCGAGGAGAAACAGGCTGTGGGCTGCATGTCTGCCTGCCAACTAGCACAGTGCCCGCCAAGGAGAAACAGGCTGCGGGCTGCACAGCATATGAAAGGCAGCGCCTGTCAATGGATGCACGTGAAAGAACTGCCAACAAGTTAATAGTCTACACCGTTGAACCCACCTGCTGTGTGCTACGAGAGTGTGCTGAAACGGCTGATGCCTCAGCACGTACGCCCGCCGGTGAGTGGAAGTGGCTGCTGACAGGCCCGTCTGAACCTCAGAAGCGTGGTGTCCGGTCTGCCCAGCCCACGAGGCACCAGGATAGCCAGCGAGCAAAGGCCGAGTACTGACGAACAGGGTGTAACAGCGCCACCTGGTGGTGACTCATGGCATCGCACCCTGCACTACAAATAGCCAGCCAAACCTAAAGTGCAGGGCTCACTCATTCACCAGACAAACCCATGGTAGGAGGGAAAGCCAACAGAGAAGCGCAGCGCTCCACCCACACGAGAGGTGAGACCCTTCATCTCTGTCCCGTGTCTACTGTTCTAGCCCGGCCTGTGAGTAGCAAAACAAGGACTCCCTTACACAGCACAGCTGGTGAAAGGCCGTAGCTGGCCTGCAACGTATGGAAAGTGGCTGCAGCGCCACCTAGTAGCCGTGAGAATACAGTGTGCCTGCACTGAGGAAAACCCTTCACCAGCAGCTCCAGACCTGCCCTATCCCAGGAGAAAGTAAGCACAGAAAGGCCCCTGTTGGTCATCACCCCAGGGAAGAGGCAGCCAGCTCGTGGAAGAAGCTCTGGACCACTAAAGCAGCCAGTTGCTGCTACAAGCGTGTTGGGGCAAGGCAGGCCCCCTGTGAAGTACACCACTGCTGCCAAGTGTCTGAGCAGCAGGGAAATGACTCCAAGTAAAGACTGCCCACAGTGCGGGCAGACTGCGCACCCTTGTGTCACCTGGTGTACACCGCTACACCTGCAACCCAGAAAGCTGGCCTGCAGCATAAGGAAAGCCGCCGCAGTTAGAGTGAAGTATCCACTGCGCTCCCTAGCGGGAACCAATGAACGGCGCCAGTAGGAGCATCTGGTGACCCCGCTACATGGTAGTGCAAATCACCAGAGAGCCAGGAGGACCCCAGTGACTTTGCCATACACAGTAATTTCACGCAGAAGAATAAAAGGAGCCCCACGGTGCCTGAACCTACTGCCTGCAGAGCCCTCGCAGGGAAGGAGACCAACACCAGCACAAAGGAGCCAGGGCGGGTGCGGAGCACACCACGCATTCCCTGGGGAATGCTGTCTGCCACCGCAGCACAAAAGAAGTGGTAGCCAAGAGTAGCAAGTGTACTTTGCAGAGCAGCCTACACACAGGGCTGGGAGAAGCAACAGCAAAAGAAGGTTACTCCTGGACAGGAGGCAGCCAAGCAAGCCCCGCCTGGAAGCACATGGAGAACATGCCCAGAGCGTGCAAAACCCCAGTGACTGCCCGACGCCACTGCCAGTGAGGACATTGCGCCGCTCGCTCCCAGTGGTGAACGGACACCACTGCAAATTACAACACGGGCACCCCAAGTGCCCGAGCGAAGAAGCAAGTATACAGGGAACCAGACAAGAGCACCCCCACTGCCACAAAGCAAGAGCTTTTCAACAGAGACTGTTAAAGCCTGCAAGTTCTGCTGCCACTGCCGGCAACCAGAGATCCGTTTCCCCTGTGAAGGCTCACTGGGTTTTGCCATGAGAAAAGAAGCAACACCACAAGGAAGAATCACCCCCGGAGAGAGAGACCTCCCCGAACGAAGAGAAGGAGCAATGCTGGAGGCATCAGGGAGAACCGCCACATCTCCCCTGCACCAGCGAAGCCCCGCAGTGGGCCAAAAAACAGCACAGTGTCCTCCCTCACACTGCCTCAAGATGGAGTCGCCATAGGCCCAAGACAGGCAAGAGGAGAGTCGCACACTCCATGTGGCAAGCTGCCACTGCAACATGTGCTCCAACGACATGTGGCCGGACCCCGCATCGCACAGCAAGCAAGGAGCACGTCACACAAAGTGACTGACCCCGCCAAGCATGCCTGAACGCAGGCAGGAGCAGACGCCACAATGGCGCAGGCTCGAGGTGCAAGCCCAACGCCCTTGAGTGAAGAAGAGTGACAATCCTGTCACCATGAAGAACCGGACAAACACAGAGGCGCTGAAAAGACCAACAAGAGGAGAAGAACAAGGACTCGTACCGCCACAAGACAAGAGCGCACCCAGAGACACCAGACAGCCACCAAGGTGGACAGACGTCCCTGGAGACAGCCCTATGGGAGAACCAAACATAAGCCGCAGCAAGCGCGAACTGCATCTCTCCCCAGTGCGACCGTCCATCCCCGAGCGTCGGCAGTCTAAGTCGGACGGCATCCCTGCTCCTGACCGCAGATGCCGTGGGTGAAGAAACAGCCTCCGCAAGACAGAGACATGTAGCTGCGAAGTCCCTCCAGAAATCACCTCTCCTAGAAGATCCTCCCCACCTGTCGGCCAGGTCCCATGGCAACCACATCATCATTGCCATGTGCATGACACCGCACCAAGCAGGAAATATGGGAGTGTGACCGGAGGGTCTACACTAAGAATCGGACGACTGACCAAGTTCAGGAAGGGAAGTCGTGAGTGGCCGGGCCGGACGTTGAAGAGAACTCGAGCTGCTGAAGGAGTGCATCCCGACACACCAACAGCAAGTGAAGTGGGTGACAACCCGAGAATGACCTGGCAACCGCCCATCGAGAGACCGAGAGTAAGCCGCAAGCAGGCACAAACAGAGTCTCATGCCTCACGTTTCTCAGCGTGTTCATCACGCCACTGTCACCGATGTCTTAGTAGCCCAAGAAGTCCAAGTTCAAGGATGCAGATGCCTCTCCAAAGAAATGGAAGCACCTGGCTACACCCACTTTCGGTGATCGACTTAAGAACGAAGGCCTGCAACCATCACGGCAAGTGATCACCAACTTGTTCAGATTCACCACACGGCTGGTAATTGCCATCACGCCAGTCCTTGTCAAATGCGTCAAACACTACCATCTTCAGAGTACCGATGGACTGGAGTCCTACACCGTTGCCACACCAGCCGACAAGAAGAACCAGAAGCTACCTGCTAACCTGGCTTACACCTGAACTACGGCAGCGAGAGCATGTCTTGACCAAGACTCATCCACCCCGGAGGTTTGTGCGAACGACTAGGTGCCAGCTCCTCGGGGGTCTTGCAGCTGCCCCCACGTCGGCACACAAGCAGCCCCAGCGCAGCCCACGAGCAGTCCCATAGCAACCACGACAAGGGGCCATCCCAGGAGGGAGAGTTGGACTTGATACTGCCCCACTGCCAGATACAGCGAAGTCGTCTAACAGAGACTTCAGTCGACAAAGCAACACCTTCGTGAACCTTCACCATGGACTCCAACCATGCTCTTGATGCACCCTGTTTTAAATGAACTGTTAGAACCCACCACAGACCATCCTCAATGTCAGCGAAGTGGAGCAACTTCAGACCAAAGGACATGTTCCCACTGGTATACTACCTGAGTGCAGCTGACGTCTCCAAGCCAACATTCGTGTCCTGAACCACTCAGGTTAAATTATGAGTGCCAGCGAAGGTTGTACTGCTGCAGTCAGAGTCACCAGCCCCATGTCTGCTGTCTTCCCGTTGTCCAACTCATGAGGCTGATGGACCCTGTGGCGTTTAGTTGATTGTTTGTTTACCCCCACAGGTTGGACTGGTGTTTGTTTTGTTCTTCAATAAAGTTTGGGAGGAATGTAGTGTCCTGCTGGACACGTTCTAGTGTTTCAGCAGGCACTGGTATTTCCAGCCACTCCCTCGAGGGCTGGACACACATGCACCCCATACTCATACATCACAGGTGTCACAAGTGACGTGACCCTGCCAATAAAAGGGCCCGGGTGCACGTGCTCGTGGCTAGTTCCAGTACACCACTACAGTGTCCGTTTGGTCTTTGTGGGCCAAGACACTACAGTGAGCTTGCAGCTTCATTTTTTTCATATCAGGGACATCAACAGTAAAAACCGGCTATGCAGACCATAAAACATGCCTCAAAACCGCTCAAAAACCTGACCCACACACTGACCTGTCAGAGCAGTCCATCAGGCACTGGATGATTGTCCTACATGCCAGTCTGACCCTGCACATTGCTTCTTCATTAGTGACGAGGATAAGATTTAGATAAGATGCAGGTGTCAAGTAGGTTCTCATTGGCCAGTAGGCACTGCAGTTAGAATGACTGACTTAAAGGTGAGGAACTTAAAACAACAAAGACTAAAATTCAGGGTCGGACTAGGACAAAAAATAGGCCTGGGCACCAAAATGAATGTGCCCCCCATTAGCAAACAAGATAGCTAAAAAGTGTCCCATATTTACAAATCAGTCCAGTTTTTAACTTGTAAAGTTATTCTGCATAGGTATTTTGTAAAGTATAGGAGACTGCATGCTTTTGTGATTGCTGCAGGCAATGCTTGTGGTAATATCAGGGAAATCAGCAATAAAAAACTGCCACCGGGCCATAAACCAGGCCCACAAACTGCTAAAAACAAGCCCACAAACTGATCTGTCAGATCAGCACATTGGCACTGCGTGATTGCCCTGCAGTCTAGTCCAACCCTGCTAAAAGTCTGACTTGGAAGCTGGCGCAACAGTAATTTCTAATTCATTTATTTAGTGCATGCATAAGTACAAAATCTAAGGAAGAAAAACAAAAATTATTAATGCCTATGGGTCTCTGCTGTAAAAGGCTGTGCTATTGGCTTTGCCAATGCTTGTTTGCATTGGCCTTAGCTAATGCAACATTGGCTGCCTGTGCTTAACAATATAGGCACACACATGCATCATGGCATGTGCGAATAATGCGAATACATGTGCGTCTACCTTGGAATGGTATTTCTTACAAAAAAAACCCTGATCTAAGATGGCTGCCAATGCATACTTCTGAGTGCACATGCATCGTATTTGCTATCATCATTACAAATAACTAATACGGGTGATTTATGGGACCTAAATCTGACGCATTCCACTTTTTGTCATGCGATGATAAAGCAGTAAAAATTAATTCGCTAGTCGAAGATAAAAATATATTCTCGCGGCGATCCCATGCCTGGATGACAATTCAAACATATGTCACATTGCAACCTGCAGCATATTTACATCTAACCTATCCAGCGTATCTCAAGAAAAAATTATTGGCAATACGCTTAGGAGAACTGCCATCCTTAGCAGATAAACCGCCATGGAGATACAAATGCCCAAGAATGTGCAGGTTATGTGGTGCCCTTAAAGAGGATTTCTTGCATTTAGTCTGCATATGTCCCATACTAAATAACGTACGCCTTATACTCCTAAAGCACCTATTTAACAAGAGGGGATTCGTACATGCAGAACAGCTATCATGAGAAGCCTTGACTCCACAGACCTCCAGCTAAATTGCAAACTTTTGAAGTTTTTACAATCACATGATAAAGCAATCAAGCAGAATTCCAAGGAGCTTACATCAGTATAAGGAACTTGGCCTAGACTGTGAGCAAAAGACATTAATATGACATCAACACAAGTATGGGACTCTGACACTCTGATCCGCCTATACTCTTATAAGTAAAACTAGTAGTTAATTTTATACTGATGCACATGGCACTTTACAATAATCGAGAAGATTATGAATGGTTAAGAATCGAAGGAAATGTTACAATAATATGCTGCAAAGAAGAACAATATATTATCCTGTATTATTGCAATATCAACTAGTGCATTTTAGAGAACTGATCATTTTAAAAAGATTTGAATTTTAAACATGTCTTATTAATCTATATTAATCATCAAAAATGTGCTGGGATCATTTACAAAGGCGATGTATCTTAAAGCAAACACATTGATTTTGTATTAATTGTAAAATATTGTGATGGTTTTTATTAACATATAACAATAAATAAATATGATTGCATCGTGAAGCCTGTATGAGCATATGTTGACACACCTGGCAGCCATTTTGGCATTTTTAACAAATTAAAAGTTTAAAAAAAGTGAATGGGAGTGCAAAAGTAGCAGAGACAGGCCTGGGAGCACTCTGTAGCTGTCAGGCCCTCTCCAAAAAATTTAAGGAATAAATAAATTTGGATGAGTCAGGGAGCAGGACCAGGAGCAATAAATGAATGACAGGGGAGGGTCAAAATAGAGAGTTCCCAGTTTGACGGGGGGAGCATGAAAAAAAGAATAGTGTAGCATTGGGGAGATAGTAAGTAGAAATAGAGCGCTGAGAGGGGAGTGTCAGGAAGAAAAAGCAGTTAGGCAGGGATGTCAGCAGGATCAAGAAAACACATGCTGCCATCAGCCCTATCATTTCTTTATTTTCTGTGGTTTATTTGGGATGTTTACTCCCATGCCACTGTGTCATCCATTGTTCAGACAAGACCACATCTACTTGGCCCCCTATGATATCTTCTACATCTATCCTCCACATAAGCAGCTCACCCATTGCCTCTGCAGCTGGGATCGTGGGAAATAGCAGGTGATTGTGGGAAATTGAATACTAAAGTGAGATCAGACTCTCTTTATTCAGTATTCTATATTCCTGCAACTCTGGGCTGATTTGAAGTTCAGAGCATCACAAGCCACCTCAAAGCAGCCATTCGTGAATGAGCTTAGGGGAAAATGATGCGGGAAACGGATGGGATGCTGTAGTGCCTCTGAACTGCTCTTGCATAAGCTGAGTAACACAGGGCACCAGGTGCTGAGCACGAGCATTTATGGAGCACCCAATACCCTCATGAATGGGGGCAGGTAGGAGCCCAACTGGGTGGACTGAATCACATGTGTTATAGTGTAAATACGTTGGGCCTCATTTCTTTTTTTGGGGACAATTCAAGTATAGTATCTCAGTCTACCTTTAGACACCTCATAACCTCAATAGGTCCTCAGATGGATCTTGTTCTGTGTTGAAAGGGACCAGGATACTTGGAGAAAGAACAATTATCAATTGAGAATCTGGAATAAGATATTTGTTAACATTTATTCATTACCAGTAGAAATTTTCCCAGATGAAATCCACCCCTAGATCAGTAAATATGAAGCATAATAAATTGACCACAACAACTAATGAAACAGAATCAGCAGAGTGATTAAACTCAGACCGAATTTTATATCATTCAAAGGATTAGCATACAAGATCAAATTGATAATTTTTAAATTGATTTAATATGCATAACAAGCCAGTGTAACTCAATTTTGTGGAGAGCTATCTTCCTCAGCTGAGGGAGATTTAGTCCTAAAAGAAAACTTAACTCAGGAAATTAGTACTCTCTTATACAAACCCTATTAGTGAAAGGTCAGTAAAACACAGAATAACCAGTTCCAGTTCATAGACAGGTTGTCAGCCCCTGTCTGCACTGCAGCGCCAATGCCACAGAAGTTCGTAGGAACCCTACCAGCCGGAAAGATTCCTCCACACAAGCATACCAGCCAGCAGCAAACGCAGTGTAACGTCTCAGTTTGTGTTGTTTCTGGAAGTCCAAATCGTCAGTCTCTGTACCGCAAGATGGATAGAGAAGGTGGACGAGAGTAGAGGTAGGGGTACGCCCCGCTCTGTGGCAATTATACTCCATCGATTTATGGTTACACCGCTTGACATCACTGAATTTTGTCGGGCCAGTTTGTCCCATTGGTCAGTTTCGATAGAATGAGATGATGTAGTAGGTAAAAGTATACAAATCCAGAAGATTAAGTCATTCATTACTTTGCATTTTCCATAAGACCACTGATTTTAAACTATATGATTGGTTATAACATCTAGGAAGTAGGCGAGTCCATGCTCTCATCCTTTGTCAGTCCTTTCCCAAGCATGTACTCTAGGAAGTAGCTAATTTGTTGCAAGTCCTGTCAAGTAAGCTACAAGCGTGAAAGGAATTATTGAGTGTTAGAGCGAAAGTAGAAACTTTACGAAAAGTTCTCATAGGCTTCAGACTATTCAGTTCATTAGTTCATGCTAGGAAAGAAAAAGAAATTTGAGGCCTTGATGAAATGCAGCCTGTGCACGCTGAGGTTGTGCTAAAATATGAATTTCATGTCATTGAATACAGTCTATTAGTTCTTCATTTAGGTCAATTAATAACTTGCGTCTACATTATGTAAGTATGAAATACCCATAATTTATTTTTTTATAACACCTCGTAATGGATTTGCATATTAATTTTGCAATTCTCTTCATATGTTACAAGCTTATTACACCATTCAGTATTTGAAAACATAGCTGAAAATAAACCTTTACGAAACACAATTTATTATAGCAATTGTTTTTCTCATCAATATCAATATGCTCATTAGGCATTCTAATGTTAATATCCATTTTCTTAATAGCTAAATCGACTTTATTCATACACATATACGGAATTTCTATGTTATCATTTGTCTATTAAGTTCATTTATGCATAAAGAAAACATATACCAATATCTTTATTAAACTTCTCTTTAGTTCATCTGTGGTTAGGTGTTATCACAAATCTACGTCTAACATTCTGCATGCTTTCACGATGCAGTATCTAAATCAAACTTCATTTTGTGCACGTTCTTAAAGCATGGTAACTCGACACACAGATGTCATGTCCGTAAATCATTGTCACAAATCATTTTCCCAGGGTGAATTCATAGAGATTAGATGAATGATAACATCCAGGCTCTATCATGTGGGAAGACTAATGGTTGGGATAACGCAGTAACAAGGCCAGCGAAGGAGAGAGGAGGAAATAAAAACCTAAACAAGGAAACAACAGCAGTGGGTTTGGTGTTAAGATACAGAGACGGGACAAGGATGCTGGAGGAACAGGTAAGCACATGCCATCCCATGGAATGCTGAAATCAAAGTAAAAAAATAAGATTCCACTCAAGTTATTAGTAGAAGGATGCAACTCTTCCAATCAGACCACTGTGATACCGAAAAGCTACAAGACAGTGCAAACACAATAATAGGGAGGAAAGTTATTGAATCAAGAGCAGAGACCTGAAAGAGATAACAAAGTCATTACATCACAAAGAAGGGGCTGACCTAAATCCCACTCTAAGTACATGTAATGAATTGTAAACAATAGGTCTGCCTACAGACAGCCAAAGCTGTTTGGAGGCGAGACCTAATAAGAAGGAAAACATGCTGCCACCTGAACCTGCTCGACTTATGTTTGCAACAAAAAAGTGAAATTAAAAGGAGACTTATTAGTCAAATATAATTTTATTATAACAATAAGAGTGTATCCTACCAGTCGTGATTTTAGAACAGGTATAAACACCCTTTTATAGTTTTAATGTAGATGACAGGAAAATGTGATTCTTACTGGTGCAAAGAAAAGCTGCTATTGGCTTTGCATTGCTGCAGCCTGGTGAAATATCATTTATTTTTTTGCAATTTTATATAGCGTGAACTTGACCCAAAGGTATTGGAGCGCTTTACATGAGCACCAGTTACATTACACAAGGACACATTCATTTTTTGTGGTAGGCACGGGGAGATTAAGTGATTTGCCTAGAATCACAGGCTATTGAGCCAATATCGAGACTCAAACCTGGTTACCCAGCTCCAAAGTCATCAGGAAACAATGGAAAAGTAAATTATTGTCCCACCTGCTCTTGGAACTGAAGTGAACTTATTTTTAGACAGGTGTCCACTTGCGATCAGGCCAAATTTCATCATTCACAGCAAAAGGGAGTCAGTGACTGAAGTAGGCCTATTGCCTCATGCCATGCTGTGGTGGGTAGAGGTAAAATGTAAATGACAGTTAAAGAGACAAATGAGTGTAGATAAAGCCCCTCTACTTATAGATATATATGTGTATTTATATATATATTTATATATATATATATATAACTTTTCGTTTTTCAAGTGAATTTTGAACGTTTTTTTAACTATATTGTCCCTGTAGTGTTTTTTCTGTGAATTTATATATATATATATATATATATATGTGTATATATATATATATATATATTACCTACTGGCGGTCGCCAGTAGGTAGTTATAGTTAGGACCTATTTTCCATAGGAAAAGCGTTTTTTGATTTGCCAATATCTTTGGCGCCGTTTGACGAATCTTCGCGAAATTTTCAAAACTAATGGTTCACTCAGGTCAGCTCCTGTCTTGAAAGTTTGGGGGCGATTCATCAAGCAGGGGCCTGAGAAAAAAGGGGGGTCCCAAAATGCGTTTTCTCCATGTTAATTTCCATAGGAATTTTGAAACAGGCTACAGCTCGAACTGCTGAACGGCATTACACCAAATTTGGCAAAAAGGTAGGTCTTGGTCTAGAAAGCGTGCTTTTTTTTAAATGGTGTAAATCCGTTCAGTAGTTGCTGAGAAATTAAAAAAATAAAAATGTATATATCTGAGCACCAAGGAGGAGTCGCGACTCCTCCCGAGCACAAGCTTCATTCTAATTGGCTGCCAACACTCCAAACCAGGAAGTGTTGGCAGCTATCTTGTAACTCGGTAACCGAGTCACAAGAAAAAGGTAAACAAAAAGGTAAAAAACAAGAAAAGGGGGCAGGGTAGAAATACCCTGACCCCCTAGGCCTGCTCAGGGGGTCCCACAAGGACCCCCAGGCCCAAAAAAAGCATTTTTTTATTATAATTCCGTCCGAATTCGCGCTGGGTGCGCAAATCTGGCCGAAATTATATTTAAAAAATGAAGCGCGCTCTCCCGCGCTTCGTTTTTTAAAAAGCTCCCGGGTGGGCCAGGTCCCGGGGGCAATTCTAAATTATGGTGTGGGGGCCCCCACAGCCCCGGGAACCGCAACCTCCCCGGGGCTTTATAATTTATGCGCGGAGGCACGTGGCTCACCGCAGCCCCGGGGACCGCCACCTCCCCGGGTCTTGAGTCAATTATTCTATCTATCAACATCCGGTGACGGTCCCATTGCTTTCTGCCATGGCCTTATCGGAGGCGCGCTCCGCATCGCCATCAGATAACACATCGCCCGAGGCTTGTTTCCTGGGGATTCAAGCATTGGTTAATGGCTGCCCAGCCCATGGGGAAGTCTGTAGGCTGCTAATGAGAGAAGAGTCGCTCTTGGCAGGGAGCACAAGGAAGAAGACAGTGCGCGCGGCAAGTGTGAGGGGCGGTGCTGGCTTCTTGGAGCTGCTCCGGCCTCCGGGCATTAGCAGGAGGTACCTTACCGGTGCATCGAGGCGACGAGGCGGGAGGAAAGAGGAAAAATAGAGAAGAAGCGGGTTCCTACCGCAGAACCATCGGCAGAGAACGAAAGACCAACATCTGCTGAAACTATCTACACACGCCTACCGACCTGCCTACCTGTCTCTGTATCCAACTAGCAACAGAGCACCATCCACTCATCCTCAGAGACACCTCCACCACATGTCTATAGAAACCTAAAATCTCATGCATCTTTAAAATGCTAGAATGTCACTACTACAAGAAACTACGTAGACTTCACCACTGCTACAGAAAACTAAGACTCAACTAACCACTTACCTCCTAGCAGGAGCGGTCCGTGGTAGGAGTGCCGGCCGGGCGTTGACGTGGAGTGGGGGAGGGGCAGGGTGGGGGGTAGTAAACCACGGATTACGACCGAATACAGGTAAGTAAACATTTAAATAAATAAAACGAATTTCGTTGCGCGCACTGCTTCGCATTTGGCGATGCAGCGCTCACAACGAAATTCGTTTTATTTATTTAAATGTTTACTTACCTGTATTCAGCCGTAATCCGTGGTTTACTACCCCCACCCTGCCCCCTCCCCCACCTCACGTCACCGCCCGGCCGGCACTCCTACCACGGACCGCTCCTGCCTCCTGGTGAACGACTGGCATCCACCCCAGTGCTGCCAGCCTGAAGTGCAAGACCACAACACCCACCTGAGGCTGACGAGAACTGCATCAAAGTACGGAGAGCTTTTAGCGCCAACAGGTCAGCAGACCAAGGGACCACGCCAAGCCTCCACACCCACTCCACCATGCAGCCACAGATTATCCACCTGGCTACCGTCACCCTGATCGGTGTCTTGGAGCAAGGTATGGGGGAAAAGGGTATATTGTGTTTTCTATTGTGGGTGGGAGGAGTTAGGTATTTAATTGAACAGAAAAAACACATTCCCAGAGATCTCTTAGTGTTTGTCTGGAAAACCTTTCCAACTATCATGGAGTCACGGGCGAGAAGTCGTAAGTTGCCACAGATCACACAGTTTTCCAGAGTTGATGGACGCAAGAACTACTGGTTTTGGCGATACATTTGTGAGTTGCCTCATGCCTTGGAGAATTCCCAGTATCCACTTCAGGTAAGTGAGCCATCAGGGAGTAGATACAAGTTGCCACAGATCACACAGTGTTGCAAGGTCTGTCAACACTCGAAAGATCATCCTTATAAATGCTTATTTCTATGGCCTCATACTTGACATGCACGGAAGGCGTGGTAAAAGGGCACAACTTGGAAAATAGCCTTTAGTTTTAGGGCAGGTTTCTGGGAGCAGCAGCATCCCGAGAAGGTAGAACTGCATGTAATCTGTTAGCGGAGGTTTCACTGACCCGGAGGGGCTTATTTACAAGCCCCTTGCCCCGCCGGTGCGTCACTTTTAATATGTGAATAAGTGACGTACCGGCGGCGCAAGGGGCTTGTAAATAAGCCGCGGAGTATTTCGATTGCACAAATCTCATATTTAGTTTTAGCAACTCACAGACTGGGTAGAAGCCTCTCTCCTCTGCAGGCGGAGCTCTGGAGAAACTCGAAGTGCCGGGGAATGCTGCATATTATGGGGATCCATCCCAGCACAGCCCGTGGAGAGACCTCTGCAGCCGGCGCCGAGGAGCCGCAACAGGCCACTGTGAGCGTGTCAGGATGACCCCTGAGTACTGCCTGCACTCCCTGCTCATGCTCATCCTCGCCGTCTTCTCAGCCAATGCCAGCAACTGGCTGTGAGTCCTTGTCCTTGCTTCCTTCTCCTGAGACAGCAGCGCGGCTGAGCACCGATTGCACAACCTGCTGCCCGGAGCTCTGCCCTTCATGTCACTCATATCTGCAGATCAGATGTTGTCTTTCAACAGAGCCGGACCGGCCTGCTCGGGAACCGGTTGGTTGTCAGTCAGACTGCTGTGTTTTAGGAGCTGGTGGGGCTGGGGCAGAGGTACTCATGTTGTTATAAATGGTGCAGCTGTCACAGTGGCACCCGGGGCCCAGGGGTCTGAGGGGCTCTCTGCAAGCAAACACAGCTGTTTTATTACTAGATCAGCTGACGGGTGCATGTTCCTTGCTTGCAAGAGAGACCTTGGCATCCCTTTATGGCACAACACGCTTGACATGCTGCAGAATTACTTGCCATTTAGAGTTGCCTGTGTGGTCATACCCTGATTTCCCAATATCAGCCATCCGCCTTTTTCTTTTAACCATGGACCATGGCACACAGGGGCAACGGATGAGAGAAGTCATGCTTTTTCCCTTTCGCTTATTAACTGAAAGTTACACTTTTACCTTGAGCCCCTAGCTACCTTCCCAGATGCCAGGATTCCCCTGCAGCAAAATTCTGCCTCTGTCTGCCACCAATAGCAGATGTCTTCCTGCAAACAGCCTCCCCCACCATCGTCATTTTCGTTACAGGACGTGTGTTGCCGTAGCTCTCATGTTCCATGTCCCGCAGCTTGTGTTTTTGGCGCAAAGCGGACTTTAAATCTAAAGATTTGGAAACATTGTGGGCCCATCCAGGTCTGCTTTGGATCACGTTTTGAGCTCGTGGTGTGTTTATTTCTCCCGTCGCCACCTAAATTTGCTACAGGGAGAATCAGGTTTCTTTGCATGCCACTCTAAAGCACATAGGGGCATATTTACGTTCCCTGGCGCATCCCTGCAAATCAGCAGGGATGCACCAGGGAAGATGCGTCACGCAAGTTTGCCCTTGCGCCACCGCCGATGCGCCGCATTTACAATGCGGCGCGCCGTGGCGCACGGATGGGCAGATGCGTGTCGCATCCCCCGACGGAAAGGCGGCGCATTGCTGGAGTCGCGTCGCAAGCGCGACGCGGCTCCAGCAAGGCTCGGGGGTGCCCTATGCCTAACATGCTGCGTCAATCCTTACGCCTGCTTCAAGCAGGCGCAGGGTTTTGACGCAGCATGGGCGTAAAAGTGACTCAGTGAAATCTTGTAGATTTCACTGCGTCACTTTTACGAGGCGTACCTGCGAGGGAACGCCCACCCTGCACCGGAACGCCCACATGAAACCTGACGCAGGTTTCATGTGGCGCAGGGGTTTACAACGTGACGCATCTCCCTAGATGTGTCACGTTGTAAATATTGCGCAACGTGGCGCATGTTTTGCGTCGCCGCTGCTACACATAAGTGACGCAACGGCGGCGCAAAAGTGGCACAAGGGGCTCGTAAATCTGCCCCGCAGACTCTCGTGTCAGTGCAACGTCATTTAAGGGGAGGTTCCATTGAATTCAGTGCAGGTCAATCTTAAGGTGGATGGCGTGATACCACACCATTGCAGTCAGTCGAGGTGAGCCATTCCTGAAGGATGAAGGTCTGCTACATTTTAGATTTGCAATTTTCTGTTGCATTCACATAGCATTTCATACCTCTGACGAGGCGCCAAAGCGCTTAGGGATGGCTTTGAAACCAGAGGAAGCTAAATGGTGAAGACATGAGGAAAGAGTGATCACATTGAAGTGAAAGAGGTGACCTGTTTGAAGAGGGTGGTTCCATTAAAGCAAGTGGAGGTTTCCACTGATCATGCACCCAGCACTAGCCCCTTTACCCCTAAATGCACCCACCCAGACTCATTGTGTTTACTTGGTCTGCTTTTGTTGCCATGCACAGCATTTACCATGGAGCTGCGGCTGAATTTCAGCATATACAAATGCTAGTAAAGCATGGCCTTGAATGTGATTGAATGCTTGGAAGTGTGTGGAATGCGCCATTCCTAAAAGGGTGACATTGGTTGGCAGAGCAAGCGAATGCTCTGAATTCGGGGGATGTGAAACACTGTAGGGGAAGATTATGTGCCCACCTGCCAACAAACAGTGCATTTTGTGTAAATCAAACAATTACTCATTTAATTATTTCTCACTCCCGGTTTTGGCAGATATTGGCATATAAAAAAAAGTGGTCTGCCCAGGATCACACAGTGTTGTCAAAAATGGAAGTGATGCTTGGTCTTCCATACGTCTATGGTGACATTTGTCACGTGTGTACCTGGAGGTATAATCTCTGTAACTCTCTTGCCTCTTTGTGCACCTCTCCTACCTCTTTCTGTACCCCTCTTGCCTCTTTTTGCACCTCTGTTGGTTCTTTCTGCACTTCTCTTGCTTCTTTATACACCTCTGTTGCTTCTTTCAGCAATTCTCTTGCCTCTTTCTGCACTTCTCTTGCTTGTTTCGGCACCTCTCTTGCATCTTTCTGCACCTCTGTTGCCTCTTTCTGCACTTCACTTGCTTCTTTCTGCACCTCTCTTGCCTCTTTCGGCACCTCTGTTGCTTTTTTCTGTACTTCTCTTGCCTCTTTCTGCACCTCTGACTTAGAGATAGTTTTAATCCCCCTGCCCTATTATGTACTAGGGCCTTACAGGGGAGGTTCTGGCAATCACAGGGGTACCCCAACCCATAGTGTACCCTAGTGTATGTAGGTGTTTTCACTGTATTCTAAGTCTCTTTCAGCATAGCACTGGCTCCTGGCCTGGTTAGTCAGAGTCAGTTACCACCAGTACCAGTCAGCAAAAAGTTGGGTGCACAGGATGACTTTGCAACAAGGTCTCTTTCTGCACCTCTGTTGGTTCTTTATGTATATCTCTTGCTTCTTTTTGCACCTTTCTTTGTCTTTCTGGTCTTCTGTTGCCTCTTTCTGCATTTCTCTTGCTTCTTTCTGCGCCTTTCTTCCTCTTTCTGCACATGTCCTACCTATGTAGGCATAGGTAGAAATTAGCATTTAAAAAACCTTTGAAATTCACTGAAAAAACCATAGGTTTCAGGGACGTTATAGTCAGAAATTAGCATTTAAAAAACCTTAGAAATTCACTGAAAAAACCACAGGTTTTAGGGACGTTATAGTTAGTTGGACATTTCACTCGTACAAAACCAGAGAAATTCGGCCGTTATAGTTAGTTGAGCTAACTATAACTCGCGCCCCCGAAATGCACTGCTGATGATGTCACATATTACATCATTTATGACATGGTCAGTGACATCACTGATGACATCACTGATGACATCTCAAATGAGATCACTGATGACATCACTGATGACATCATCCACGTGATAATCTGATGCACCTCATCACACCCTAATATAACTTTTGATACACCCACTCTAAAATACAGACTACCATTTTCGAAACCATAGACACACCAATACCTGTTACTACATACCCACTTACTGATTCCTAGGTCTACACACACATCCACTCATTCACCCGTACAATCACTCATACATGTAGTCACTCATCAATACAGCACTATCATATGCACTCATACACCTATACAGACACTCACACACCGCCACTCATATTTAGACTTACTCACACACCTAGTTAGTCATGCAAAGAATCAATCACACTCCCATTTACTCACCTATACAGTTATACACACACCACCTCACTTATTCATACAGATACTAACACATGCTTACTCTCTTATACAATCACTGATACAAGCACACACTCATCCATACAGCCACTCTCACAATCACTCACTCTCACATATAGTGATTTATATACTCCAACACACATATACTGCCTTTCATATATGTAGTTACTCACACATGTACCACTGAGACATCCATTCACTCACCAACACACCCATACACACACTCACCCACCCATACAACCCTTCACAGATGCACTCTTGAACCCATACACCCAGTGAATCACCCACTCACACATCTATGCACAGAGTCACACCCCACCCACCCACACAGACACTAAGGCACCCATACAGATACTCAGACAACCAATCAATAACACATAGAGACACTCATGTAGCTACTCACCAACCCATGCAGCCGCTTACATACCAACTGACAGACTGATACAGACATTCACACAGTTTAGTCACTAACCCATGCATTCAGTAAGACACGTTTAATCATTCACTTATACAGTCAGTCACGCACCTACTAAATCATCCATTCAGACACTTATACACCCACTCATTCTTCAATACACCTTGGCATATATATAAAACATATTTAAACTTTATAGAAACACACAGTCACTGGATGATGTCATCAGTGATGTCATTTGAGATGTCATCAGTGATGTCATCAGTGATGTCACTGACCATGTCATGAATTATGTAATATGTGATGTCATCAGCAGTGCATTGCGGGGGCGCGAGTTATAGTTTGCTCAACTAACTATAACAGCCGAATTTCTCTGGTTTTGTACGAGTGAAATGTCCAACTATAACGTCCCTGAAACCTGTGGTTTTTTCAGTGAATTTATATATATATATATATATATATATATATATATATATATATATATATATATATATATATATATATATATATATATATATATATATATATATATATATATATATATATATATCCCAGTCAAAAGTTGCCTGCTAGAAGAAGGCCTCACACAGGTACGTTTCTTATCCTTGCTTTATTGAGGGAGGAAAGCAAAGTCCAAGACAGCAGACATGCCTCGCTAATAATAAAAGTCCTTCCCTACGCGTTTCATGCTTTCACAGCACTTCCTCAGGGGCTCAGGGCATCGTGCACAGTGAGAGCTTGGCAGTTTCTGATGTCGGCAGTACAAACGTTTTTACAATTGTTTTCACCCCGCCCAGGTGGGCGTGGCCACCCGTGTGGCCTGTTGGTAATTGTAGTGCCCAGATTTTATCATGTGAGTTGCCAATCAAACACTGTCAATAAACACTTGAATCATCCCAAGTGGGTTGCGATGTCACCAACTGCCATTTGTCCCGCTGATCACATCCTCCATCAGCAGTACCTGACCGAATGCTCCGACGTCGCTTGGCGCCGAAGCCGGACTGCACAAGTGCAGCGGGGCTCCTCTTGCGGCTCAGGCTGCGCCGCAAATATCCCAGTCAAAAGTTGCCTGCTAGAAGAAGGCCTCACACAGGTACGTTTCTTATGCTTGCTTTATTGAGGGAGGAAAGCAAAGTCCAAGACAGCAGACATGCCTCGCTAATAATAAAAGTCCTTCCCTACGCGTTTCATGCTTTCACAGCACTTCCTCAGGGGCTCAGGGCATCGTGCACAGTGAGAGCTTGGCAGTTTCTGATGTCGGCAGTACAAACGTTTTTACAATTGCTTTCACCCCGCCCAGGTGGGCGTGGCCACCCGTGTGGCCTGTTGGTAATTGTAGTGCCCAGGTTTTCTCATGTGAGTTGCCATTCAATCACTGTCAATAAACACTTGAATCATCCCAAGTGGGTTGCGATGTCACCAACTGCCGTTTGTCCCACTGATCACATCCTCCATCAGCAGTACCTGACCGAATGCTCCGACGTCGCTTGGCGCCGAAGCCGGACTGCACAAGTGCAGCGGGGCTCCTCTTGCGGCTCAGGCTGCGCCACAAATATCCCAGTCAAAAGTTGCCTGCTAGAAGAAGGCCTCACACAGGTACGTTTCTTATGCTTGCTTTATTGAGGGAGGAAAGCAAAGTCCAAGACAGCAGACATGCCTCGCTAATAATAAAAGTCCTTCCCTACGCGTTTCATGCTTTCACAGCACTTCCTCAGGGGCTCAGGGCATCGTGCACAGTGAGAACTTGGCAGTTTCTGATGTCGGCAGTACAAACGTTTTTACAATTGTTTTCACCCCGCCCAGGTGGGCGTGGCCACCCGTGTGGCCTGTTGGTAATTGTAGTGCCCAGGTTTTCTCATGTGAGTTGCCATTCAATCACTGTCAATAAACACTTGAATCATCCCAAGTGGGTTGCGATGTCACCAACTGCCGTTTGTCCCGCTGATCACATCCTCCATCAGCAGTACCTGACCGAATGCTCCGACGTCGCTTGGCGCCGAAGCCGGACTGCACAAGTGCAGCGGGGCTCCTCTTGCGGCTCAGACCGGTATATTTCTTTTTAATAAGGCCTCCTTCTCCTCCACCTACGCGTTTTTGAACAAGAAGTTCTTGTTCACGGTAGTATACTACCGTGAACAAGAACTTCGTGTTCGAAACGCGTAGGTGGAGGAGAAGGAGGTCTTAATAAAAAGAAATATACCTGTACCAAGGAGAGTGCCGTGTTAAGCTGTTTTTGTTGAAAAATAATCAGCGAGAGGTGGCCCTGTCTCGCCACGAGCACTAGCTGGAGGGTGCTCCCCCCGAAAAGGACCGTGTTTGTTGATACATATATATATATATGTATATATATATATATATATATATATACATATATATATATATATATATATATAAAAATATATATACCTGCAACCTTTGTTTTTTTCAGTGAATTTCTAAGGTTTTTTTAATTCTATTTCCTAACTGTAACCTTTGTTTTCTCAGTGAAAAAAAAATAATATATATATATATTACCTACTGGCAGTTGCCAGTAGGTAGTTATAGTTAGGAGCTAGTTTCCATAGGAAGAGCGTTTTTTCATTTGCCAATAACTTTGGTGTCGAATGACGAATTCTTGTGAAATTTTCAAAACTAGAATGATGCTCACTTCACGTGGTGTCATGAAAGGTTTGTGGTGATCCGTCAAGCCGGGGCCAAAAAAAAGGGGGGGCCCCAAAACGCATTTTCCCCAGGTTAATTCCCATAGAGATTTTAGACACGACTGCAGCCCGAGCTGCTGAACGGAATTACATCAAATGTGGCAGAACGGTAGCTGTTGGTTCAGAAAGTGGCCTTTTTGTAAATTGGCAAATCCAGATTTGTATATATTGGGATGCAGATCCTCCGAAGATGCCACAGTACTCATGCTCAAATCTGATTGGCTGCCATCACTTCAAACCAGGAAGTGCTGGCAGCCATCTTGGGAATCGACTTGACGTTAAAAAAAAGTGGAATACCCAGACCAACTAGGTCTCTTGGGGGTCCTAAAAGGACCTTGCAGGGCAAAATATATAAAAAAAAAAAAATTGGCAGGAGATGCGTTGGAGCGACTCCTGACAAAAAGCTCCTGTGATTCTTTACTAGTTGGTACCCGTTTTCGGCCCCGGGACCACCAGCTCCCCGTGGCAGGCTCTACCGAATGAAAGGAGGGGGCCTGCACAGCCCCATCCCGGGACATAGTTGTTTACTGTGGCTTGGCAGGACCTTTAACCACTCCCACTAAGCCGCAGCAAACACTCCACTTCCTGCAAGTGAGAGCAGTGAAAATACTTTTGCTTGCTGGAAGCAGAGCATTCATCTGTTTCCCTGCCTGCTTTCAAGCGAGCAGGGCAACAGACAAATTGCTTTCAGACACAGGGAGCTGCATGTTTCGCAGCTCCCTGTATCTGAAAGCAATGCTGGCTGCCGTAGGAAGCAGGGAGACGGAAGGGATTGCGGGACCTTCAGGGTCCCCCGTGGTCCCAATACAGACTGGGTGCCCTGGGGGCACTCAGGAAACCATGGCCAGGTCCCAGGGGATGGGGTCCCCAGGGCCAAAATCGGCCCAGGGAGGGGGGCCATGCAGCCTCCACCCCCCTTTCTAAATGGCTGGCCCAAGAGATTGAATCCCCGGGGCCGAAACCGGCCTGGGGGAGAGCCGAGCGGCCCTTCTCTAATGAATTTTTTCAAAAACTTCAACCCTGGGGAAGTCATTGGAAGCCCCGTCCCCTTTCTTAACCACTCTGAAAAGGGGCCTCCTATCGCCCAACATGTTGGTGGATGAAGTTGCCTTGGCTGCTTAGGGTCCTTGGGGGCCAACAACCCCTCCTGTTACCTCCAGTACGCCCCACACAGTGGGATTGCTGAGAAGTCATCCAAAGCTCCGTCCCCTTTCTCCACCACTCTGCAAACGTACCTCCTGGTGCACTACTGGTTGTGGGATGAAGTCCCCTTGAATGCTGAGGGTCCTTGGGGGCCAAGAACCCCTCCTGTTCCCTCCAGTAAGTCCCACTCAGAAGGGATTGCAGAGAGCCCGTGGGAGGCCGCGCCCCCTTTCTCCACCACTCTGCAAACACAACTACTAGTTAAAAACCATAGAAATTCACTTAAAAAAAAAAGATTACAGGGACGTTATAGTCAGGAAAAAGAATTTAAAAATTCTAAGAAATTCATAGAAAAAAACAAAGGTTACAGGAATGTTATAGTTAGGCTCAGATTTCACTTGTACAAAACCTTTGAAATTTAGCAGTTATAGTTTCCTGAGCTAACTATAACTTACGCCCCCGCAATGCACTTCTTATGACCTCACATATTACATCACTCATGACATGGTCAGTGACATCACTGATGACATCACTCATGACATCTCACGTGACATCACTGATGACATCAGCCAGAGGAATCTCTGATTCACCCACTCACACCCCCTATAACCTTTCATACACCCACTCCAACTCCAACATCACCATTCTCAAGCCCATTGACTCACCCATACAAGTACTTACATGCCCACTCATTAATTCATAGGTCTACACACATCCACTCACTCACCCATACAGCCACTCATACAGCCACTCACTTACTAATACAGCCACTGACATATCCACTCATACACCCATACAGCCACTCACACACTGTCAGTCATCCATAGAGCTATTCAGACACCTACTCACTCACCTATAGAGTCAATCACACAGCTGCTTACCTATACAGTTATACACGTACTCATTCACTTACTCATACAGATACTAACACATACTCACTCACCTATACAATCACTGACACAAGCACAGACTCACCCATACAGCCAGTCTCACACTCACTCACCCATAGAGTCACTCATATACTCCAATACTCACCTATACTGCCTTTCACATATGCAGTTACTCACCCATATTCCACTTACACATGTACTCACTCACTGACACAGACAGACACACACTAAGCCACCCATACAGCCTCTCACACATGCACCCACTAACCCCTACAAACTGACTCACCTACTTACTCATCCATGCAGGCAGTCACACACACCCTACCCCACCCACACAGACACTCAGACACCCATGCAGGTACTCAGACAACCAATTGATCACCCATAGAGCCACTCACGTTCCCGTTCACCAACCCATACAGCCACTTAGACACTAACTGATAGACTGATACAGAAATTCACACAGCCAGTAACTCACCTCTACATTTACTGAGACACCTAATCACTCACTTAAACAGTCAATCACATACCCACTGAATCATCATTCAGGCACTCATATACCCACTTATTCACCAGTGCACCTTGGTATATATATTTAACTTCAATAAACTTTTAAAAAACACTCACACTCACCGGATGATGTCATCAGTGATGCCATTTGAGATGTCATCAGTCATTTCATCAGTGATGTCACTGACCATGTCATGAGTGATGTGATATGTGAGATCATAAGCAGTGCATTGCAGAGTGTAAGTTATTGTTAGCTAAGCTAGCTATAAATGTTGTATTTAATTGGTTTTGTATGAGTGAAATCTGAGCCTAACTATAACGTCCCTGTCACCTTTGTTTTTTCAGTAAATTTCTATATATTTTTTAAAATTCTATTTCCTATCTATAATGTCCCTGTAACCTTTGGTTTTTTAAGTGAATTTGTAAGTTTTTAAAATTTTTATTTTCGAACTGTAACCACTAACTGAATGTGTGAGTGAGTGCATGAATGTCTCAGTGGATGTATGAGTAGGTTTGTAAATAGATGTGAGAGCAAATGAGTGGGGCTAGAAATGGATATATGAGTGTCTGAGAGGGTCTGTGAGTCGGTGCATGAGACTCTGAGTAGATATGTGAGTGGGTGAGAGAGAGTATGAGTGATTCTAAGTAAGTGCATTAGTGTCTGACTCTGTCTGAGAGTGCGTGTGCATGTCTGAGTTTATCTGTGAGTAGGTACATGAGTGAATTGATCTGTGAGAGTGTCTGAGTTGTTTTGTGTGTGGGTACATGAGTGTCTGAGTGCTCCTTTTCTGCCTTTTTTATGCTCATTTCTGACCATTATTTTGCCTGTTTCTGCTCATTGCTGACCTTTATTTTTCCTCTTTCTGCTCGTTTCTGACCTGCCTAATGCCTTTTTTGCTAGTTTCTGACAATTTATTTTGCTTCTTTCTGCTCGTTTCTGACCTTTATTTTGCCTCTTTCTGCTCATTTCTGACCTTTATTTTGTGTCTTTCTGCTTGTTTCTGCCATTTATGTTGCCTCTTTCTGCTTGTTTCTACCTTTTATGTTGCCTCTTTCTGCTCGTTTCAGAGCTTTATTTTGCCTGTTTCTGCTCGTTTCTGATCTCTATTTTGCCTCTTTCTGCTAATTTCTTTCTTTTTTTTTTAAAGATCTTTTTTATTAACTTTGCTCAAATGACCATAGTTTACAGAAATCACTTGTGTTTGTACATAGTTAAGTTTCAACATCACAGTAATGGTATACGAGAGAGGTATGAGGCTGTGTACCCCCAGTGGCTCCGAGGACACACGTTTGCAGCAGGACATATTCTCAAACAGTATGTAAGAAACCCGATTCATCAATCTTGTCCCCACCCCGCCAAGGTGTAACTGATACGTATCATTCTCCCCCAACATCGCTCTGTGCTGACACCATATTTTCTCCCATTTTTTAACACATCCCCTACTCTTATACACTGTTTCTTCAGCTCGTTGGCACCAGTCGAGGTCTTTTTCCTACTCTCCCAGTGACGGTGGTAGAGCCGCTCCCCACCTCCTTGCGATGTTTCTTTTGGCAATCCCCGCTGCAAGGGCCAGCCATATTCCCACATGTCGGGGCTTAGTCAAAGTCTCCTCGAATCATCAGGAGTAGCCATTTAGCGTCCATCGGGATCGTCACTCCTGACACCCTAGACATTACATCTGTGACTTTCTGCCAAAACCGGGCAATCTCTTGGCATTCCCATAGAGTGTGAAAGAAAGTCCCTACCTGTTGGCAACCCCTGACGCACACCGCTGTAGATGCCCTACCCCATTTATGTAAGTGCGTACAGGGATAGTAGGTACGATGGAGTATCTTGAGTTGTACCAGCCTAAATCTTGAACGTATTGCAATCTCTCTTGGGCTTTGTATTGCCTCCTGCCATTCCTCATCGTCAATATTCCCAAGGTCGTCTGTCCACGTCACGCGCAGGGTCGTCAGGGGGTCCAGCACGTTATTTATTAATTTGCGGTATGTCGTGGATGTCGCTTTTCCAGGGATGGGATCGATTAGCAACCTATTTTCATGGGGGGGGGTGGTCTGGGACGGAGGTACCGCACCGGATATATCTTCGTAGGGCATGCATCAGTCTGAGATAGTGGTAACTCTGCGTCTGATTTAAATTGTATTCCTGTGGTAGGTATGCAAAGGCGAGGGGAGCCTCACCCCTCCACACGTTGCCCAGGTGTTCGATGCCTATCAGTTGCCACCCTCTGAAGCCTGTTAAGGCGGCTACTTCTTTCAGTGAGTCCCCCACCCATAGTGGGGTCCGACTAGTCAGTTTCCCCGTCCAACCCAGGAATCTATTGGCTTCCCTCCAACACCCGACCACCACCCCTGTTTGCACTGGCTATTCTGGGCATGTTTTCCTGAGAGTACAAGAGCGGTTCACAATTTCCTCCCGGCATGATGCCTCTGTCTACTCTATAGGCTGGCTCGTTAATGTCTGCGTATACCCAGTCATTTATAACCAGCAATTGCGAGGCCCAGTAGTACAGCTTAATGTCCGGGGCCACCAGGCCACCAGCATATACTCCTTTTTGTAGTTTATGAAGCGCTATTCTGAGAGAACCCCCTTGCCATAACAGCGTTCTGAGTTCCTGGGCTACTCGCTTAAAAACTGCCGGGGGACTGGGCATGGGGTGTTCTGGAGAACATTTAAGAGGCGCGGCAGAGCCATCATTTTAAATAGGGCCGCCCTGCCCATAAGAGTCAGTGGGAGGGTACGCCAGTGGTGTACATCGGTACTGAGTCGATCTATCTGGGGTTCAAGGTTCTTCCTCAGGAACGTTCCCTGATCCCGCATGATATAAATGCCCAGGTACTTAAATCCTTCCTGCACGACTGGGGCCATGCACCTTGCCGGTGTCCTAGGCAGGGGGCCCGACAGCGGGAAAACCACTGGTTTGGACCAGTTGATGGTGTAGCCTGAGTAACTCCCAAACAGCTCCAAGATTTGAAGTACTCTTGCCATTGAGTGGTACAGTCATGCTAGGTACAAGAGTATGTCGTCTGCATAGAGCAAAATTCGGTCCTACCACCCTCCTGGTGCTTCTATACCCCAGTTTATCGGGTCTTTCCTGATCCAATGCGCCAGTAGCTCCAGTGCAAGGGCAAACAGCAGTGGGGACAGGGAACAGCCCTGCCTAGTGCCTCTCCACAGCTGAAAGGGTCTGGACAACGATCCATTGACTCGCACTTGGGCCTGAGGTTTCTTGTACAACAACCGCACCCAGTTACAGAAGTTAGGGCCAAAGCCCATCCTACGGAGTACCATAAACAGGTAGGGCCATTCTATACTGTCAAAGGCCATCGATGCATCCAGTGCCTTCAATGCCGTCTGTTGGGCAGCAGGGTCACTTGTCATATGGAGCATCCCGTATAACCTCCGTATGTTGTGGCGAGTGCTTTTATTTGGCATATAGCCCCATTGATCCACATGGATCACTTCCGAGATGGCAGGCGCCAGTCTGTTCGCCAAAGCCTTGGCCAGCACCTTCGCCTCCACATTGATCAGGGAGATTGGACGATAGGAGCTGCATTGGTCAGGTGTTTTCCCGTCTTGTGTATTACCACAATTGTGGCCGCCCGCTGGTCTAGCGGGAGTTGCCCCTTCTCTCGTGCCTCTGACAACATGTTAAGTAATGGTGGTACTATAATGGAGGCCTGGCTTTTGTATATCTCTACCGGGAGTCCATTTGGACCTGCTGCCTTCCCTGATTTGAGGGATCCCAGGGCCCCTCCCAGCTCTTCCTTCATGAGGTCTGCATCTAATGACTCACATGCTTCCTCGGTTAGTGTGGGCAAGGAGAAGTCCCTCAGTAGTTCCTCACAGTCTCTTTCGGATCTAGTGCTAATGGGTGCATAAACTCCCACAAAATGTGCGGCGAAGGCTTTCGCTATTTCTCTACTCGTTGTTCTCAATGTCCCTGTTTTGTCTTGCACCCCTGCCACCCATGATCGTTCCCTATCGCGCTTCTCCAGCCACGCTAGGAGCCTCGATGCTTTGTCGCCCCATCATATAAGTGATGCTGCGTTGCCAGGGCGTAAGCTCTTGCTTCGCTATCTGCCATGGTACGCAGATCCAGCTGCCACAATGCTATTGTGTGACGCAAGTCGTTATTGGTCTCAATTGTCGCCTCTCCCTCCATCTGAATTATTTCCTGCTCTAACAAATTGATTTGTAAAGCCTCTTCTTTCCTTTTGGCCCCCATTAGCGCCTGTGCCTGCCCCCTCAACACCGTCTTGTAAGCTTCCCATAAAGTTATGTGTGAGTCCACTGTCCCCACATTCTCCCTAAAATATAGTTCCGAGCTCTCTCGGATTTTGTCCCTGAGTGCCGGGTCTCGCAAGTGCCAGGGGTCGATCCTCGGAAATGCTGCTCTGGTAAGGAACGGGCCCTCAATGACCACACTCACCGGGGAGTGATCTGAAATGCCCCTTGCCATGTGTTTTGGATTTATGAATTCTCCCACCCTTTCGTTTCGTGTGAAGAGGTAATCAATTCTGGAGAAGAAGCCATGTCGCGCAGAATAGTATGTATATTGTTGTGCTAGTGGGTTGTGCGCCTGCCACAGGTCCACCAAGCCCATGGCCATCAGGAACCCCGACAGATCCCGCTCCCCTTTCCGGCCGGTTCTAGAGCTGGACCGGTCTAGCTCCGGGTCCATGACTGCGTTTGTGTCTCCGCCCACCAGAAGGGTGCCCAGGGGCAGACTCGTCAGGAAAGAACCTATCTTCGGGAAGGCGATAGTATGATGCCCCGGGGGTATATAAATCAAGCACAGTATAATTGTGCGCCCCTCCCATTTACCCACCACCGCAGCACAGCAGCCTGCATTCGCTGCCCAGGTATCTGTTATAACCAGTGGTAACACACTACGGATCAGGATTCCCACCCCCGATCCCCAGTCGAATATCCGGAGTGTGCCACAAGTCTATACCAAAAGCGATCTAGAGCTTTACATTTACTCCCTTTTAGATGTGACTCTTGTATCAATACTACGTCTGGGGAGTGCCTCTTAATGTGTTGAAGGACTAGTGTTTGCTTGATTTTGTCCTCCAGACCATTTACGTTCCAGGTCCATACCTGTGTCCTTGCTAGGTCTCCCATGGTGTCAGGTTGGAAAATTCACTCTTATGACTCCTCCCCTCCCTCGTGATGATCTTGTGTCTACCTTCTGTACTGTCCAGCTGCAATGGTCTTGAGCGCACATACAATCACACACAATAAAACTAAACATGTTACCCAACTCCCCCCTCCCTGCAACCCTGCTAGGTGAGTAACGAACCTCACAGCTCCCAAACATGCCCAAACTGTGCCTTAACAAACATTAGTGAGGGGTGGTGAGCCAGGTTCCAGCATGAAGTAAAGTCATTCTGCTGTTGGATACAACCAAACCCATTTAAAATGTCTCGAGAGCAACCCTGTCTATCAATTCAAAATCTGGGACCCTTCAGTGGACCACGAGAGTCACAGCATTACGAGTGTCCATTTGGCGCCTCACTTCAAGTTGGCTCTTTCTCTTATAGTGTCACTCCTGGACCTCCCCGCTCCCCCCCCCCTCAATGACCCTGGGAAGAAAAGATGCAGTTTCAATGCTTGGGGGAACATCCCTTTTGTCACTTATCTGTTCGCTGTCGCTGGACTGGACTGTTCGGCACCTGCTCCGTCTATCGCTTTTCCGTGGTGTGCCCATTCCTAGGCGGTGCTTGGCTTTTGCCGCCTTTTCGTCCGACGGTTCGCCAGCCTTCCAGCCAGTCACTTGCCGCGGCTGGCTAGTCAAAGAAGTACGCCTTCCCCTCGTCGATAATTTTGAGTTTCGCAGGGAAAAACATCATATATTTCACGTTTTGCTCGCAGAGGGCCCTCTTGACTGCATCGAAAGTTTGCCTCTGGTGCTAGACATGAAGCATGAAATCTGGAAAAAAAGCGAATGGTGGCATTTTCATGCTGCAGATCGCCGTGTTGGCGCGCTGCCTGCAGGATGGCGTCTCTGTCTCTGAAATTCAGTATTTGGGCTATGATGGTGCGTGGGGGCGTCCCGGGACGAGGCCTGCCCCCCTGAGCTTGGTGTGAACGTTCTACAGAGAAGAAGGAGGATAGGTGTTTGGGCTTTAGTTTATTTAGGATTAAGTCCTCCAAGAAGAGGTCCATCGATGGTCATTCCATTCTCTCCGGTACGCCCACCACCCAAATGTTGTTCCGTCGAGCTCTTCTCTCCTGATCTTTGAGTCAGGCGAATATTTTGGATTGGTTCTTAGTAAGCATTTACACCTGCTCCTCGAGACGTTTAGTTTTGGACTGCAGTCTCCCAATACCTGCCTCCGCCGTGGACACCTTTTCAGACATTTTCCGGAGGTCCGCTCGAACAAAGTTTACCTCCTCGGTGACAGAGTCCAGCTTCGGATCCAGGGTTCCACGCAGTTCCCTATTCACCTTCATGATGTCTTTCAGGGAGGGGTCCCGGGTCTGGTCATCTTGCTCAGTCAGTGGTGCCCCTCCTGTCGCTCCTCCCTCTCAGCCCACAGCCACTGTATATTTATCAATGTGATTGGCCTGACCTGGCCCCACCATCTTGTTACGACCCATAGCCGCAATCTGTAGGTCTTCTCCGGCGTACCCGGGTTCTGCTAGTCGCTCCGTCACTGGCTGGTGTATTAGGCACTGACATTAGGAACTTAGGCCTCCGCTCTGTATCTCCCCTCATTGTGAGCACCACCACAAGGTCACCGGTGTGCTATAGCCTCCTGCTGAATAACAAGCGATCGCCACTTAATCCCAGCCACACGAGGGGAAATCTAGCCTGTCTCCACCCGGCCAGAGTGTCCCAGGCTCTTGCTTTGTCTTCGGTGCAGTACTCTGCCGTGCGTTTACCCCATGTCAGGTCTCTTGCCTCCCTGCTTACTGCAGTTTGTGCGTCCCTGCGCTACTAATCCTCGGCCTTGGTAGCTTCCAGGTGGCTCTCCATTGGTATCTGCGGGGGGGAAGCGTTCCTCTAGCTCCCGGTCTGCCTCCCAGTTACATTACTGGATTAACAATATCCTCCCCAGGCCCCACACTCACGCTCAATCTGAATGCCTCACCGGTCTGGCCGAAGTCTGATGGCCAGGGCGCGACAGCCCAGTCGTATTTTGGCTGCGAGGTCAGCTCTCCGCTGTTTGTGATGCCCCGGTTCCCGCATCATTTTTCCCCTTGCTGGCTTCTGGCATTCTTACTCTCACCAGAGGTGGGCACTCCACGCTGCATTTTACTGGGGTCCTCTGAAGCCCCACGTTATGTGGTCTCGCAATAGCATGGCTTTCTTTGCAGAGCACCAAGTCCTCCTCCCTCCAGGGCTACGAGGGAGGCACCATCTTGCCTTCTCGGGCCGTTCATGCTTCACTCCACTTATTCTGTTCTGCGCCCTCGCTCAGGGCTCTCTTCACACATCGGGACAACCACCGCGTCCCCGATCGGCCGCTTACTTCCGGTTGCCCTCTGTACAATGGATTATGCAGGATTTTACAGGCTTGTTCGCTGGTGGTTTGCGCAGCTCACTCAGATGGTGGCCATCTTCATCGGCTGCTGGCCACCCCCCCCCCCTTTCTACTAATTGCTGACCTTTATTTTACTACTTTCTGCTTGTTTCTAACCTTTATTTTACCTCTTGCTGCTCATTTCTGACCTTTATTTTGCCTCTTTCTGCTCGTTTCTGACCTTTATTCTGCCTCTTGCTGCTCATTTCTGACCTCTATTCTGCTTCTTTCTGCTCGCTTCTGATCTCTATTCTGCCTCTTTCTTACTGGTTTCTCATCTTTATCATGCCTCTTTCTGCTCATCGCTGACCTTTATTCTGCCTCTTTCTGCTGGTTTCTCACCTTTATTTTGCCTTTTTCTGCTAATTTCTGACCTTTATTCTGCCTCTTTCTGCTCATTTCACACCTTTATTTTGCCTCTTTCTGCTCATTTCTGACTTCTATTTTGCCTCTCTCTGCTCCTTTGTCACAATTATTTTGCCTCTTTCTGCTCGTTGCTACCCTTTATTCTGCCTCTTTCTGCTTGTTTCTGACCTTTATTCTGCCTCTTTCTGCTGGTTTCTCACCTTTATTTTGCCTCTTTTTGCTCACTGCTGACCTGTATTCTGCCTCTTTCTGATCGTTTCTGACCACTATTATGCCTCTTTCTGCTTGTTTCTCACCTTTTTCCTTTTCTGCTCATTGATGACCTTTATTCTGCCTCTTTCTGCTCATTTCTGACCTTTATTCTGCCGTTTTGTGCTAGTTTCTGACCTTTATTTTGCCTTTCTCTCCTCTTTTTCCCCCGGGACTCCCTTAAGGCCCAGCAATCTCCCAGCCTCCTGCGGGAGCCCCCATTGCTCTCAGAGACAGGGAGATGCTCAACATGGAGCTCCCTGTCTGTGGGAGCAATCCTTTAATTTGTTTTCCTGCCCTCTTGACAGCGGGCGGGGAAACAGACAAAAACTCTGCTCTTAGCAAGCGAGAGCAGTTTCACTGCTCTCGCTTGCTGAGAGCGGAGTTCATGTTTGCTCTGGCTTGGCGGGAGCTGTCAAAGCTCCCGCCAAGTCAGAGCAAACAGCTATGTCCCCGGGACATAGCAGGAGCAAGCCCTAGGAGGTGGCTTTCCCCAGGTATGGTGCCAGGATGGGGGCCATGAGGCCCCTCTCCTTATGAATTGACAGGCTGGCCTCAAGGACGTAGTGGTCCCTGGGGCCATATATGGCCAGGGAGGGTGGCTCGTGTCTCCCTTCCCAGTTTTATTTAATAGGCCCTGGGTAGGTGGGGGTCCCCAGTGCCCTGGGCCCCCGCAGCCCCACTTTAATACTAGTTTATTGCCCCAGTGAGGTGGTGGTCCCCAGGGCTTCTTCAAAGCCAAGGAGGAGGGGCTGTGCAGCCCCCTTCTTTTATAAAACTAAAGTCCCAGGAAGGTGGTGGTCCCTGGGACTTCAATGAAACCCAGGAAGGGGCTCTGCACTGCCCCCTCCATTATTAAAGATAAAGCCCTAGGGAGGTGGTGGTCCATGGGGCTGTAAGAGCCTTAGAAAGGGGCTCCCCGTGTGCCCCCCACCTTTATTTTAAAAATGCCCCCACTTTTTCTCAACCCCCACCTAGTGGATCAGCCCGAAACTTTCCAGGCAGTGGCTGGATTGAACGTTGAATTAGTTTAGAAAATTTAGTGAAGATTTGTCAAACGGCGCCAAAGTTATTGGCAAACTAAAAAATGTTCTTCCTGTGGAAACTAGGTCCTAACTATAACTACCTGCTGGCTTTGAAGCGTTGGCAGCCAATCAGATTACAGCATCGGGACTGTTGGATCCGCGGAGGATCCATGCCCCTAGATGTACAAATTTGGATTTCGGTTAATATCTCTAAAACTACTGTATGGATTTGCATCAAATTACCAAAAGGCACTACTCATTTCTTTCAGCGGTTTCAGCTGTAGTTGTGTCTAACGTCCCTATGGGAATTAACATGGGGAAAACACATTTTGAGACCCCCCTTTTTCTCAGCTCCGGCTTCACGGATCGCCCCAAAACTTTCCAGACAGCAGCTGAAACGAGAGTGAAATTAGTTTGAAAAATCTCATGAAGATTTGTCAAACGGCACCAATGTTATTGGCAAAACAAAAAACGCTCTTCCTATGGAAACTAGGTCCTAACTATAATTACCTACTGGCAACCACCAGTAGTTGATTGATATTGATATTGATATATATATATATATATATATATATATATATATATATATATATATATATATATATACAGCTCCAAGATGTGTCCATCAGTTGAGTCGCACTCGGCCATCAGCAGCAAGAGAACTCTCTTTCCATGGTATGGACGGATACCGCTTACAGCCATTAACAGCCTCCGTGTAGGTTTGCCTGACGCGTTTCGAAAGCTCCTCAGCTTTCTCTTCAGAGGCTTTCACGGGAAGGATGCGTGCATATGACGTTCCCATTTAAATACTGCACTCCCTCCAATGGGATAGTCATATGGAACTGTGCATTATGGGAACTATAGTTCGTAATCGATCATCCCCCAAATGGATGCACGCATTATACTCTGTATAGGTCACATGGACCCCGCAAGCGGGCCCGTCCTAAATCCTCTGCTGTTGGCCCACATAATCGATTTGGTAAATACCTTGTCGAGTGGCCCCCTATTATGGCGGGGTGGTGCAGACTCCGCGGCAGGACGGCCGCGAATACATACAGCTCCAAGATGTGTCCATCAGTTGAGTCGCACTCGGCCACCAGCAGCAAGAGAACTCTCTTTCCATGGTATGGACGGATACCGCTTACAGCCATTAACAGCCTCCGTGTAGGTTTGCCTGACGCGTTTCGAAAGATCCTCAGCTTTCTCTTCAGAGGCTTTCACGGGAAGGATGCGTGCATATGACGTTCCCATTTAAATACTGCACTCCCTCCAATGGGATAGTCATATGGAACTGTGCATTATGGGAACTATAGTTCGTAATCGATCATCCCCCAAATGGATGCACGCATTATACTCTGTATAGGTCACATGGACCCCGCAAGCGGGCCCGTCCTAAATCCTCTGCTGTTGGCCCACATAATCGATTTGGTAAATACCTTGTCGAGTGGCCCCCTATTATGGCGGGGTGGTGCAGACTCCGCGGCAGGATGGCCGCGAATACATACAGCTCCAAGATGTGTCCATCAGTTGAGTCGCACTCGGCCATCAGCAGCAAGAGAACTCTCTTTCCATGGTATGGACGGATACCGCTTACAGCCATTAACAGCCTCCGTGTAGGTTTGCCTGACGCGTTTCGAAAGCTCCTCAGCTTTCTCTTCAGAGGCTTTCACGGGAAGGATGCGTGCATATGACGTTCCCATTTAAATACTTCACTCCCTCCAATGGGATAGTCATATGGAACTGTGCATTATGGGAACTATAGTTCGTAATCGATCATCCCCCAAATGGATGCACGCATTATACTCTGTATAGGTCACATGGACCCCGCAAGCGGGCCCGTCCTATATATATTCAGCTCCTTACACACGGTAAATAATGACCAGCACTCTCGCTAGGTTAAATCCTGTTACGGATTTTATTGCGAAAAGTTAAATTCAAACAAACGCGTTTCGGCGTTAGCCTTTGTCAATGCTAATGGGCGCCGTTACCGTGGCAACTTTTATCACATGATACATTCATTGAAAGGAAAAGAGGGACTGTTACAAACTATAGCAGAATTGGGCGCCATCTTGGAGCATGTTTTCCTAACATTAAATACAAATCAATTGCATAATTGCACTAAAGTGGACATGCTCCTGGACTTCAGACAAATTTCACTTTCATTTCATTTGGACATTACACAAAGCATGTCACAATTATAACGTCACAAATTAACAGAAAGAAAACAGCTGTTTAGCCTTGAATAGGCTGACTGGTGACATGGCGTGAGCCCAATGTATATACTTTTGATTGTTTAAAATTCTTCGACTTAAGGCCGTGGTATATTACCACTGTCCCACGATAATTACACTCTATGTGGATTTAGTAAACATTTAATTATTTTGCCTTGAATACGCTGTCCTATAACACTATGTTAAAATTAACATAATATGAAATAAAGTATATACATTTATCTTGATCTAACCTTACTTTTCCAATACCACTCATCTCGTCCCCTCCTCATCCTAAGTGAAGGATCTGCTATTCTACAAATGAACTGCTAAATCTTCCCCGCTGTTTAAACCACCTGGTGATTTTGTTTGGAGATCAATAATAAAACGCGATTCCAGTCTCCTCAAACATCTTTCCCTGTTGCCTCCCCTTATGTTCTTTGGAACATGGTCCAGGCAAAAGTACTGCAAAAGTAGCCTATTGCTTTCATGATGACTTGCAAAATGGCGTGCAACTGGGTAATTCATATCTACGCTCGTTATTGCTCTTTGGTGTTGTAATATCCTTAGTTTTACTGGATTCTTCGTGCTTCCCACGTAACGCAAGTTACATGGGCAAGTCAAGCAGTACACCACATAAGGGGTGCTACATGTCATGAATTTGGTTATCTGTTTTTCTCTCATGATCCCTTCTATTTTGTATGTGGTGACTTTCTTACTAGTTGAACAAGCCCTGCATTTACCGCAGGGAAACGAGCCACGGAGACTTTGTAAGCCTGACTCTGGTTTCCTACCTTCTAGATGGCTTACCACTAACTCATCTCTTATGGATCTCGATCTTCTAAATGTCAGGCTCGGTTCCAATGGCAGGTCTCTCCCTATTATCATATCAGACCTTAAAATTCTCCAATTTCTGCGTAGAATGGCCCTTATCTTTTGAGATGCGTTAGAGTAGTTGGTTATCATTCTGAATTTGTTTTCTGGTCTCTGTTCTTCTCCCTGTGTACTATCTGGTCTCAAAAGCTCCAGCCTGACTTTTTCTGCTGCTTTCTGTTCTGCTTTCTTAAAAAATTTCTCCGAATAACCCCTTTCTCTGAAACGCTGGAAGCTTTCTTTGGCTGCCATAGCGTAATCTTCATCTCTAGAGCTGTTTCATTTGATCCGTAGCAATTCCCCATAGGGGATGCTTCGGATCAGGTTTGCTGGATGGCTACTCCTCCCATGTAGAACTGAGTTCCCCGCTGTTACTTTTCTGTATAGGGATGTGTGGATCTCATTACCGCTAACAAATACTTTCAGGTCGAGAAAATTCACTTGTTCTCTGCTCAGTTCCCCGGTAAATTGTAGATTCAGCTCATTGTCATTGAGGGAGGAGACAGATCGATTAGCCGATTCCAGGGATCCTCTCCAAATTATGAAGAGGTCATCGATATATCTCCTCCAACAGACAATTTGTTCCACCCATTCCTACCCAGTGTCAGTCCAGGCCACCTGCTTCTCCCACCAGCCCACAAATAAATTCGCGTAACTGGGGGCGAAGCAAGTGCCCATCGCCGTCCCCCGTATTTGTCTGTATCTCTGTTCCTGAAAAATAAAAATATTGATATGCAGACAGAACGTGGTGGTATATATATATATATATGTCAAAACAATACCCTTGCAGGCATAGAGTGACGCATAAATTATGCAAAAAAGAAGCAGAGAACTCTGGGTAGTTCCCAAGTTTAGGTGGAAGGCAGCTCCTGTATAGAGCACACTCAACACCAGCGACACTCTAAATTTGCTCACCACAAATGTTTGCTTTTCTATCAAAGTTTTTAAGCATAGGGTTAGCACAGTGCTATCCACGCCGAGATAGAAAGGGACAAAGTCTTTTGCCATTCTACAGCAAAGTCTTTAAGCATAGGATTAGCACAGTGCTATCCATGCCGAGCTGTAAAATGACAAAAACCTTTTACCACTCCAGGGGTGGCATGGTGAGCAAAAGAATGATGGATTTAACCCAGATCTCTTGACTGGGGGTGAATGTTTTGATTTGTTCTGCATTCCGTCCATCAATTGTGTGTCTTTTGCTTTCTCGCCCTAAGTGCGCCAGGTATGCCCAGACGTGGGTCCTGGGCTCACTGTGCCACTGGAATCTAGCTATCCTGGCTGAAGAGGGGTGAAACCCCGAAACCGGTCCTAGGATGCTTGTTTCCGGTCCAGGGAGGACCTGGCTTGGCAGTTCGGGCTGGACTGTTCCCATGAGGCACAGGGTCAAGACTGATTTGCATATGGCCAGGTCGAAACTGGGGTGGCATGGTGAGCAAAAGAATGATGGATTTAACCCAGATCTCTTGACTGGGGTGAATGTTTTGATTTGTTCTGCATTCCGTCCATCAATTGTGTGTCTTTTGCTTTCTCGCCCTAAGTGCGCCAGGTATGCCAAGACGTGGGTCCTGGGCTCACTGTGCCACTGGAATCTAGCTATCCTGGCTGAAGAGGGGTGAAACCCCGAAACCGGTCCTAGGATGCTTGTTTCCGGTCCAGGGAGGACCTGGCTTGGCAGTTCGGGCTGGACTGTTCCCATGATGCACAGGGTCAATACTGATTTGCATATGGCAAGGTCTAAACTGGGGTGGCATGGTGAGCAAAAGAATGATGGATTTAACCCAGATCTCTTGACTGGGGGTGAATGTTTTGATTTGTTCTGCATTCCATCCATCAATTGTGTGTTTTTTATTTACCACTCCAGGCATAGCATTACAGCTTTGGATTGGCAAAATACCATTCTAGCCAACCTGAAATGAATAAAAGCAACTCCTGACACTTGTTTTGCTGTCTTTACAGCTCTTCAGAGAGGTTAAGCTTTGTCCAGACACAAGGGAGCACCCAGTATAAGTCAAAACAATACCCTTGCAGGCATAGAGTGACGCATAAATTATGCAAAAAAGAAGCAGAGAACTCTGGGTAGTTCCCAAGTTTAGGTGGAAGGTAGCTCCAGTATAGAGCACACTCAACACCAGCGACACTCACCTCAAATGTCTGCTTTTCTATCAAAGGTTTTTAAGCATAGGACTAGCACAGTGCTATACACGCAGAGCTAGAAAGGGACAAAGTCTTTTGGCATTTCTACAGCAAAGTCTTTAAGCATAGGATTAGCACCTTTAGCCGAACCCGCAGCCCGAACTGCTGGACAGAATTACACCAAATTTAGCAGAAAGCTTGCTTTTGGTACACAGACTGTGATTCTTGTTATTTGGTGTAAATCCATTCAGTAGTTGGGGAAAAATTTAAGAAAAAAAAGATATATCTGTGGTCGTGAACCCTTTGCGAAAAAAGACAAGCTCATGCAGGGAAATGCACAGCTCTGATTGGCTGCCAAAAGTGAAAATAAAGAAAAGGGGGCAGGGAAGGAATACCCTTACCCCCAAGCCCTCTGGGACCCCAGCACACAAAAAAGCTTTTTACCACTAGGATTAGCGAATTTGCAGTAAAAGAAATTCAAAAACACAAGTGCAGGCTCCCACCAAGTCCCGGGGGCATATGTAATGATATGTGGGTCCCCTGTAGGCCCGGGGACTGCCACCTCCCTGGGGCAATGAACTTACAGAAATGCAGGAGGCCTGTGCAGCCCACCCTTCAGCCATGGCCACCACCACCTCCCCAGGCAAACCAATTTTAGAAATGCACGTGGGGCTGCGTGGCCCCCCAGCAGCCCCGGGGACAGCCTCCTCCCCAGGGCAATCATTTATAATCAATTATAGAAATGCAGGGGGCTCTCGCACCTCCCCAGCAGCCTTAGGCACTGCCACCTTCCCGAGGCAATCAATTATAGAAGTGCGAGGGGCAAGCGGTGCCCCGCAGCCCTGGGGACCGCCACCTCCCCGGGGCTCAATTAATATAATGGAGGGGGTCCGTTGCGGACCTTCCCAGGGCTCAAATACTATAATGGAGGGGGGCCATGCGTTCCCCACCTGGAGCCAGACATGGCCCTGCGGACTGCCACCCCCCAGGGCCTTCTCCTGCTATGTCCCTGGGTGACCAGCCCCAGGACATAGCTGCTGGCAATGGCTTGGCAGGAGGTTTACCGCTCCAGCCAAGCCATAGCAAGCGCTCCACTTCGAGCAAGCAAGAGCATGAAAAATGCTCTCACTTGCTTGAAGCAGAACAGAATTGCATTTAGACAGAGGGAGCTGCATGTTCAGCAGCTCTCTATGTCTAAAAGCAATGCCGGCTCCAGCAGGACACAGAGAGCCAGCAGGCACCACTTGAGCCTTCAGGCTCCACTGCGGTCCCCAACAAAGTCACTGGGTGCCCTGGGAGGGACCAGGGCACCCAGAGTAGAGGTCAGGCCCGGGGGATGGGGGCCCCTGGCCAAAATCGACAGGCAGCCACCCCTCCCTTTATTTTATATTTAAAAAATTCAACAAAAAGGCTGGGCCACCTCTCTTTAATTTAAAAAAGCAATTAAATAAAAAAGGCCGGGCCCGAGTGATGGAGTTTCTGGGGCTGAAATCAGCCCAGGGAGGAGGGCTACTTCCCCTCCCCATTCAAAAATGTCTGGCCCCAGGGATGGAGTCCCCGGGCTGAAATAGGCCCAGAGAAGGGGGGCCACACAGTCCCCCTCCCCTAATAAACTTTAAAAAAACAAGACCTGCAAGTCACCAGAGGCTCTGCCCCCTTTCTGCACCACTCTCCAAACGCGCCTCCTGGCACACTACTGGTTGGGGGATGAAGTCCTCTTGGATGCTGCGGGACCTTGGGGGTCAAGAAGCCCTCCTGGTACCTCCAGTAAGTCCTACACAGCGGAATTCCTGAGAGCTGGTCGGAGGCCCACCCCGTTTCTCCACCACTCTGCAAACGTGACTACTACTTAAAAAACATAGACGTTCACTGAAAAAAACAAAGATTACAAGGACGTTATAGTTAGGAATTAGCATTTAAAAAACCTTAGAAATTCACAGAAAAAAGAAAGGTTACAGGGACCTTATAGTTAGGCTCAGGTTTCGCTCATACAAAACAAGTGAAATTTAGCTGTTATAGCTAGATGAGCTAACTATAACTCATGCCCCCGCAATACTGGCATCTCAAATGATATCACTGATGACATCACTGATGACATCATCCACAGAATCACTGATGTACCCACTAATACCCTAATAGAAGCTTTCATACAAGCACTCCCTCTTCTACACAGCCATTCACAAACCCATTCACAGAGCCATACAGTAGTTACATACCCACTCACTGATTCATAGTTCTACACATACATCTACTCACTCACCCATACAGCCACTCATATACCTACTCACTCGCTAATACAGCCACTGACATATCCACTCATACACCCATACAGCCACTCACACACTGAGTAAGTCACCCATAGAGCTACTCATATACCTAGTCACTCACCTATAAAGTCAATCACACAGCCACTTACTCACCCATAAGATACAAACCCACCCACTCACTTACTCATACAGATACTAACACCTACTCACTCACCTATACAGTCACCTATACAGTCACTGACACAAGCACACACTCTCCCATACAGCCACTCTCACATACACTCATTCACCCATACAGCGACTCATATACCCCATTCTGCCTTTCACATACCCAGCTACTCAACCATATACCACTGACACATCCACTCATTCACCCACCCAGCTATACGCACACTCACTCACCCATACAGCCCCTCAAACATGCACTTGATAACCCATACAGCCTCTGACTCACCCACTCACTCATACATACAGGCAGTCACCCACCCCCTCGCCCACCCACACAGACACTCAGACAACCATACAGGTACTCAGACAACCAATCACTCACCCATACATCCACTCACATACCCACTCACACACCCATACAGCCACTTAGACACCAACTGAGAGACTGATACAGACATTCACACAACCAGTTACTCACCCATGCATTCTCTGCGATACCTAATCACTCACTTATAGAGTTAACCACGTACCCACTGAATCATCCTTAAGGGCACTCATGCACCAACTAATTCGCCAATACACCTTGGTATATATATTTAATAGGAATAAACTTTTTAAAAACACTTGCAGTCCATGTATGATGTCATCAGTGATGTAATTTGAGATGTCATCAGTTATGTCATCAGTGTTGTCACTGATCATGTTATCAGTGAAGTAATATGTGAGGTCATAAGCAGTGCATTGCAGGTGCAAGAGTTATAGTTAGCTCAGCTAACAATAACTGCCGAATTGTACTGGTTTTGTACGAGTGAAACCTGAGCCTAACTTTAACATCCCTGTAACATTTGTTTTTTTCAATGCATTTGTAAGGTTTTTTGAATTCCATTTCCTAACTGTAACATCCCTGTAACCTTTGGTTTTGTCAGTGAATTTCTATGGTTTTTTAAGTAGCAATGGCACTTTCAGAGTTGTGGGAAAAAGGGGCGGGGCCTCTGACCAGCTCTCAGGAATCACGCTGTGTAGGAATTACAGAAATTACCAGGAGGGTTTCTTGACACCCAGGGTCCCTCAGCATCCAAGAGGACTTCATTCCCTAACCAGTAGTGCACCAGGAGACCCGTTTACAGAGTGGTGAAGAAAGGGGACATGGCCTTCGAAGACCTGTTAGCAAATCCGCTCTGTGGGACTTACTGGAGGTAACAGGAGGTGTTGTTTGCCCCCAAGGACCCTCAGTAGCCAAGGGGACTTTATCCCCCAACCAGTAGTGGTCCAGGAGTTATGTTTGCAGAGATAGAGAAAGGGGACAGGCCACGAAGACTTCTCAGCAATCCCGCTATGTGGGACTTACTGAATGTAACAGGAGAGGTAGTTGGCCCACAAGGATATCCTTGTGGGCCAATTACCCCTCCTGTTACTTCCAGTAAGTTCCACACAGCGGGATTGCTGAGAGGTCTTCGGAGGCCACGGCCCCTTTCTTCAACACTCTGCAGAAGTGCCTCCTGGCGCACTACTGGTTGGGGGATGAAGTCCCCTTGACTCTAGAGTGACTGTAGGGGGCCAATAAGCCCTCCTGTTACCTTCAGTAAGTCCAACACAGCCTGATTGCTGAGAAGACTTCGGAGGCCACGCTCCTTTCTCCACCACTCTGCAAACACGCCTCCTGGCGCACTGGTGGTTGGGGAATGAAGTCCCCTTGGCTCAAGAGTGTACTTGGGGGCAAACACACCTCCTGGTGCACCAAGAAGTCCACTTTAGTCCTGAGGACCTCGGGAGGCAAGGGGACATCACTCCCACACCAGCAGTGCCCTGAGAGACACATTTGCAGAGTGGTGGAGAAAGAGGGCATGGCCTCTGACCACCTCTCAGCAATCCCGCTGTGTGGGACTTACTAGAGGTAACAGGTGGTCTTGTTGGCCCCTAAAGAACCTCAGCAGCCAAGGGAATTAATCCCCTATCATGCCAGAAGGCACGATTGCAGAGTGCTGCAGAAAGGGGGCAGGGCCTCTGGTGTTGTGCCAGTAGCATTTGATATTTTTTAATTTTAATGGAAGGGAGGTCATGTTGCCCCCCTTCCCTGGGCCGTATTCGGCCCTAGGGAACCCATCCCCCGGGGCCATGCATTTTTAGAATGGGGATGGGGGCCATGTGGCCCCTGTCCCCAACCCGATTATGGCCCTGGGGACCCCATCCCCCGGGGCCCGGTGTTTCTTTTTTTTTAAATTCTTGGTTTTTCAAATAAAGGAAGTGGGGCAATGTGGCCCCCTTCCGTGGGCTGATTTTGGCCCCCGGGGACCCATCCCCCGGGCCCTGCCTTTATTTTTTTTTAATAAACTTTTTTAAAACAAGGGAGGGAAGCTGTGCTGCCCCCCTTCCCAGGACCGATTTTGGCCCTGGGGACCCCATCCCCCGAGGCCTGCCCTTTATTTTAATTTTATTTTATAATTATAAAACAAGGGAGCGGGGCGCATGGGCCCCCGCCCCAGGCCGATTCCGGCCCTCTGGACCACATGCCCAGATGCTGGCCTTTCCGCTAGGGAACGTCAGGTGAGCCTGAAGGCCCAAGCGGTACCTGCCGGCTCCCCGCATCCTGTGGAAGTCGGCATTGCTTTTTGACAGAGGAACTGCTAACATGCAGCTCCCTCTGTCCAAAAGCAATTCTTTTCTGCTTCGTGCAAGCGAGAACTTTTTCTGCTCTCTCTTGCATAAAGTGGAGAAGAGTTTGCTATGGTTTGGTGGGAGCCAGGACATTGCTGGAGCTGGCCCCGGGGGGTGGCAGTCCCCTGGGCCCTCCTCCATTGTTTATATTTGCCCCAGACAGGTGGTGGTCCCCGGGGCTGCAGTGGGGCTGCGTGGCACCCCACACTCAATCTCCAAAAAGCCCCGGGGAGGTGGCGGTCTCCACGTGGCCCGCTGCATTTTTTAACAATAATGCCCTGGGGAGATGGCGGTCCCCAGGGCTGCGGGGAGTCTGTGTGGGCCCTTGCATTATTTACAATGAAGCCTTGGATAGGTGGCAGCCCCCGGGGCTGCAGGGGATCTGCATGGCCTCCTGCACTTATGTGCATGAAAGCCCCGGGGAGGTGGTGGTCCCTGGGACAGCAGGCGAGGCCCATACGGGCCTCCCCTGCATTAACATTTACAGAAGCCCCAGGGAGATGATGGTCCCAAGGGCTTAATAAGTCCCTGTAATGAGGGCCCGCTCGCCCCCTCCTATAATTCCAAATCATGCCCCCAGGACCTGGCCCACTCAGGGGCCAATAATAAACAAAACGTGGGAGGCTGCGCTTTGTTTTTAAAAAAAATGTTCGTTCAGATCTGCGGATCCTGCTGAAAATCTTTTTTAAAAAAGGCAGTTTTTTGGCTCAGGGGGGTCCCAATGGAACACTCCCAAGAGCCCTATGGAGTAAGGGTGTTTCTACCATGCCCCTTTTTCTTTGTTTACATTTTTTTGGGTGGGACTCGGTTCAACAGAGTCCCAAGATGGCTACCAACACTTTCTGGTATTTCTGAAACTACTGAATGGATTTACACCAAATCACAAAAAGCACGCTTTCATAACCAACATCTAGCTTTCTGTCAAATTTGGTGTAATTCCGTTCAGCGGTTCGGGCTGCCGTCATGTTAAAAATGAAAAATCCCCACAGGTATAACATGGGGAAAACACGTTTTGCGACCCCCTTTGCTTAACAGACCTTCCTGAAATTTTCAACACAGCAGCTGAACCACAAAGAGGACGTTATTTGAATATTTTGCGAAGATTTTGTCAAGCGGTGCCAAAATTATTGGCAAAACAAAAAATGCTTTTCCTATGGAAACTTTGGTCCTAACTATAACTACCTACTGGCGACCGCCAGTAGGTACTATATATATATATATATATATATATATATATATATATATATATATATATTCACTGAAAAAACCATAGGTTTCAGACACGTTATAGTTAGAAATTAGCATTTAAAAAACCTTTGAAATTCACTGAAAAAACCATAGGTTTCAGGCACGTTATAGTTAGAAATTTGCATTTAAAAAACCTTAGAAATTCACTGAAAAAACCATAAGGTTTTAGGGACAGTTATAGTTAGTTGGACATTGCACTCCTACACAACCCGTGAAATTCCCCTGTTATAGTTAGTTCAGGTAACTATAACTCGCGCCCCCGCAATGCACTGCTGATGACGTCACATATTACATCACTCATGACATGGTCAGTGACATCACTGATGACATCACTGATGACATCTCAAATGACATCACTGATGACATCACTGATGACATCATCCAGTGACTGTGTGTTTGTGTAAAGTTTAAATATGTTTAATATATATAGGGAAAGGCGTATTGAAGAATGAGTGGGTGTATAAGTGTCTGAATGGATGATTTAGTAGGTGCGTGACTGAGTCTATAAGTGAGTGATTAAACGTATCTTACTGGATGCATGGGTGAGTGACTAAACTGTGTGAATGTCTGTATCCGTCTGTCTGTTGTTGTGTAAGCAGCTGCATGGGTTTCTGACTAGCTAAATGAGTGTCTATATGGGTTATGGATTGGTTCTCTGGGTATCTGTATGGGTGCCTCAGTGTTTGTGTGGGTGGGGTGAGTGTGACTCTGTGCATAGATGTGTGAGTGGGTGATTCACTGGGTGCATGGTTTCAAGAGTGCGTCTGTGATGGACTGTATGGGTGGGTGAGTGTGTGTATGGGTGTGTTAGTGATTGAATGTATATCTCAGTGGTACATGTGTGAGTAACTACATATGTGAAAGGCAGTATATATGTGTGTTGGAGTATATAAATGGCTATAAGTGAGAGTGTGTGATTGTGAGAGTGGCTATATGGATGAGTGTGTGCTTGCATCAGTGATTGCATAGGAGCGTAAGAATGTGCTAGTATTTTTATGAGTAAGTGAGCTGGTGTGTATAACTGTATAGGTGAGTAAATTGGAGTGTGATTAATTATTTGCATGACTGACTAGGTGTGTGAGTACCTCTATGGATGAGTTGCGTTGTGTGAGTGTTTATATAGGTGTATTAGTGCATATGATAGTCCTGTACTGAGTGACTGTAAGTATGAGTGACTGTACGGGTGAGTGAGTAGATGTGTGTGTGTAGACCAAAGAATCAGTGAGTGGGTATGTACTTATTGGTATTGGAGTGTGTATGGTTTTGAGAATGGCAGTCTGTAATTTAGAGTGGGTGTTTCAAAACTTAAATTAGGGTGTGAGAAGATGCATTAAATTCTCACATGGATGATGTCATCAGTGATGTCATTTGAGATGTCATCAGTGATGTCATCAGTGATGTCACTGACCATGTCATGAGTGATGTAATATGTGACGTCATCAGCAGTGCATTGCGGGCGCGAGTTATAGTTACCTGAACTAACTATAACGGGGGAATTTCACGGGTTTTGTACGAGTGCAATGTCCAACTAACTATAACTGTCCCTAAAACCTTATGGTTTTTTCAGTGAATTTCTAAGGTTTTTAAATGCAAATTTCTAACTATAACGTGCCTGAAACCTATGGTTTTTTCAGTGAATTTCAAAGGTTTTTTAAATGCTAATTTCTAACTATAATGTGTCTGAAACCTATGGTTTTTTCAGTGAATTTCAAAGGTTTTTTAAATGCTAATTCCTAACTATAACATGTCTGAAACCTACGGTTTTTTCAGTGAATTTCAAAGGTTTTGTAAATGACAATTTTTAAATGTATTAATTGTTATATTTATTTTTTTCATACTGATTTACTACATTTTTAGAAACATTTTTTTTTACATATTTTATTTTTTAAATTACATTGTAATTACATTATACATTACAAAAAATACTTTCTCAGAATGAATTACTTTAGTTTAAATACTTTGCACATAGGCAATAGACTTTTAAGTACAGTAGTTACAGTTGTTGCAATGGGCAACACATTTTCAAACACAATGCAACATTCAGCTCAATGTGAATTTCTAGTTAAATGTAATTAGTTACTTTATGGATTACTTTTCTAACCACAGGACTGGATCCTAGATTCAGTCCTGGGACATCTCCTGTAAACAGTTGAGTAAAAGCGTTTTGGTTACAGTAGTGATTTTTAAGGAATATTATTGTATTTTAAAAGTTGACACTTAGAAACTTTTTCTCATAGAATCACCAATGTTATCCTATGGAAGGAAATTCACTTAGCAGGTAAAAACTGTTATCGTTACTTTTTCTTACTCAGTGTTGGATCCTGGATCCAGCACTGGTGCATCTCCTGTAAACAGTTGAAAGAATGCGTTTAAGTCATACAGGCGATTTTTAAGGAATATTTGTAGTTTGTGAAAATCGACACTTTGAAACTTTTCAGCTGAAAACCAGACAATGGATTCCTATGGAAGAAAATATAAGTTACTGGTAAGTACGGTTAAAATTACTTTTCAGGGTCAGTGCTGGGCTAAAAGATGCAGCACTGAGGTCTCTCCTGATAACAGGTGAGTAAATCGGAATTCGTATTTCGTCTGATTTTAGAGGAATATTTTAAAGTTCCAAAACTCCACACTTAGAAGAATTTCCAAGTGAAACCAGTCAATGTTAGCCTATGGAAGGAAATTCAAGTTACTGGTAAGTACGGTTAAAATTACTTTTCAGGACCAGTACTGGGCTGAAAGATACAGCACTGAGGTCTCTCCTGATAACAGGTGAGTAAATCGGAATTTGTATTTCGGCTGATTTTAGAGGAATATTTGTATGTTTCAAAAATCAACACTTAGAAACTTTTTCAGCAAAAAGCAGACAATGATATCCTATGGAAGGAAATTCAAGTTACTGGTAAGTACGGTTAAAATTACTTTTGAGGATCAGTACTGGGCTGAAAGATGCAGCACTGAGGTCTCTCCTGATAACAGGTGAGTAAATCGGAATTCGTATTTCGGCTGATTTTAGAGGAATATTTTAAAGTTCCAAAACTCCACACTTAGAAGAATTTCCAAGTGAAACCAGTCAATGTTAGCCTATGGAAGGAAATTCAAGTTACTGGTAAGTACGGTTAAAATTACTTTTCAGGACCAGTACTGGGCTGAAAGATACAGCACTGAGGTCTCTCCTGATAACAGGTGAGTAAATCGGAATTCGTATTTCGGCTGATTTTAGAGGAATATTTGTATGTTTCAAAAATCAACACTTAGAAACTTTTTCAGCAAAAAGCAGGCAATGATATCCTATGGAAGGAAATTCAAGTTACTGGTAAGTACGGTTAAAATTACTTTTCAGGATTAGTACTGGGCTGAAAGATGCAGCACTGAGGTCTCTCCTGATAACAGGTGAGTAAATCCGAGTTCGTAGTTCGGCAGATTTTAGAGGAATATTTGCACAATGGTGAAGGTAGGGGCGGGGCCTGAGGTGACATCTGTGCAAACGCGCCCCGTGGCGCGTTTTAAGTTGGGGGATTAAGTCCCCTTGAATCATGAGGGTCCCTAGGGGCCAACTAGCCCACCAGGAACCTCCAGTATGCGCCAGGGGCTGCGTTGCAGAGACGTGTAGAGAGGCCACACCCCTTTTACACCTCTCTGCAACGCAGCTCTGTGGCGCTTTCTGGATGTACCTGTTGGGCTAGTTGGCCCCAGGGACCCTCAGGATTGAAGGGGATTTAATTCCCCATCTTAAAACGCGCCACGGGGCCTGTTTGCACACATGTCACCTGAAGCCCCGCCCCTCCCTTCACCACTGTGCAAACGCGCCCGTGGCGCGTTTTTAAGTCGGGGATTAACTCCCCTTGAATCCTGAGGGTCCCTGGGGGCCAACTAGCCCAACAGGTATATCCAAAAGCGCCACAGAGCTGCGTTGCAGAGAGGTGTATAAAGGGGCGTGGCCTCTGTACACCTCTCTGCAACGCAGCCCCTGGCGCATACTGGAGGTTCCTGGTGGGCTAGTTGGCCCCCAGGGACCCCCAGTATTGAAGTGGAATTACTTCACCATCTGCAAACGCGCCAGGGGCGCGTTTGCAGAGTGGTGAAGGAAGGGGCGGGGCCTGTGGCCCGATCGTTTTTTTTTTTCCCTGAAGGGGGCTGTGTGGCCCCCTTCCTTTTTCCTATTTTTGGGCCCTGGGGACCCCATCCCCCTGGGCCTTACCCCTTTTTTTTTTTCAATTAAACGGGAAGGGGGCTGCGTGGCCCCCTCCCTGGCCGAATCCTGCCCCGGGACCCCATCCCCGGGGCATGGCCACACTTTTCTTTAATTTTTAAGGAGGGGGCTGCGTGGCCCCCTCCTCAGGCCTCCTTTGCCCCGGGGACCCCATCACCCAGGGCAGGCCTTTTTTTTTTTTTTTTTACTTATTTCTGGGGAGGGGGCCGCGTGGCCCCCTCCCGGGCCACTTATGGCCCCGGGACCCCATCCCCGGGGCCTGGCCTCTCGTTGGGGACTGTGGGGGTCCCCAAACCCCCACAGTCCCGCCGGCTCCCGCGTCCTAAGGGAGCCGGCATTGCTTTTCACACGGGGAGCAGCTAACATGCTGCTCCCCATGTGGAAAAGCAATTGTCTTTGGATATTGAAGCGAGAGCAGGTTTCCTGCTCTCTCTTCCAATATCCAAAGCAGTTTGCAATGACAGGACGGGAGCCGCGAGGCTCCCGTCCTGTCATTGCAAACAGCAGTGTCCCGGGGGTAGGCACCCCGGGACACTGCAGGAGCCGGCTCCTGGGGGTGGCGGTCCCCAGGGCCACCACAGGCTCCAGGAGGGGGCCGCGCAGCCCCCTCCCCACATCAGCAAAGCCCCGGGGAGGTGGTGGTCCCCGGGCTTCGGGGGTCCAAAACGGACCCCCATTTTAATTTGTTAGTGCCCCGGGGAGGTGGCGGTCCCGGGCGTGTGGGGGGCTCGAGCCCCCCACACAGGAAAAAGTAAAAAAAAAAAGAAGCCCTGGGGAGGTGGTGGTCTCGGGACTGCGGGAGGGCTCAGAGCCCTCCCGCACCATTTTAAAAAGAAAGCCCCGGGGGTGGCGGTCCCGGGCTTGGGGGCCCTTTGAGGCCCCCCATACATAAATTTAACCTCCCACCATGCCCCCGGGACTTGGGCCACCCGGGGCAAAATACAATCGAAGCGCGGAGACCGCTCCTTCGATTCTTTTCCGGCAGGATTCGCGCTCCCTGAGCGCATCCTGCCGATTTAAAAAAAATAAAAAATGCTTTTTTCTGCCCAAGGGGTCCTTGTGGGACCCCCTGAGCAGACCTAGGGGGTCAGGGTGTTTCTACCCTGCCCCCTTTGTGCGTTTTGCGCACTTTTTTTACTGCTTTCTTGTTCCTCGGTTCTACCGAGGAATAAGATGGCTGCCAACACTTCCTGGTTTGGAGTGTTGACAGCCAATTAGCAGACAGCTCGTGATCGGGAGGGTGCGCGAATCCGACGCGGCCATAGATATATATGTACTTTTACTTTTGATTTTCTCAGCAACTACTGAACGGATTTACACCATTTAACAAAAAGGGTTCTTTCTGAACCAAGAACTACCTCTTTGCCAAATTTGGTGTAATTCCGTTCAGCAGTTCGGGCTGTAGCCGTGTCTAAAGTTTCCTATGGGAAATTGATTTTTGACTGTTATTTTTTAATTTCTCCGCAACTACTAAACGGATTTACACCATTTAACAAAAGGGTTCTTTCTGAACCAAGAACTACCTCTTTGCCAAATTTGGTGTAATTCCGTTCAGCAGTTCGGGCTGTAGCCGTGTCTAAAGTTTCCTATGGGAAAATGAATGGGGAAAACACGTTTTGGGACCCCCTTTTTCTCGGCCCCCGCTTGACGAATCACCCTGAGACTTTCAGGGTAGGAGCGGACCGGAGCGGGCCATAAAGTTTGAAAATTTCGCGAAGATTCGTCAACCGACGCAAGAGTTATTTCAAATAGAATGTCGCGGATTTCCTATGGAAAATAGGTCCTAACTATAACTATCTACTGGCGACCGCCAGTAGATAATATATATATAAATATATATATATATAAATATATTGCAAGAAGAGAGCATTTATAAGCACACCCTTTTCTAGTAGAGGATCACCCAGAGTACTGGTAGAATAAAAAACTGTTCTAAATATCTATTATCAGGAACGTAACAATTTTAGGATAGCAATGTTCAATGTAATAACACACTGCTCCTGATTACATGCGATATACAGAGTCCACAATGTTCAAATTTCTTCAAAAATAAGATTCTTTATTCTCAATTGCATAAAATCCAGCACGAAGAATCAACCAACACGTGTTTCGTCTTCCCTTAGACTTTTTCAAGGCTGGAACAATATATATTAGGGCATTGTTATAATATTTGATCTTAACACATGCCAACATTAGTTATCTCAATTTGCAATCAACAACATAGGCCAAGAAAGCCAGACAGAGGTGATGACTTGAGCATTATCACAGTTGTTACATGCCTTAGAAATGTGACACAGAACTAATGAATTGCATGTTCCAAGAAAAGAATCTCATGGTGGGAAAAGAAAAGATAAAGGAAAAATTTATTTTTATAATGATGTAAAAACAAAACCAATAAATCCCCACGAAAAGATTATCTTATTATCTTAATGAAGAAAATCGTTCAGTGCATTGGAAAGAGACACCCGAATAATGTGTTCAGAAAGAATACAACCCTGAACCAGAATAAAAAATATAAAACATCCAAAAATAGTAACTGGGCAATTGACCCACCGATTGACGAAAATTATGTTGTCCAGCATGTATATACGGACGGCAGGTGTGTGTCCCTTATTGTAATCAGAACCTGCAATGCTGTATGGAGAAAACACAATATTTGTGTCAAACGGTCCCTTCTCCACCTTGAGAGAAAAGCCAAAGAAAGCCCTGTATCTTAATATAACGCGCCTAAATCTACACGTCCAAACACTGATATAATTGTACCAAGAAACACAAAAAGTCACGTTAAAAAGCGCACACTTCACCTTTCAGCAAGTGGACATTGGGAAGTCATTTGGTGCCTCCTGGCTATCCCAAGAAAAACACACAATATGTCCCTGAGATTCCAAATCACACAAATATTAACAATTATGAGTGATATATTAAAAAACACTAAGAGTGCGAGCAGCGAATCGTATATGATAAAAACAATGCCACAATTACCTTGTTAATAATATCGACTGCCAGATGTGCGTATCACAGCCTCATTTGCTGGTAATGCTAGCACACCTCGTATTTGGTAAAAGCGGGTGTGTTGGTATCCGGAAAGGAGAGTATATTAGTCCTTCTCCTTCATGTCATAAAAAGACCTTATTAAAATGTCGGAGGAGAACCTTGATAAGTTTCACTCCTATAGGGGAGAAAGTCGTGTCAACGATTACTCCCTAATTAAGTCAAACAAAGAACAGACAAAAAGAAAAACGCGATACTCAAGATAACTACTTTGGGCTTCTAACACTCAAAAAACAGAGACTCACCGCAGTAAGGCGAAAGTATATCGTCCACCCTACATTTACTCTTTGCTGTGGCGTGTTCCAAAAACGCAGCCGCCATTCTCAATTTAAACGGAGAGCTGAAGTTAGCGTAAAGGAGCGTCAGAGACGTCAAAGCATCAGCTGACTTAACACGTGATCATATTACCAATGTGACGATAATTATACGTCATTACGAATGATATCGCCATCTTGGAGGGGAGTGGGTCATATGCACAAATAATTGGCAACCAAACACACTATATTAGCTAACTAGCCATATGGGGCAGATACAGTTAAATGTCACAAATTACCAGAGTAAAGATTAAAGTCAATACACTATGAGCAAATCTGTTCACTCGCTCTAACCTGGCAAGTCTGAACACTGATGTTTTAAACATGGTGGATATATACCAACCCCTCTCCGCCATGCATAATTGTACCTGCGTGGAATCTCAGAGCTTAGTGATCCTACTTGGACAAGATTTTGTTATAATTGCCTTAAAACCATCACCAGGTAATACAAGAGAGAGACAGGTAAATATAGGAGAGAGAGCGCGCAAGCGGAGGAGAGCAATAGAACCCTCTATTTGATAGGTGAATCCATCTTGCACCCGATTCTGTGAAGTTTTGTTCCATATTGCAACAGGCAAGTCCATATGATACATAAGTTGTTTACATAAGAGTGGTTTATATATTCATAGAAAATACAAGTCAGCATATACAATCATAAAATCTATCTGGGTTGTCAGTGTGGTAGCAGAATATATACATTTCACAGACCAATAGAAAATAACTTATAGTATACAAAACCAATTGCTTCTTATATCTTGTATTATTTCCTCCATATTAGACAGTTGATTAGAAGTGAGCATCAAATAGGTTACAATCTGATAAAAAGACATGCAGCTCTCTGTCTGTATTCAGTCCTAGATCTACAGATCTTAGTTTAATTAACCATCTGGTTTCCAATTTTCTCAATGCTAGTGTACGATTGCCCCCCCTGGGGTTTTCTTCTGCTATCGCAATGCCGTGGAATCTTATATTTACTAGTTCCAGGGCTTGGTGCACACTGTTATAGTGGACCGCCAGTGGATAGTCTGTATTGTTGTTACGAATGGCCCTAATGTGTTCTTGTACACGTTCTTTAAGCGGCCGAATCGTGCTGCCAACGTAGATCAAGCCACATTGGCAGATGATGCAATAAACTGTAAATTTTGTGTTGCAATTCATAAAATGACAGATTTTATGTGTTTTCCCTGTATTGTAACTGAAGCTGGTGGTTTTATTCATCGCAAACTGACAAATGTTGCATGTAGTACATTTGTAGAAGCCTAACGGTTTCTTCGGTAACCAACTTTGTGTTGGTGTCTTCTTGTTATTTACAAAAGATGGACAAAGTAAGTTTCTCAACGTCCTACCTCTATTATATGTTACTTGAGGTTTCTTCGTTGTGTATGCATCTAAACTATGGTCCAGTCTCAGGAGGTGCCAGTGTTTTTGCAATACCTTATAGATATTGTGGCTGTGTGCATTATACGGTGTAATCAATGAGACCTTGTTTCTTGTCTTTAGTTTATTCTTATTACTTTTCAAAAGCTCTGTTCGTTGTAGCCCAGTGACTCTCCTGTGTGCTTTGTCTTGGGATAGCCAGGAGGCACCAAATGACTTCCCAATGTCCACTTGCTGAAAGGTGAAGTGTGCGCTTTTTTAACGTGACTTTTTGTGTTTCTTGGTACAATTATATCAGTGTTTGGACATGTAGATTTAGGCGCGTTATATTAAGATACAGGGCTTTCTTTGGCTTTTCTCTCAAGGTGGAGAAGGGACCGTTTGACACAAATATTGTGTTTTCTCCATACAGCATTGCAGGTTCTGATTACAATAAGGTACACGCACCTGCCGTCCGTATATACATGCTGGACAACATAATTTTCGTCAATCGGTGGGTCAATTGCCCAGTTACTATTTTTGGATGTTTTATATTTTTTTATTCTGGTTCAGGGTTGTATTCTTTCTGAACACATTATTCGGGTGTCTCTTTCCAATGCACTGAACGATTTTCTTCATTAAGATAATAAGATAATCTTTTCGTGGGGATTTATTGGTTTTGTTTTTACATCATTATAAAAAATAAATTTTTCCTTTATCTTTTCTTTTCCCACCATGAGATTCTTTTCTTGGAACATGCAATTCGTTAGTTCTGTGTCACATTTCTAAGGCATGTAACAACTGTGATAATGCTCAAGTCATCACCTCTGTCTGGCTTTCTTGGCCTATGTTGTTGATTGCAAATTGAGATAACTAATGTTGGCATGTGTTAAGATCAAATATTATAACAATGCCCTAATATATATTGTTCCAGCCTTGAAAAAGTCTAAGGGAAGACGAAACACGTGTTGGCTGATTCTTCGTGCTGGATTTTATGCAATTGAGAATAAAGAATCTTATTTTTGAAGAAATTTTAACATTGTGGACTCTGTATATCTCATGTAATCAGGAGCAGTGTGTTATTACATTGAACATTGCTATCCTAAAATTGATACGTTCCTGATAATAGATATTTAGAACAGTTTTTTATTCTACCAGTACTCTGGGTGATCCTCTACTAGAAAAGGGTGTGCTTATAAATGCTCTCTTCTTGCAATTTTGTGTACACAGTAGTTTTCTTCTGTGACAGTAGCATCTCTTGGTAGTAGGTGCATTAGAGCCAAGGTAGCACCCCACTGAGAAAATATAATGCTTATCCGAAATTGATTCACATTGTATTGATTTGATATGATAAATTTTCTTCTCCTACTGATTGTGCGATTTTTCCCAATCTTGGGAACTGCTACTACCAAAAAACTTTTGTTGAAATATATAAATATATGTATATATATATTATCTACTGGCGGTCGCCAGTAGATAGTTATAGTTAGGACTCAGGGGCATATTAGCAACGTGATTATCGCCGCTTTAGCGGGACTTTTTCCCGCTAAAGCGGCGATAATTCAATCGCCCTATTAGCAAGCTGTCGCTAACTGCTGTTAGCGACAGCTTTTAGGCGATAGCGACCGGGTTGGGTGCCGCCTTGCATGCCAGCGATATTTATCGCTAATGGCATGCAAAGTAGGCGTTCCCAACCTAAAAGCGACTGGAAACAGTCGCTAAGGTCGCTATCGCCTATTAGCGAGGCAGGGGAGGTGATTAACGAACCAGCACTAAACACGTTTAGCGCTTGTTTGTTAATGCCTGGTCCAAACCTGACTTAGCCATGTAATCCAATGGGAGGTGGATTACATGGCTAAATCCCCCTCGCCCTATTACCAAGCTAACACTGGTCACAGTGCGAATATCGCTTGTTTTCAAGCGATATTCACACTGTTCTCCAGGGTTTCTATCGCTTTGGAGATAAGCGTTGCTGATAGCACGCTATCTCCGCGATAGAAACCTGCGATAGCCGGCGATAATTATCCTAACGCTAACTGCGCTTAGCGATAATTATCGCCGGTTATTGCTAATAGGCCCCCTAGTTTCCATAGGAAAAGCATTTTTTGTTTTCCCAATAACTTTGGCGCCAGATGACGAATCATCGCGAAATTTTCAAAACTAGTGGGGCGCTCCGGTCAGCTCCTATCTTGAAAGTTTTGGGGTGATTCGGCAAGCAGGGGCCGAGAAAAAAGGGGGGTCCCAAAACGTGTTTTCTCCATGTTAATTCCCATAGGAAACTTTAGACACAGCTACAGCCCAAACTGCTGAACGCAATTACACCAAATTTGGCAAAAAGGTAGTGCTTGGTTCAGAAAACGCCCTTTTTTTTAAATGGTGTAAATCCGTTCAGTAGTTGCGGAGAAAATAAAAAAATAGAGGTCAAAAAATCAACTTCCCAAATGAAACTTTAGACACGGTTACAGCCAAAACTGAACGGAATTACACCAAATTTGGCAAAAAGGTAGTGCTTGGTTCAGAAAGTGCCCTTTTTTTTAAATGGTGTAAATCCGTACTGTAGTTCCTGAGAAATTAAAAAAATAAAAGTTTCGATATCTACGGCCGCGGTGGATCCGCGCACCCTCCCAATCACGAAGCTTCATGCTAATTGGCTGTCAACACTCCAAACCAGGAAGTGTTGGCAGCCATCTTGTGCCTCGGTAACCGAGGCACAAGAAAACAGAATAAGTAAGGCGCAAAACAAGAAAAGGGGGCAGGGTAGAAACACCCTGACCCCCTAGGCCTGCTCAGGGGGTCCCACAAGGACCCCCAGGGCCCAAAAAAGCATTTTTTTAAAAAAACAAATTGGCCGAATTCGCGCTGGGTGCGCGAATCCGGCAGTGAAAATGAAAAAAAAAGGAAGCGCGGGCTCCCGCGCTTTGTTTAATTGAAGCCCCCGGGTGGGCCAGGTCCCGGGGGCAGTAAAAAAATGTGTGGGGGGGCCCCAATCCCCCTCACACTGCCCCGGGGACCGCCACCCCCTGGGGCTTGTTTTTTTAGAGTTTGGGGGGCCTCTAAGGCCCCCCCAAGCCCCGGGGACCGCCACCCCCAGGGCTTTCATCAATTATAATCGGGGGGCACCCTGCCCCCCCAGCCCCGGGGACCGCCACCCCCCGGGGCTTCTTTAAAAAAAAAAATATATACCTGTGTGGGGGGGCTCGAGCCCCCCCACACGCCCCGGAGACCGCCACCTCCCCGGAGCACTAATATTTAAAATTTGGGGGTCCATAACAGACCCCCGAGCCCCGGGGACCACCACCTCCCCGGGGCTGTGCAAGTGAAGGGAGGGGGGCCCGCGCGGCCCCCCTCCTGGAGCCTGTGATGGCCCTGGGGACCGCCACCCCCGAGGGCCGGCTCCTGCAGTGTCCCGGGGTGCCCACCCCCGGGACACTGCTGTTTGCTATGGCAGGACGGGAGCCTCGCAAACTTGCTTTGGATTTTGGAAGAGAGAGCAGGAAACCTGCTCTCTCTTCCAAAATCTAAAGCAGATTGCTTTTCCACACGGGGAGCTGCATGTTAGCAGCTCCCCATGTGGAAAAGCAATGCCGGCTCCTGCAGGACGTGGGGAGCCGGGGGACCGTGGGGGCATTGGGGCTCCCCCACGGTCCCCAACGGATAGGGCCGGCCCCGGGGATGGGGTCTCCGGGGCAATAGAGGCCTCAGGAGAGGGGCCACGCAGCCCCCCTCCTTAAAAAATTAAAAAAATGTGGCCATGCCCCGGGGGATGGGGTCCCCGGGGCCGGAATTGGCCACGGGAGGGGGGCCACGCGGCCCCCTTCCCGTTCAGTTTTTTTTAAATTTTTGTAAAAAAAGGGGTCAGGCCCCAGGGCCCAAGAAAGGAAAAAAGAAGGGGGGCCACACAGCCCCCCTTCTAAAAAATCAAAACAAAAAAAAGACGCAATTGTGCCTCAGGCCCCGCCCCCTCCCTTCACCACTCTGCAAACGCGCCCTGTGGTGCGTTTTAAATTGGGGCATTAATTCCCCTTGAATACTTGGGGTCCCTGGGGGCCAACTAGCCCACCAGGTACCTCCAGTGCGCGCCACTGGGCTGCGTTGCAGAGAGGTGGTGCAGGCCACGCCCCTTTTACACCTCTCTGCAACGCAGCTCTGTGGCGCTTACTGGAGGTACCTGGTGGGCTAGTTGGACCCCAGGGACCCTCAGGATTCAAGGGGACTTTATCCCACAACTTAAAACGCGCCACAGGGCGCGTTTGCAGAGTGGTGAAGGGAGGGGGCGGGGCCTCAGGTGACATGTGTGCAAACAAGCCCTGTGGCATGTTTTAAGTTGGGGAATTAATTCCCCTTAAATCCTGAGGGACCCTGGGGGCCAACTAGCCTACCAGGTACCTCCAGTGCGCGCCACAGGGCTGCGTTGCAGAGAGGTGGTCCAGGCCTCGCCCCTTTTTACACCTCTGTGCAACGCAGCTGTGTGGCGCTTACTGGAGGTACCTAGTGGGCTAGTTGGACCCCAGGGACCCTCAGGATTCAAGGGGACTTAATCTCCCAACTTAAAATGGCCACAGGGCTTGTTTGCACACATGTCACCTCAGGCCCACCCCTCCCTTCACCACTGTGCAAACACGCCCCGGGGCGCATTTTAAGAGGAAGTTTTAACCCCCCTGCCCTATTATGTACTAGGGCCTTACAGAGGAGGTCATGCTAATGACAGGGGTAGCCCAACGCATAGTGTTCCCTAGTGTATGTAGGTGTTTTCACTGTATTCTAAGTGTCTTTTACCACAGCACTGGCTCTAGGCCTGGTTAGTCCGAGTCAGTTACCACCAGTACCCGTCTGAAAAAGTTGTGGGCACAGGATGATTTTGCAACAAGGCCTCTTTCTGCTCCTCTGTTGGTTCTTTCTGCACATGTCTTGCTTCTTCCTGCTCTTTTCTTCATCTTTGTGGACTTCTGTTGCTTCTTTCTGCATTTCTTTTGCTTCTTTCTGTGCGTTTTTTCTTCTTTCTTCACATGTCCTACCTCTGTAGGCATAGTTAGAAACTAGCATTTAAAAAACCTTTGAAATTCACTTAAAAAACCATAGGTTTCAGGCACGTTATAGTTAGAAATTAGCATTTAAAAAACCTTTGAAATTCACTTAAAAAACCATAGGTTTCAGGCACGTTATAGTTAGAAATTAGCATTTAAAAAACCTTTGAAATTCACTGAAAAAAACCATAGGTTTCAGGCACGTTATAGTTAGAAATCAGCATTTAAAAAACCTTAGAAATTCACTGAAAAAACCATAGGTTTTAGGGACAGTTATAGTTAGTTGGACATTTCACTCGTACAAAACCATAGAAATTCCCCCGTTATAGTTAGTTCAGCTAACTATAATTTGCGCCCTCGCAATGCACTGCTGATGACGTCACATATTACATCACTCATGACATGGTCAGTGACATCACTGTTGACATCACTGATGACATCTCAAATGACATCACTGATGACATCACTGATGACATCATCCATGTGATAATTTGATGCATCTTCTCACACCCTAATATAACCTTTGATACACCCACTCTAAATTACAGACTGCCATTCTCAAAACCATAGACACTTCAACACCAATAACTACATACCCACTCACTGATTCTTAGGTCTACACACACATCCACTCACTCACCCGTGCAGTCACTCATACTTACGGTCACTCAGTACAGGACTATCATATGCACTCATACACCTACATAGACACTCACACACCGTCACTCATCCATGTTGCTCTGGAGCAGGTAGCACCCACTGCCGGGATTCACGCATACAAAGGAGGCAGATCCCATAGCCTGGGGGCACTCAGACAGCAGGCAGGAATGCCAGACTGGGGTCACAAATAGTTGCACACTGGACAAGGCAGCAAACACCGCCTCAGAGGGCACAGAGAAGAACCAGCAACTCTACCTGGGCTCCCACAGGGAGCAGGCAGCGACTGAGTGATGCTTTGGATGACAAGCGCAGAGTAGGCAGTAGCTATAGTTAGCATTTAAAAAACCTTAGAAATCCACTGAAAAAAACACCGGTTTCAGGGACGCTATAGTTAGGAATTAGCATTTAAAAAAGCTTAGAAATTCACTGAAAAAATAGGTTACAGGAACGTTATAGTTAGGCTGACATTTCACTCTTACAAAACCAGAGAAATTCAGCTGTTATAGTTAGCGGAGATAACTATAACTTGCGCCCGCAATGCACTGCTGATGACGTCACATATCACATCACCCATGACATGGTCAGTGACATCATTGATAACATCTGAAATGACATCACTGATGACATCATCCACATAATCTCTGATGCACCTACTCACACCCCAATATAACCTTTCATACACCCACTCTAAATTTCAGACTACCATTCTTAAAATCATTGACACACCTATACCAGTACGGACATACCCAATCACTGATTCATAGGTCTACATACACATCCGCTCACTCACCCATACAGGCACTCATACAGCCAGTCACTCACCAATACAGCAGCTGATATATCTACTCATACGCCCATACAGCCACACATAAACTGTCAGACACCCATAGAGTTACTCACACACCTACTCACTCACCCAAACACTCAATCGCACATCCACTAACTCACCCATACAGAGACACACACACACTCATACAGATACTTATACAGTCGCTGACACAAGCACACACCCACCCATACAGCCACTCTCACAATCACTCACTCACACATACAGTCACTTATAAACTCCAACACTCACATATACTGCCTTTCACATATGCAGTTACTCACCCATATACCACTGAGACATCCATTCACTCACTGACAGCCATACACACACTCACTCACCCATACAGTCGATCACAGATGTACTCATGAACCCATACATCCAGTGATTCACCCACTCATACATCCATGCAGGGAGTCACACACTCCCTCACCCACCCACACAGACACTCAGGCACCCATACAGGTACTCAGACAACTAATCAATAACCAATATAGACACTGATGCACCTACTCACCAACCCAAGCAGCCACTTACAAACCAACTGACAGACTGATACACACATTCACACAGATTAGTCACTCACCCATACATTCACTAAGACACGTTTAATCACTCACCTATGCAGTCAGTCACACACCTATTAAATCATCCATGCAGACACTCAGAGACCAACTCATTCTTCAATACACCTTTGCGTACATATATATATATATATATATATATAACATTCTTAAACTTTTTAGAAACACTCAGTCACTGGATGTTGACATTGGTGATGTAATCAGTGATGTCACGAGTGATGTCACTGACCATGTCATGAGTGATGTAATATGTAATGTCATCAGCAGTGCATTGCGGGGCGCTAGTGATAGTTAGCTCAGCTAACTATAACGGCCGAATTTCTCTGGTTTTGTATAAGTGAAATGTCAGCCCAACTATTACGTTCATGTCACCTGTGGTTTTTTCAGTGAATATATATATATATATATCTCTTTGGGACTTATGAAGGGGACCCATAGGCACCCCCAAGGGCCTAAAAAGAAGAAAAAAACATTGTTATGCTGTTGGTACTGCTGTACTCCAGTGAGACTCAGCACAGCCCTTTGATGAGGTATGGTGGAACTCCTGTGGAAGCTCCCACACAAGAGGCAACCCCCTAGTACCACAAGACTCTGCAAATGTCTGTAAGTGAAGCTTGAACTGTCCTGTGGTACCATGGGAGTGATGCTAGCACAATGGCACAGCAGGAGTACTGTGGAAAACAAATACCACAAACTTAATAAGAAATATATGGAGTGGGGTTTGTGGGACCTACTGAAGGTGGTTGAGTGCTGGGCCTGGCAACCTCCCACCTTTAATGACTAAAGGCCATGTATGGCAGGGGGTTGCTGCCTCAATGGTAGTATGCAGGCCCTGGGCCAGGCCCTGCATGAACAAACCTCGGAAAGTCACTGAATAAAACAAAGGTTAAAGTGATGGTATAGTTAGGAATGGTAATAGGATTTTCACTTATGTTAAAAAACCCTAGATGTTTACTCATCGGAGGGCTATGTGTGTGTGTGTGTATGTATATATATGTATATGTGTGTATATACATATATACACACACACATATATATATATATATACATATAAATATATATATATATACATTTTCTCCCTATCCAAACTAAACCTGGGCGTGAAACTCCGCTCCGCTTGCGGAGTTTGCGGATTTTTGGCAACTCCACGTTCCGCGTAGAATACGGAGTTACCAAAAACTCCGCACTCCGCACCGGAGCGGTGTTTTTTTTGTGTTCGCGTGCTCAAAATGCGCTTACGCGCGTGCGGGAGTGACTTACTGGGATGCTTGCGATCGCCGATGAGATTTCCCATCCGTTCGCGAGCACCACAAGATTTGGTAGCCGGCCGCACGGTCCCGCGAGAGTATGCGATCACAAACACGTCATCAGGGCGCGCCATCAGACTTCTGGAGGATGTTTGTGAAGATATTGATCCCGAACATGCAGAATTTGCAATCTGGAGAAAAATCTCTCTCGAGCAGCATCAAAACCTTCTCGAAATGATGATTTGGATTAAAAACTCCTCAGATTGACATTTGGCTGTACTTTTTTATGCAAGGAGTCTTTTTTCTTTTTTTACTTTTTTTTTTAAGAGGAAGGAAGTGCCCCAGTGTCTCCAACTTCCTGTTCCTGTCCAGCAGGCTCCTCCCAGTGCTTTGTCCATCTCCTGTTCACTTTTCATTTGGATTTGGAGCTGGAAGGATCCATTTTTTTGTCTGCTGCATCATATATCATTGGATTTGAGGACTTTTGTATTTGAGATTTCACAAGCAAGTTGCAAAATTGGTGTTGTATGTTTGATTGGGGCATTGCACCTACATTTTTTTGTACTTTTGATTGGTTTTTTAAAATGTATTGTGGTGGGTGGCCTGTAGTTTCAGTAGGGGCCTAGTTATTTCTTTGTATGTAATTTTTCTTCTAGTTTTCTTTTATTAAAGAAACATGTTGCAAAGTTCACTACATTTTCTCCAACTTTTGAAATCAATTTGCAATATTTATTTAATTCACTATCCCAGTCTGCCAATAGGCCTTTCAGCCAGTAGGCCCATAGCTACTCATGGGTGCATGAAACAACTGTTTCTGTGGTGTCTGTTGAATTTAAACATCATTTAAGGCATGGCTGGCATTGGATTGAAATGCAAAATTTGTTTTTTGGGGGTTTTTGACTTTTTTTCATGTGTGTTAAATAAATGCCTTTGTTGGATGTGTGTGGTTGTTGTGTAACTTGCAACCCTTTTTTAGCCCTGTGGATTTTCGTTTTTGGCATTGTTATATTAAAGCTGTGTTGTTTAGCATGCCTCCTTTGTCTGGCCAGTGTGTGAGTGTGTTTGTTTGTAATAGTGGGCCAGCATTTGCCTTGGCTAACCCCCCCCGTGTGGCCAGAGGCCATTTTGTAAAGTCTGAGTCCATAATAGGCCTGCTTGAGTTCATTGTTTTCCAGGCCTCCTGCTTGTTGTTGTTGTTGTGAGTGACCATGTGGCTGGTGTCTATTTTGTGGTGGTGGTAGTGCTTTTGCCATAGACCTGCATGTCTTCTTTCCTTTGTTCCTCTTGGCTTATTGCTTCTTGTTGTGGCCTGCCTGGCCATGTGGCTGGTGACCATTTTGTGAAGGCAGCCAGTGTGCACTGCTTTTGCCATAGGCATGCATTGTCTGTCTTCCCTTTCTTGTTGTTGTGGCCTGCCTGGCCATGTGGCTGGCGGCCATTTTGTGAAGGCAACCAGTGTGCTTTTGCCATAGGACTACATTGTCTGTCTTCACTTTCTTATTGTTGTGGCATGCCTGGCGATGTGGCTGGCGGCCATTTTGTTAAGGCAGCCAGTGTGCTTTTGCAAGGGGCCTGCATTGTCTGTCTTCCCTTTCTTGTTGTTGTGGCCTGGCAATGTGGGTGGCGGCCATTTTGTGAAGGGGCAGCCAGTGTGCTTCTGCATTAGGCCTGCAAGCCTTCTTTGTGGTGGCCATGCCTTCTTGCTGGTTGTTGTTTTACAAAATTTGCAAGCAATGTTTTCTTCCTTTCTGTTTTATCCAGCAAAAAATGTAGCACAGTTCACTACATTTTCTAATAAATTTGCAATATTATTGATTTGATTTGATTCACTATGTGGCCTAGTCTGCCAATGGGTTTTCCAACCAATAGGCCCAGGCCAGAGCTACTCATGGGTGCATGAAACAACTGTTTATGTGGTGTCTGTTGAATTTAAACATCATTTAGGGCATGGATGGCATTGGATTGAAATGCAAAATGTGTTTTTTTTGGTTTTTCACTTTTTTTCATATGTGTTAAATAAATGCCTTTGTTGGATGTGTGTGGTTGTTGTGAAACTTGCATTGCAAACCTTTGTTAGCCCTGTGGATTTTCATTTTTGGCATTGTTGTCAAGTTGTGTTGTTTAGCATGCCTTCTTTGTCTGGCCAGTGTGTGAGTGTGTTTGTTTGTAATAGTGGGCCAGCATTTGCCTTAGCTGAGCCTCTCCGTGTGGCTAGAGGCCATTTTGTAAAGTCTGTGTCCATAATAGGCCTGCTTGAGTTCATTGTTTTCCAGGCCTCCTGCTTGTTGTTGTTGTGAGTGACCATGTGGCTGGTGGCCATTTTATGGTGGTGGTAGTAGTGCTTTTGCCATAGACCTGCATGTCTTCTTTCCTTTGTTCCTCTTGGCTCATTGCTTCTTGTTGTGGCCTGCCTGGCCATGTGCCTGGTGGCCATATTGTGAAGGCAGCCAGTGTGCTTTTGCCATAGGCCTACATTGTCTGTCTTCCCTTTCTTGTTGTTGTGGCCTGGCTATGTGGCTGGCGGCCATTTTGTGAAGGCAGCCAGTGTGCTTCTGCATTAGGCCTGCATGTCTTTCTCTTTCCTTTCTTCCTCTTGGCTTATCCATTGTCATCTGCAGATCCCTGAATGCTGAATTCCACGTGATGCACAATGCCAAACAGGGTCCGTTACATTTGTATTTTTGTTGTTGTTCTTCTTCATTCCTATCCTTCCTCAGTGTACTGTGCACTAGTACACCAACCATGAAAGCCCTTGTTTTTGTTAGTCTCACAAATGTCTACACTGTATTGTTATTTTAATAACTGAGGTAACACATTTAATAATAATATTAATAAGTATGACCACACACAAAGTTATATATTATATTTGTTTGTTCGTACTAGTAGTAATTGAACCACAACAATGAATACCACGTTTCACTGATGTGCTTCTTGCTTCTTTGCTTTTAGGTGCACAAAAGAGGAGGAGGCGTCATCAGCCATTGTACTGCCAGACAGAAGTCCTGCTGCACACGACGTCACGTGACGTGTGACCACAGACATCTATTCAACTTGTGCCACTGCGTGCTGCTGACATCTGATGAAGATGGCCCAAAAGAAAGGTACCAGGTCCTCCAGTACCAAGAAAGTTGCCGGTGAGAAGAAGGAACTGCCACTTACCAAGACTGGTGTGCCGCCAAGATCTTTTTTGGGAAAACAACAATTGCGCCTGCAGCAGCGGTGTCCGGGGAGCAAGCTGGGAGCAGCACCCCCGCGTCAGTGGACCCACCCCAACAACCTAGGCCCAAGCCCATGTCTGTCGCAGAGGCAGCCAGTCTAATCACTCAACGCCGACGAGCAGTGATGTTGAAATTGACTTATCGTTATTGCAAAGTAGTACCCAATCAATGCAGGGAACTGAGATAAGTGGGCAACAACAGCTGCAACCGCCCCCAATAGTAGTTGTTACTTCCAAAGTAGGGACAGTTCAGGAGATAGAGCTTCCTGCAGAGGAAGAAGAGCAAGCCACTCTTTCAGAAGATCCATTGTCTTCCAGATCCCCAGCAAGGAAAAGGAGGGTTAGTCCATCAACTTCTGTAAGCCCCCCTTCTGATGATCTAGACGCCACTTGGATCCCACCACCTCAGTCTGAGAGTGAGACACGCCACAAGACAAGGCTAGGGAAAAGGAAGGTTCCAGAAAGCCTTAGAGTTATGGAGTTAGATGTAGAAGAGGAGGATGATGATGAGCCAGTCATCATCATGGACATTGGTCCCGCCCCAGTGGAGACCGACATTACCCCATCCCAAATTGCTGTGAGGGATGTGGCACCGATACCACCAGCATCACCTTCAGCTTCCATATTTCACCGGAAGCCACATACATCCACCACAAGTACCACCTCAGTAGAAGTAGGTACTGCAAAGTCAAACTTCAAGCCCACCTACCAGTTGACCTCCCCAGTTTGGGACTTCTTTTAGGTTAGTACGAAGGAGATGAACATTGCTATATGCTCTATTTATGGACAAGGTTTTAGTCAGGGTAAGCTTGGTACAAACTATGGTACTGGAGGCCAAACAACCCATCTGAAAAAACACCACTTGATCCAGTGGGAGGCGCACCTTAGCGGCCAAAAAACTGCACCCATTGCTGTTGGTGGGGATGAAGAAGTAGAAGATACGATAGCGGTGGAAGGTGAACAAGAGGGAGACATTTTCTCTGGTACACAAAGTAGCCCTGTCCCCAGCAGTGCAGCGGTACCGCCCACATCCTCATCAGCAACATCGCAGTGGCACAAGAGTAAGAGTCAGGCTGACACCAAGGGCTCCCAGGCAAGAGAGTACCGCAATGAAAAAACATGCGTTGAGCCTAACAACTTCTGCTGTCAGGAAGTCACCTACATCAATGGCACCAGAAAAGAAAAAATCCAGCCTACCATTCTCAGCATGTTTAGGTCGGAGTGGCAGTACGAACGCAACCACCCGTCATGTTTGTACAATGCGAAGCTGGCTAAAATGTTAGCGCTGGACCTCCTCCCTTTTTCTTTTGTGGAAGGGGTGGGTTTTCTTGAATTTGTGACAGCCATCTGCCCAAAATGGAAGGTTCCCAGCCGGTCCTATTTCGCCAGAGTTGCTGTTCCAGCACTACATCACGACGTGCTGGAATTGCTTGGACAAGCTTTGCAGCAGAGTGCTGTTCACACTATCCACCTGACAACAGACATGTGGACCAGTTGCCAAGCCACTGACTACATGTGCATCACTGCACACTGGATCTCTTTTGTGGGGGTTAGAGAAAAGATACCTGCAGCAGTTGTTGTCGACACTGCTGAGATTTTTAATGCCACTCGGAAACATGCAACTGTAGCCATGTTCGCCATGGAGAAATCTCATACTGCTGCAAACATTTTGGAAGACTTTGACAGCAAGGTCTTTGAATGGCTGCGCCCAAGAGGGCTTAACATTGGTTTTGTTGCCACGGACAATGGCAGTAATATAGTTAAGGCCATGTCCGATGGTGGCTATTTCAGGGTCCTGTGTTTGGCGCACTGCATGAACATCATTGTTCAAGACTTTCTGAAAAAAGAAGACCAAGTCAGCAACTTACTGACCACCTGCAGAAGAATCTGCACACATTTCAGCCATTCTTTTAAAGCCCGGAAGCAGCTGAGGATCATTCAACGTGAGCATAGAATGCCAGTTAAAGCACTCATCCAGGAGGTGCCAACACGTTGGAACTCAGCTTATTACATGCTTGAACGGCTGTTTGAGCAGTACAGACCAATCAATGAATATGTCATGCAAAGAGGAGATGCTACTGTGAAAGGCATGATCATTGAGATGGACCAATGGGGCCTAGTTAAATGCCTGACAGAGATGCTACTTCCTTTTGAGCTCTTCACACGTGAAGTCAGAAAGGAGGACTGTACTATGGGCTAAGCTATCCCATTGTTGCACATGCTACAGGAACAGCTGAAGGGGGTGTCTGCAATGTACGCAGGTGTGGAGGAAAAAAAAGAAGCATATGAGTTGGTGGAGAGCTTAACCCTTCGCTTATCTGAAAATACAAGAGTGCAAAGAGGCATTGTGTCATCCATACGCACGAAGGATATGGAGTTCCTCTGAGTCCAAGTGAAAGAACAGGGAGATACTAGAGGTGGGGGTGGTGGTAGCCTCACTCTGAGGGTAAAGGGGGAGATCCCCTTTTCGGAACTAGGGCTCTCACACACCTAGCAAGCTAGGTGTCATGCTTCATCATATGAGCCTGCCCCTCGTCAGGTCGGCGCTGCAATACCTGACTGGCACCCAGTACGGGGCTCTTTGGCGGGGATCTTTTGTTCCTGCCGTTGGGTGCAGTGGGGGTGAGGGGCCTAGTAGGTGTAGATGTGGGAGGGAAGTGGGTTAAAATAGGTCAGTTAGTCCTAACAGTAATTTATTCAGGAAGGTAAACTGCCTAATTAAAAATATAGAGAGTGGCGGTGAACTAGAGGCAAGGTATCTAGCTGTATGTGCCCTACTCTCGGTCGGTCAACATGTTTCGTGCCCTGTTTGTCAGGGGGATCTAGGCACTTCTTCAGGACCAATTGTCACATTTTTGTGTGTCATGAGATACCATGCAATAAGAGTCAGCCACCACGACGTCTGTACCTATATGTATTTAGAACACCACCTGTATCGCATACCTTCCTTGGTGTGCTACATTAAGAACTCCCCACATTAGTTCTGTACCTTGAGAAGCCTGGCATCTAATATTACTCTCCCCGGTGCACAGGTACTGAGATCTGTTTAGCACACTAAACCGCAAATCAAACCATCGAGTGTGCGTTTTAATTTCCCATACTAGTATACATTAGGCACCTACTTTAGGACTTTTCCAGTGGTACCGTGTAGAGGGGGTGCGTGCTATTCAACACTACTGGTTGACATACCCTCCGCAGCCCACTTCAACCTGACTACTCGATTCTGTTCCGCCATGGAGGCACGCGCTTAATTGTGCTTCGAGTAGAGTTTGTATTTGACAATCTCAAGATGGCCGCGCCAACCGTTCCAGATCCGATCTGGAACCCCACTGCTTAACCAAGTCTCACGAGATTACATCTATCTCTATGACTTTGGTTGTACAGATCCCTACCGAATATACTAGCTGTGTGATTGATGCAGCTGTACCTTCGATGCTGCACTTTGCTCTTCCTCGGCCCCAGGGTAACCACCACCTATTTGGCATTTTATACACCATATACCATCGACATAAGTGGCCACTTGATCATCTCAAGATGGCCGCCTCTTCTACCTCTTACTCCACTCATCGAACCTCCGTGACCCTAAGTCTCGCGAGATTACGCCACTACACGAGGCTCCTCCCACGTTGACCCCGACCGGTTGGTACATCTGTGCCTGAGTTACGGCACCATTCACCATCCCGGTTTCCGGCGGCAGGGTAGGTCGTATACGAAGCGCTCCTCGAACGCTGGTGAGTAGTCACACTCTTGCTCTGGGCTTGGAGACACATTCTTGCTCTGGGCTTGGAGACACAGTATGCTATGGACTGCATCGGAGGTGAGCTTACATTGCGGGTCTAGCTGAGGTACCAGGTTTACTAATGGAACCCCCCCTTTTTGTCTATCAACCCCGTGATTTTCTCTCGTGGTGTACCGGCCCACTCAGCTGTCGTTTTCACTCACAGGTGTTTATATATGAATATTCCTTTTACAATTACTTTCTCCACCGTGTGTGCTACACAGTGGTAGCGCCATAGTACACCTGGTTTACACGGGAGTATGGTTGGTCTGAGGGAGGCGTCTATTACCTCCTGGACCTCGTGCTCTTGGCAATTGTTTACTACTCATTGTTGGTCCGGACGCCTGGGTTTTTCTGGTTTTCTGGTTTGTGCAGCATGGAGTCTGTTACTTTATTCAGCCCTTTTTTCTTCTGCTTACATAGGACCCAAATTGGTGTCCTTTATGACCGCCGGATACTGTTGCAGTCCTAACTAGACAACAGTATAGGTGAGCATGGTTCCTGTCCTTTCTGTTATGTTACCTTACGGTGCTTGATGGAATTTCCATCTTGAGACCTTGTTTTTATTATGATTCCTCTTGTGCATGAGAGACCTTACCTTGCTTTTTAACCTTAGTCTCACCCCTCACACGGTGTTGAGCATGTGTGTGACTATACCAATTCACTTAGCACATGTACCATTTCGGTACCGTAAGAACAGTTCTGTGAGATACGTGTCTTGTACAGTGTTTGCATCCCACATCAAAATCATGTTTTTCCTTCTCGTTTTGGTTGCAGGTTATTGACCTTAGAACGTGGTATGTAGTTTTTCACTTACCACACTGTGTAGATAGCGTTTACAATTGGTCCTGAAGAAGTGCCTAGATCCCCCTGACAAACAGGGCACGAAACATGTTGACCGACCGAGAGTAGGGCACATACAGCTAGATACCTTGCCTCTAGTTCACCGCCACTCTCTATAATTTTAATTAGGCAGTTTACCTTCCTGAATAAATTACTGTTAGGACTAACTGACCTATTTTAACCCACTTCCCTCCCACATCTACACCTACTAGGCCCCTCACCCCCACTGCACCCAACGGCAGGAACAAAAGATCCCGCCAAAGAGCCCCGTACTGGGTGCCCGTCCAGGTATTGCAGCGCCGACCTGACGAGGGGCAGGCTCATATGATGAAGCATGACACCTAGCTTGCTAGGTGTGTGAGAGCCCTAGTTCCGAAAAGGGGATCTCCCCTTTACCCTCAGAGTGAGGCCACCACCACCCCCACCTCTAGTATCTCCCTGTTCTTTCACTTGGACTCAGAGGAACTCCATATCCTTCGTGCGTATAGTATTGTTGGGGCACGTATGTTGGACCTCTTTAAACCTGCCCCTTTGTCCCCCCTCTTGGATTCATTGTGTCATCCAACCATTACATTTCTGTCACAATTCTGTATACAAGGTACAAACAAGTACTGAACACATTGATTCCTTTTTTAGAAGGGGATGTTACCAAGTACAAAACATGGATAGCTGCGGAAGCCAGTCGCTTAGAAAAGGAACAGCTGGGAATTAGAGGCCTGCTACTCCAGGCCACAACAAATACTGGAGGGCAGCCGGTGTCAAGTTCAACTTCAGAGCCTGAGGGCAGTGTGGTTGGCTCACAGCAGTGAAAACCACCAACAACACCAAGAGCAACATCAGCAACAACAAGAACAGGAGCATCAGCCCCACCAAAATCGGCACAGGAATGGTTTCTACTGCAAGGGCTTGTTAGGTCCAGTGCTGAGGCAAAGGCAAAAGAGGCCGAGCAAAGGGGAGCACCCCTGAGCATTGAGCGGATGGTCCAGGCCTAGCTGGATGACCCAACAGAGGTCTTCATTGATCAAAACCCATTGCTGTATTGTATGGGAAAAGGCACCAATGGCCAGTGCTCAGCAGGCTGGCGATAAACTATCTGGCTTGCCCTCTCACAAGTGTCTCTTCTGAGTGTGTTTTCAGTGCTGCTGGTGCCATTCTGACAGTGAGAAGGACCAGTCTCTCGCCCCAAAACATGGAGAGGTTAACCATGATCTAAGCAAATCAGCACTTTCTACCAGCGGATTACACCATTCCTGAAGTAGCACAGCAGGAAGATGATGACAGCAACTTAGGTCATGGAAGTAGTGTGTTAGATGACCTACTACTGGGTGAACCACCAGAGTTTGAGGACGAGCTCTACTTCCCTGACAACAACTAGGCTTTCGACTTGTTACTTTCTTTCTTGCTTATTTACTTTTATTATTTGTGGGTGTCTCTGTCTTTCTGGTTCGAATCACAACAAATCCATCACCACCGTCTTACTCTTTTATTGCCGGATTGGAGTTGCAACTGTGTGCAGTCAGTGAAGAAGTAAGTCCACTCCTCCGAGTCCTGCTCCAGTCCACTCCTGATTCGCCCTAAATCCATTTCCCTCAAGCCAGACATTGGATGGAGAAAAGTACAAGAAATGTGTGCCTGCCTCGTCGAGTCCCTCCAAAGAACCTGACTATAGCTATCCTCCTTTCTGAGCTGAGACGGACTGCCCCGTAAGAACAGGTAAATGATGGCATGCTTTGGACGCTGACTCTGAGTGATTGGTGTTTGTGTTGTTGTTGTGCATGATGTCTACTAGTATTTAATCTACACACAAAAAAGTGACTCAAGTCAATGTTTCCCTTCTTGTTGTTTAATAACAACATTGTACTACTGCAGGCCGATCCATTGCATTTTTGATTCTGGACTCACTCGGTACACTACAGAGTTGGACACCATGATAACCATACCATACTCGCTGTCAGTCAGTAGGATGGGAGATGAGTGATGGAATAACTCGGGGTGTTCATTAAGTGGCCTAAAAGGTAAACAAGTCAACAACAACCACACCAGTCCTACATGTCTGTTTAGTAGTGGAGGCGAGTGTAGTGGTATGACTGACAGCGGTGCATTGATTTAGTTACCTAATTTGGAAAATGCTATGTTGCTGTGTATGTGTGCTCAGTGCTGTCTGGCTCAAAATCTAAATTAAGTGGAGGTTGGGTGGGCGCCGCGGGCCTGCTCTGTCCTGTTGTTGTTGTAGGTTAATGCTGGAAACAGAGTAGACATGATTTAGCCATGCCGCCTCTGAAAGTGTTCTTGTTGCACTCCTCCTTAATTTATGCATTTTTACTTTTCTCCTTGATTTTTCAATATCCCTTTTATTTTTCCATATACACTTACAGGCCAGCCTTTACCCTGTGCTGTACTGGGAAAAACAACTCACACTTACCTTACCAATCCGCATCCCCCAGGCAGGCAGTGGCACCCAAGATTGATGGACGGAGCGTTAAGGGGAGGTGGCGCTGGACAAAAAAACCCAGTGTGGCCACCTCCACCTCAGAGAATGAGGCCCGTGGCTGCACCCCTTCTGGGTGCTGCCTTCCGCAAGGAAGGCAGTCGCGGCTCTCGCTCCTCGACCTCTTCCCCTGGCCCTTAGTCTTTTTTAAACTCTTCACCATGGTTCTGGGTAGGCGGGGGCAGAAAAGAAAATGCAGGAAGTAAGAAAGTAAGTAAAAAATATTTAACAAGCAAGTAATAGAAAAAGAGTGAAAAACGCACTAAAAACACACAAAAAGTAGAAAAAACGCAAAATATACAGTGAGGAATAGAGAGGGATAGATAATAAATAAAAAAAATCAGAAAAAAAGTTTCTAGAAACAAAGGTTTGAAAAGATATAGGGAGGATAGAAAAACAGGCCCAGAACCATAGCAAAAAGTGAAAAACAAGATGGCTGCGCCCATTGGCGACCCCGTGGTGAAGTTCGCACAATATTTCCCCGAGCACGCAATAAGCGTCCCCAAACACGCAATACGCGCTCCCGAACGGCAAAATCGCATCGGCGGAACAAGCAACTCCGCGCGCTCGCGGAACTCCACGTAGCTTGCAGAGTTTTTCTGCAACTTCGTGGAATTCTGCGTAGTGCGGCTACGCAAACTCCGCCCAGGGTTAACCCAAACCTTCTTTCTCCGGTTTAACAAAAATGAGCCACACTGATGGATTTGCTTACAAAGATTTACTTAGCAGAAATGCAGAGAAAACACAACGCGTTTCGACCGCACTCGGTCTTGATCATGTGATCAAGACCGAGTGCGATCTAAACGTGTTGTGTTTTCTCTGCATTTTTGCTAAGAAAATCTTTGTAAGCAAATCTGTCTGTGTGGCTCACTCTTCCTAAACCGGAAAAAGAAGGTTTGGATACGGAGCAATTATAAATGGTTGTGACCCTCACCGCCAGAGCGCCGATCCGTAGACTGAGCATTTCTGGCATCTCTACTTGGTTCGATATATATACATATATATGTATATATAATATTATTGTTTTGAGAATATTCTAAATAACAATATTCTGTTGTTGATATTTTTGTATTTTATGTTTTGCATCAGAATATTTTTGTTCTGACATACAACCAAAGCTGCCCAAATTCCAAGCAAAATAAAACCCTTTGCTGAAGTCATAACTTGTCCTTACTCATAAATTCATAAATATGAATAGCATAGAAAATGAGAATGTATTGTGTTTTTATATTTTACACCAATGATAACAATAGGCAATAGCAAATTCAACTCATTCTATAGTCAAAACATGCATTTTTTGTGGCTGTTTGGACAAAACATTTGTTTCCTCATGCATATATCAATGGCAGATGTAGCAAAATAAATGGTCTTAAATAACCCCCTTCTCACTACGTAGTTTTCCATTATAAAATGATTGACCTTTATTTTGTATAGATTGCACATACCTCTCCGCCCTGACATAACACCAAGATTCACAGAACACGTTTTGTGAACTTGATTGACTCTAAAGACTTGAAGGTATATTTGGTGTTTCGATGATAGGTCGCTCTACCACAGACATAGCAGAGTCGCTGTTTTCCCACTTTATTTAGTGCAAGGCTAACCATCAATGTTTTTCCTGACAAAGCCTATACTGGGAGCATCGGTGGGAACCTTCGGCCAATGGCCTGAATGAAATTGGTCTGTCAGTTAGAAAATATTAGACCTGTTAAGGAAAGACACTCAATATCAGTTTTCCTGTTAGGGACCAGCGTGAAAAGCCTGGCATTCCTGATCAAGAAACAGGGTTAATGACACAAGCAATTCATTTTTTTTCAAAAAGAAACTCCTTGTTTGGGAGTTTGCCTTTTCTGGTGTATGGAACATGGGGCCTCACAGCAACGTTTCAGTGCCTTCAGCAGAGCCACAATGGCAGTAGCTCCTTTGAAGCGTGGAGTCCTCGGTTCAGGGATAGTATATGTTTTTATAGTAAATGAGGGAGGGACAAGGAAATGGTTTGAAAATGAGGAATATTTACTTATAAATGGGTGGGGACTAAGGGAAATTGATGAAGGGGTTTAGGAAGGGACATGCACATAGTAAAACAAATCCGCAAAAGAGTAACAAAAGTGCTATTCACAAAAGTTACACCTTCATCTATTACAGTAAAGTCAGGCTCATATCTACTCAGGCAAAGTCTTGGCGTCTGTCAAGTGCAGAGAAGGGCTACTTGTTGGTACTGCAAAAGACTTTCAGTGATATCAGGGATTAAAATTAAGAACCTGAAAATAAATTTGAAAAATATTTTTGACTAGCCAAATGTTTACATTTATTATTTTTATATTTGAAATTATCTTAATATAATTTTAAAATTGTCAACTAATTTTTAAGTGGAAGTAATATATATCACATATTTCAACTAGTCTTCAAACATGTGCAACAACCCTACGACTGCAAGGAGGAAAAGAATGAACATTCTGGACTCCACCACATGAATCAGCAGGTGAAACCCATTGCACAATATGGTATTCACACACAGCCTGCCCACATAAAATAGCAAGTCAAACACCCCAAAAATGTGTTCCACTATTCTGGTGAATATCTTTGTTGCATGTGAGAGAGGGGTGTTGAGCTCTTACCTTCCCTTTTTGTGCCTCCCCTGGACCAGGCAGGCCATATAGCAGGTCAGGGTGCATGGTGTTGAGGACAAGCTCCTTGAGGGGGATGGGACAGAGTAATCACTAGGGGGTAACTGTTCCTAATAGGAAAAAGAAAAGCAAAGCATCCCAGTTTGGTAGCTGAAAAAGACTCGTGAGTGAATGTAACTCACAGTAGAGGTTGGATACCGATGAAGGTGGGGGGAATTCCTCCTTTATGAAAAAGTGCCCTCACACACCCATGCGGGTGTCATGCTTCATCATCGGGCGTCTGCTCCTTGTGGGGGTGGCGCTGCTATCCCCCACGGGCCCCGCGAGAGGGATCTTTTCTGGAGATCTTTTTAGGAGTGGTGCCGCAGTTGTGAGTGCGGGTATGTGGGTCAAGAAGCTAAGTGAGTGAATTAAAAATTACCCCCTCGGTACCCAGAACCAGAACTTTATTCAAGGGTCCGAGTGGTAAGATTAAAAACAGTGGACAAGGAGGACCTCTTTAAAAATATTGTAGAGGAGTGAGTATTTTCTTGCTGCTCTCTTATCCGTGAGTGTTAGTGCAGGTGATAGTGAGTATATTAGGTCGACATGTTTCGCGCTTCGAGTTGGTCCCTAGTGGATCCCGTTGCTCTTCTTCAGGACCGTGGTGTGGTATAAAACAATAAAAATAGGAATCAGAGACGGCAACACTCTATATTCCTATTGTACTTAGAGTCAGGTTATTAGGCACCAATGTGCCTATTTGAACGTCCGGTAGGCGTTCCAGGTTCCAACCTAGTGAGAAAAAAAGACAATAATATAGTAGTAGGATAACCTTGCTCATTCATTCATGATGGAATGGAGAGTGAGTTACTGGCGTTTACACTTGTAAATGCTGCATAGAGGCATGCTGTATCAAACATACCCCTTTCAACAGTGATCATCACAATAGTGCGTGACATCATTGCTGCACTCGTGTGACCTGTACAGGTTCGCTTGTCACAGGATGACGTGGCACCTCAACATAACAGAAAAGCATTGGGGGTGACACAGTATATGCATGCAATACATTTTATCATGGACCTCATAGCGCCAGAAGGGGGACGCCTACATTGTGTGGTAAATCAAGGCGTCTCAGCCATGGTGAATGTGGCAGTCCATTAGACTTAAACTGTAAATGGAACGCTCGAGGGGATGTGGTAAGTGTGCTCTCAAACTCGGTGTGAACAGTGCAGCGAGAACAGAGACACTAGTTGAACATGTAAAACAAAAACTTGACTCCTACCCCTCAAATAGTAAAGATTGGCCTCATCGGCTAAACAGCGCGGTAAATGAGAAGTACACCTGTGGGTAATACGATCATAATCAGCTCGAGACCAAAGATATTCCTTGCCAAATACCTGTATCCGAGTGCGAGTCAGCCAGGAAATACTCACAGTGCTTCTCCTTAGATGCAGCCCATTACCTGCCCCGCCGCTGCTCGGTTGAAGGTGAAGTGAGCGTGGCAGCTAGCCCAAGGTATATTCCTGAGCCGGGGACTAATCGGAAACTATGTTGCGGGGGTGGGGACTACCCGGAAATGACGTCACGGGGGTAGGGGCATATCATGCAGTGTATGGCCTGCAAAGTTCAGGGCACTACAGCAGCCATCTTATAAAGGGGAGGCTAATGATGAATAACAGTGGGTGCCTCGTACTATTAGCCGTATCGTCAGTTTATATGAGAGGATTGATTGCTCATGTGGACCGAAAACATGTAAAATAGGGGAGCATGTGTTGTAAAGAGGGGGAAGCACTAGGGAGTCCTAAGACCTCAGTTAGAATGATCGTCTCGTCGTGTTCGATGTGTAAAAAAATGTATTGAGAACAGGTACAAGCACACAATGATGACCATTTCAATTTCCTAAAATGTCATGGGTAACGGGCGCTTAGCTGGTGCCCGTGTCGTGAGCCCTCGCAGAGTACAGATTGTACTGTGGAGGTGTGAGTTAAAGGAGGATCACTCAGCACTCAAGGTTATCATATGGATTTTTATATGCAAAGCTGAAACTACGTCCTGGCATTGAAACCAGAGGGTAACCCATTAGTGTCGGTCTAAATTATGACATATATCCTGGAAACTGAGAGGATGGAGTGGTTAAGGCAAACACTTGTGTGTGATGTGGTGATACTTTCGGAAATGTCATGGTTTCTGCCTCACCAGCCTTGCACTGTATGACTCTAAAGTGTCTGGTGGTGTTGCTGTCATGGTCAATGCACTAGTAAAAGAGGTTCGTGATAACTGATGTTCATAGGCCTCGTGTATATCGGACAAAGTCTCTCCTTTGTAGCTCACTTTCTGTAAGAGAGACATGCCCACATAGTGGGATACACCATAGGCAAGGCAGTGTGTAGTTAGATCATTATTTCCGCCCACGGATTCTTATCGTTGAGACCCCTTGAGTTACTCTTTAAACGGAACACCCACCGCTGTTCTTGTTGGGCCATTTTCCCTGTGGATCATGCTCCATTTGCCATCTGACGATAGCATCGAAGCACATTGAACTAGGTCTTGCTAGACCTTGGCACCAAAAGAGACACACTAACTGCAACACTAAGAATTGCATATACCTCATAACATGTCCCTGCAACCTACAATATGTAGGTATGACAACCAGACCCATCAAAACACGAATAGGTGAACATAGGAGCACCATATGCTGTAAAAAGACCAATACCAAGATGTTGAGTCACTCCCTAGAAAAGAACCACACCCCTGACAGTCTCAAATGGACTGTAATTGAATCTAACCCCAGCTGGACAGCCAGTACGCTGTTCAAACAAGAACAGCGGTGGGTGTTCCTTTTAAAGAGTAACTCAAGGGGTCTCAATGAGGAGATTTCGTGGGCGGAAATAACGATCTAACTACACACTGCCCCGCCTATGGTGTATCCCACTATGGGGCATGTCTCTCCATGGCAGAAACCATGACATTTCCGAAAGTATCACCACATCACACACAAGTGTTTGCCTTAACCGCTCCATCCTCTCAGTTTCCAGGTTATATGTTATAATTTAGACCGACACTTATGGGTTACCCTCTGGTTTCAATGCCACGACGTAGTTTCAGCTCTGCATATAAAAATCCATATGACAACCTTAAGTGCTGAGTGATCCTCTTTTTACTCACACCTCCACAGTACGATCTGTACTCTGCGAGGGCTCACGACACGGGCACCAGCTAAGCGCCCATTACCCATGACATTTTAGGAAATGGAAATGGTTATCATTGTGTGCTAGTACCTGCTCTCAATAACGTTTTTTACACATCGAACACGACGAGACGATCATTCTGACAGAGGTCTTAGGACTCCCTAGTGCTTTACCCTCTTTACAAAACATGCTCCCCTATTTTACATGTTTTCGGTCCACACAAGCAATCAATCCCCTCATATAAACTGACGATACGGCTAATAGTACGAGGCACCCACTGTTATTCATCATTAGCCTCTCCTTTATAAGATGGCCGCTGTAGTGCCCTGAACTTTGCAGGCCATACACTACGTGATACGCCCGAGCCCCCGTGACGTCATTTCCGGGTAGTCCCCACCCCCGCAACGTCGTTTCCGATTAGATCCCGGCTCAAGGATATACCTTGGGCTAGCTGCCACGCTCACTTCACTGGTAACCGAGCAGCGGCGGGGCAGGTAATGGGCTGCATCTAAGGAGAAGCACTGTGAGTATTTCCTGGCTGACTCGCACATGGACACAGGTATTTGGCAAGGAGCATCTTTGGTCTCGAGCTGATTATGATCGTATTACCCACAGGTGTACTTCTCCATTATCGCTCTGTTTAGCCGATGGGGCCAATCTTTACTATTTGAGGGGTAGGAGACAAGTTTTTGTTTTACATGTTAAACTAGTGTCTCTGTTCTCGCTGCACTTTTCACACCGAGTTTGATAGCACACTTACCACATCCCCTCGAGCGTTACATTTACAGTATAAGTCTAATGGACTGCCACATTCACCATGGCTGAGATGCCTTGATTTACCACACAATATAGGCGTCCACCTTCTTGCGCTATGAGGTCCATGATAAAAATGTATTGCATGCATATACTGTGTCACCCCGATGCTTTTCTGTTATGTTGAGGTGCCACGTCATCCTCTGACAAGCGAACCTGTACAGGTCACACGAGTGGAGCAATGATGTCACGCACTATTGTGATGATCACTATTGAAAGGGGTATGTTTGATACAGCATGCCTCTATGCAGCATTTACAAGTGTAAACGCCAGTAACTCACTCTCCATTCCATCATGAATGAATAAGCAATGTTATCCTACTACTATATTATTGTCTTTTTTTCTCACTAGGTTGGAACCTGGAACGCCTAACGGACGTTCAAATAGGCACATTGGCGCCTAATAACCTGACTCTAGGTACAATAGGAATATAGAGTGTCGCTGTCTCTGATTCCTATTTTTATTGTTTTATACCACACCACGGTCCTGAAGAAGCGCAACGGGATCCACTAGGGACCAAGTCGAAGCGCGAAACATGTCCACCTAATATACTCACTATCACCTGCACTAACACTCACGGATAAGAGAGCAGCAAGAAAATACTCACTCCTCTACAATATTTTTAAAGAGGTCCTCCTTGTCCACTGTTTTTAATCTTACCACTCGGACCCTTGAATAAGGTTCTGGCTCTGGGTACTGAGGGGGTAATTTTTAATTCACTCACTTAGCTTCTTGACCCACATACCCGCACTCGCAACTGTGGCGTCACTCCTAAAAAGATCTCCGACAAAGAGCCCTCTCGCGGGGCCCATGGGGGACAGTAGCGCCACCCCCATGGGGAGCAAACACCCGATGATGAAGCATGACACCCGCATGGGTGTGTGAGGGCACTTTTTCCTAAAGGAGGAATTCCGCCCACCTTCATCGGTATCCAACCTCTACTGTGAGTTACATTCACTCACGAGTCTTTTTCAGCTACCAAACTGGGATGCTTCGCTTTTCTTTCTCCTATTAGGAACAGTTACCCCCTAGTGATTACTACGTTAAACTTTGGGAGCATGGGTACTGGACCTTTCCATTCCAATTAGCTCCCGGTCCCCCCTCTACATTGTGTTGTGGGGATCGGACAGACACAGGATCCAGATTCTTCTGCAGGAAGAGCATTTGCCTACAGTATCCTAGAGAACATTTCCTTCAATTGCCACCCCTTCATCCTGCCACGTCATCTTAAGGACCTCCCAAAGTGTGCACCTCTAGCACATGGACTGATTCTGCCAAATCCTGCCACGTCGCCACCTTCTGTTCTCCGCTGAGGGTGTATGGAGACAGATCATGCACTTTTAATGAACATTAACAATGGTTACAAAAGGTCTGTGTTCTTCACAGTGAAGTTCGTTTTCATCTTTTGTGGGGCCGCATGCATGTTGGAATCTGTAGTAGTTGTGTGACATCCTGTTTGGCAGTCCAGTGGAAAGAGGACAGAGACGAGAGTGTGTATTGTATTGATATGTTTGGAGTATTATGTGTGTCAGGCATTTGTGTTTTTGACTATGTGTGTTTTATTTCCTTATTCTCTTCGAATAGGAATTAACTGCACCAGTGGTGCACCAGTGGAGGTCTTTGCACCAGTGGCAAAGACCTCCACCGCTGGGGTGGAGAACTTCCCAAACTGGTGTATTGAAGTAACACGAATCTAAATTTACTACAAGAGCATGATTTCAGTTGTGGGAGTCTCCATCTCATTTAAAGGGAGTAGAAACTCAAATCCTACTACTATTCAGTTAGGAATCTGTACTTCGGCATAGGCAGAATGTCCATATGCGGAGCTCTCCTCATTCAAATTTTCCTTCACCAACTCTTATCTCAGATTAGCTTGTGCCTAGTATCATGAGCTTTTTTCCTGTACTCAACAGAAAGCCAATTGAGTAATGTGATGGTTTCCTATTTCTTCATGATAAGGTTGAGTATGTCTGCCTGATTCAATACTTCCTGAAGTTTGTGGATTTGTTTTGGGACATACATGGATCATCCACCTTAGGATAGCGTATTGCACATTATGAGATGTCTGTCGGAGAAAAGCATTGCAAGCAATGACCCTTTTCTTCTGGGATAAACTCAGCCTCAAAGAGACCAAAAACAGGTGTTGGAAGGAGGTTGGTACAAGCAGTGGCGGTGCGTCCATTGGGGGCGCTGGGGCGTTGCCCCACTAGCCACATCGCCCTAAATTCGTGCAAGCAAATGAAGCAATCTCAACTCCTCCACTCTCGCGCTGCTGGGACACGCGCGCACGGCAATCGGCCGCTGAAGGGGGTGGGGGCGGGGCTGCGGCAGCACTCAACGCGGTTTGAGTGACAGTCAGACTGTCACTGACAGCGGCGCATAGTGCGCATGTTCGGGTTTGGGCTGGTCATTTTTATGACCAGCCCGTAAATGCGCACTGTCAGCCACTACTATACCTTCAGTCGGCGAGCGAGGGAGGGGGGAACCCGAGAGGCCGTCGCAGCCCCCCGGTCTCCTAGTGGGCGGGCCGTATCCGTGCCCTAGCCAATCCTGGCGCTGCTAATGCAGCGTCTGGATTGGCTGAGAGTGAGACACCGGCCGCGCAGTCTGAAGTTGTTCCTGCTCCGGAGTCCGGACCGGCCTAGGAACTGGACGCAGAGGCGGCGCGGGATCGGGATCAGGTAAGTTTTTTATGTATATCCCCCCCCGAGAATTGCGAGCCGCGACTGCACGTCCCCTCACACAAACGCATGTACACTCTCATGCACATGTGCCTCCACAACGGCACAAGACAAGGTAGCCTGCTACGGCGAAGTACCAATCCACTATTTTCCTTTTTTACCCCGATATTATTGTTGCCAACAACCGACATTTTTATGTGTACAGTAACAAATGAATCCTAGATAATATCGAGAGCAGACTCCGAAGAACATTCATTCCTCTTGTGCCAGAGGCGTCACATTTCGCTAGCGTGCATGTTTCTCTGTTTAACCACCCGAGAGGAGTCGAAGTGAATTCCGAAATATTAATCCACTTCCCTTGTAAACGCAGAACTTTTATGGCTGCTAGCTTAGCGGCGTGCGCATAGTAGGCCAAACTGATTGGTAACACTGGTGTGGCCTGCGAGTGACAGCCTAGCCTGATGCCTGCGAAAGGTGGGGTTCTGCTGTGTCTGCACGCACCGGAAAGCATAAGTCTGAGGTTGCGGTGCTGCTGCTGTTACGGAATAGGAGCCCCTGTTTGAAGCTAAGGCAGATCAGCAGAGGAAACAGACCCTCCAAGGCTGTTTGAGGTCCTAGGGTGCGGCACTGACGATTCTACCTAAGCTGGCACCCACCATGCAGCCTACAGGAGAGGGTTCTCTAAGGAAAGTGAGTGCCAACAAGAACCCCTTACAATGCGCGCAAATTTATGCTATAACTGTGATAGATTGCACTTTAAGCACTGTAGTACAATGTGGGAAAAAAACTTCTACTTCCTTTGTAAACTTAAACCCAACAGTTTTGTTATAACGTCACCCTATAACCTTAACTTAACTGTGTTGAGCAACAATCACATAAGGCAATTCACTACTACAATGATTCAATTTATTATGTCACAACATTTTTCGATCTGTCTACTGATAGTGTAAGCTGTCTAACATAGCTGATGTCAACACCATAAACTGTAGAACAAGCAACAAGATGCTTGTTCTATGATCAACTCACACTACATCTTATTTTATTTTCAATAGAACCTTTGTACTAGTTTTGACGCTTTTGCTGCGGCGCCTCTTCATGGGATGTATTTCAACCTTGAAAGTAACGATTTTCCTCGTACTCTGTAATGACGAAAATTTCCTTGTGACTTTCTCACCCAGTATGAATCTCTGTTCTTTAGAATTTAACTATCCCTTAATGGGATGAATAACCAAGCTCTCCCAGAATGATTTAACCCCACATACCCTGTTGATGCTGTAAGCGTGCATTACATGTTAATGGTTTCTTTTAACACGCATCATACAACTGCATGGTGTTTGGTTATTTGTAATTTTATGTGCATGCTGTGTATTATGACATCTTGCTTCACCACATTTTCCTTTGGTGTGTATTAAGTAGCGCGCCCACTTCAGAAGGTACTTTGATGCAGACTCCTGGTATGTTTAGAAATGTCTGTTTTGCGTTTTTTTGGTGCCCTTTCTAAAATAAAACGATGACAACTCCAAGTACCATCTGCTACCTATTTTGGACATGACCACGTCCGATTTGAGATCTAAAGGGTTGAAACGTCAACGATTCATATCCGATGGATTTATATTATTTCATGGCTCTTTTTTAAAACTGGTGCCATATCTGTGCATATTTTATGGTATATCCCGCTCATACTGAGCACGTTCCCAACTTAGGATCTACAAAAGTTATCCTACACTTTCCAGTGGAAAAGCTTGAAGAGCAGTGGTAGAGCTTGTGTAGGGTATAGGAGCCCTGACGTTGTCAGGTGCTTTGTAAATATACCAACAATCCATGCAAATTACAAATACACCTTTTCATTATCTGCAGTAATGGTATTCGTGGAATTCAAGGAATACCAGCTCAGTTTAGTACAAACCCTCACTTGTGAAAGAATAGCACACAGATGGACAGAGCTAGTGGTAGGTCGGCGTCTGGATATGCATCCAATTAGACTGACAGCTTTGCCAGTCACTGTCTTTGTTAGAACAGATTCACAATTTCTTTATTAACCCTCCTGCTTTCTCAAATTTGCTTGAAAATGCACCATTTGTCCACTCTTTTCAAAATTTTCTCGGGGGATAACCCCCTCTCAACCCCCCCCGCCGAACCTCCTGTAGCTTGTCCGGGCTCGTGCAGTTCGACAATTATTTTACGCCCTACCACTTTCAAATGTCACCAGCCGCCACTGGGTACAAGCATCCCTAACCCTCAGCTACATGGGCTCTATTGATCAGAGCGACTTCTTCCGTCACAAAGGTCAAAATCTTATCGTTCAATTCCCAGGTGGCTCACATGATTGACCTTCTCTTACACCTGACATAAAACCTCAAACCCTTTCTTGACACCCTTTTCCCTACGTCACTCTTTTGGGTGAATGTGCTCGTGCAGCTTGAGTAGGATGATGCATTTGACATTTGGTTAGCAGCTGATCTCACTGAAAGACTGTAACGTTTCCAAAACAGTGTAGAGAAGTTCATCTTTAGAAAAGTGATGTAACATCTCGCATGCGATGAGCAACTCCTCTGCCTCCCAAGGGCACAGCACATTATTTTGCCTCATAGTGCTTTGTGGATGGATGGCTGAATGTAACTCCAACATATTTTTTAAGATATTAGCTTGTGAGGGCACTACCTTTGGAATCTGCCCAACCTCTAGTTATACCTAAGTAGAATAAGAGATGTCACGGTGACGTTCAGTGGTAGGCCCGGCACATTGCTGTGGAAGAGGCTTGTGACTGATCTACGCCTTGAAGAAGACAGGGTAGACTCTGGGATTGTTTTGTCGAGCCTTTAGATTTAGTGCATTCTAATTTCCTTTTAATTTTACAGAAAAAAATCTATAGGGTTGCAGCAATTGCATAGTCTGCAACATTATTAAATAAAGTAGAGTAACCTAAAACCAGAAGCAGTGGCCTTTGTGAACGGTGTATCCCGTGGTGCGTTTAAAGTTGCACAAACCTACAATTTTCTTTCCTGTAAGCACATTTTTTTCACACTAAGCATAGATAAACAACAGCGTTAAACAAATGCAGAACATTCTCTGCAGGAATGTATGTTAGAACTGAATGGCCTATACATTCACGCCACTGTTCAGAAAAAAACTCGACATATTGTTTACTGACCCGGAAGTAGGGCTCCCGGGCGTTTAAAAGGGCTGCTGTGACTGCAGTCTCACCAATGAGCGCTCGCTACACTGCAGCCAACATGGGAAAGGTGAGAGATGTTGTCTTGTAGTGTATTAAAGAGGTATGAGGTGGATTGAAGACTACACGGTCTTGGTATAGGGCGCACCGACATTTAATGGCGCCGGCTGTGGGCTTCTGAGCAGAGTTATGCACCAGCCCTTATTCCTTTACAAATGAAGGGGCACATTTACCAAAAAGTCATGCAGCGCAGCAAGTCACAGAGCTGCGCTGCGTGACAGGGGAAAGGGCAGAAATGCACCACATTTAGTATAATATGGCGCATTCCTGTCTTTTCCCAGTGCTGGCGCACAATGTACACCATGGTGCAAGGGTGACTGCGCTGTAAGCAGGATTGTTTTTGTGAGCGATGGGACACCTTCCTGCACAAAACCAATCATCTGAGGCATTTTCCTCTTTCTATGTGTGCTGCTACATACAGCACAAAAAGAAAGAGGAAGTAATGAGGAGAATAAAGATATTTCTCCTCGTTACGCCTCCCCTGGGAAGGCATAGTATTCTGACACATTCCCAAATCTACCAGTAGTGGTAAATCTGGGAATGCTTCCCACACTCCACCCATGGAATGCCATCCCAGGACAGAATTATGCAGCGCAGCAATATGCGCTGTGTTGCGTTACAATAGATTTATCAAGCCACTCAGGCCCACGCAAGGTGGCCTTGCATGGTTGGATAAATCAAACTTAAGGGTTGCGTCGCTTTTGCACCCCATTGCATGACGCAAAGGCGACACAACCCCATGATAAATATGCCCCTAGACACTGAAAGATATACAGCTAAAGTTTCTGTATGATAACATGGCTTTTCCAACCAGGTGTAAGACACTCGTTCTTTCCTCAATACTGCTCCTTGTTTCTATGAGATATCCTTTTAATAACGGTTTATGTGAGTTTACAGAGCATATTGACAACTCATGTTATTTTCTTACAACAGATCACCTTCTACGAGGACAGGAACTTCCAGGGCCGCTCCCACGAGTGCAGCTCTGACTGCGCTGACCTGCAACCCTACTTCAGCCGCTGCAACTCCATCCGGGTTGAAAGTGGCAACTGGATGCTCTATGAGCACCCCAACTTTAGGGGTCACCAGTACTTTCTAAAAAGGGGGGAGTACCCAGAGTTCCACCACTGGATGGGTTTCAATGACTCCATTCGGTCTTGTCGCTTGACTCCACAAGTAAGTAGTAATTTAATTTTGGTACATATTTTTACATCGAAAACCAGCATTCTGCATCTTCGAGTAACTGGGTTTTAGGAGTATTTTGAGAAATGAACAATATTTTATAGAAGTGACTGGAGACAACTTTGGTTTCAATGCTTACAGACTCGGCAGAAAACTATCTGTGTTCTCAAATGTATTTCAGTGATTCATTTTAATTATTGCGTAGTTGTCATCAGTGCTTTGGTAATAAACTTGGGTCACTCATTGGGCCACTTCTAGTGGAGAGCACTGCTTATTGCATTCCCAGTGAGTGGCCTTACTGCGTCTTTGGAGTATTTAACACAAGGGAGGCCCAATCTGGGAACTAACTGTAGCTCCATATAATATCACCAGGTACATATCGCAAAATGCATCTGGCAATGTCAGGCAATCTGGGAGAATTCTGCCCTGAGAATTTCTTTTAAAGATGAGATCAATAAATAAGTTTACTGCACAGTTTTCAAACTATACTGGCTAAGAAGCATTATGAAATGCCTCATAAAATTGTGTAATAACTCTAGGTAAAGCAGATGATCCAGAAAAATTGCTTTTCTGCAGGAGCAAATCATATAAGTGCACATAGGATAATTATGTGGCACGACACTAGGGCTGCTTCATGGTTGAAACTGGTGATGATTCCTTAGCTCAGTCTTTAAAGCAGCCCTCCTCTCACAGCCTAGTGGGATTTTCACTGTGTACCATATGGTCAGTCCCTGCCAGATGAAACTATGAGGGCGAATTAACTCATTTGTTTTCCCTGAGCAAATGAGGAATTCCTGTGGATGTGAAAGATGAAGGGGCATATTATCAAGAAACGGCGTTAAAATTATCGCCGCTTTAGCGGCAGAAAACTGCCGCTAAAGCGGCGATAATGGGCTTGATAATATGCCCTTGAGAATTCCAATAGAAGCCCATGTTCTGGTGTCAACATGGACTTCTATTGGAATTCTCCAGGGCATATTATCAAGCCCATTATCGCCGCTTTAACGGCAGTTTTCTGACGGTAAACCGGCGATAATTTTAACGCCGTTCTTGATAATATGCCCCGAAACCTGGAAAGAGATTTATGGCAGCATCTTTGGGGTAATGTCCCCCAATAATCAGCTGTTTCTGCCATCATTGATAGAAACTCACATTCAATCGCCAATGCCCTCTTAGGTCTGTCTCCCTTTTCCATGAGCAAGTGCACCACTTGAACCTCATCAAGATACCCACCTGCTATCCCTTCCATGTGTTTCTCTACCAGGATACAGTCCAGAATTCTCTCCTTTCAACTACAAGGAGGAAATCCTTTATCCAACACAAACCTCAGGCTGGCATAATTAACAATTACCTGTGCCGCCACTCCCTTGATTTCAAATACATTTTAAAAAGTAAAACCCAAAACAAAAACTCGAAAGCAGAAACTGCAAATGTAAGTAAAGGAAAATAACTTTCAAAGGAGCCTACAAAAGTAAAAAAACAAACACCAAATAGCAAAGTACTGACACACAAATACACATTGTATATTACCAGCTAGAACTATAAGGAGGGGCAACCCAGTGTTCCTTGAAACCAGCGTAGAGCAGAAAATAATAGGAGCAATGGTTAGTCAATGATTCTGTAACATTTGATGGGATCAATCCATGTAAATAGAGGACATCCTCTCTTTCCCCTCTTGCAAGGCTACTTAGTGCACAAGTCCCAGGCGATCTTTATGTCCCCACTTATAAAAGCTATAGAATTGAAAAAAGTGTTTCCTGACTGCCTATTCCGTTGTCTTGGTGATGCCGACCAAGTAGTTGATTAAGCGAGCCTCATATAAATTTTCCTGATGAAGACCCAAATTTAAGTTAAAATATGATATGGGTTGAAACGTTTACTTTTGTATTTACTAGACTGCCTTCCAAGTCAATGTTGCTGGTGGAAAACATTTGAAATGATGTTGTTTGACCACACTCAATAATTCTGCGGCCAAATTCTTTATTCTGATTTGAGCTGCTGTTTCATTCCCCCGAGTCAATATTCCAAAACTCACACACACTGCACCATTTTCTCTGTTTTCTATTAGAGCAGGTTGTTTTGTTTATAAATATTGCTCATTTCCTAAACTTTGCTATAAAACTATGTCTATGATTTAGTACTTCAAGGGACCATGAGTTTACTTGTCAGTAATGTTGTGTGGATATTCATTGATTGATCCCAGCAGGTGTTACTTAAGCAATGAATAAGCAAGTCAGAGGGAACCCTGTTCTTATTTTTCAATATGTATTACTGCCATTAAAGTGGTTTCTTAACCCCACCAAACCTCAGATCACCTATCAGCAGATTCAGAAATTCTTGCTTTCTCTCAAACGGCGAACAGTGGGCATTATTTCAGTTCGACAACCAAACTCCTATGGATCTGACAACCGAAGACATTTAACCATTTGGATGCTTTCAAATTACAAACACAACTCCAAAAGAGATGTGGGTGTTGAAATAACATTATAGATCACTTCCACTTCAAATAATCCAAAGAGATTCGCAGGTCATTGGAACTCATTTACTGAGAGTTTCACTCAGCACTATTTATGTGGCTCAGTCCTCAGAAGCGAGGAATAGCAAATAATAATTTTGCCTGCAAAGTCTGTTGAGACAATTTGAGACAAAGCTTGTAGGTCATGGAATTATTAGGAAATGTATCAAATTAAAGCAAACATTTCTCGCTAAAACATTTTTGCAGGAGAGGTTTCCCTAATAAAGCTTTTCAGGGGACAATTTAATGAAAGACAAGAATGGTGGGTTGGGGTTTTCTCCTGCAAAACCTAATTTCAGAGTGTTCTTTCATGATTTTTTAATACTGATAATTTCGTAATTTTTACAAACCTTACTGTTGGAAATGGAGGTCTCTAGTTGGCAGAGGTAGGTACCTTTGTCCAAATAGGAACCCTTGCTTCTAGTCAGGGTCAGGGTAAGGGGGATACACACTTTAGATAATCCCTGCTCACCCCCTTGGTAGCTTGGCACGAACAGACAGGCTTATCCCAAAGGCAATGTGTAAAGTATCTGTACCAGTACTCACAGTAATACAGTGAAAACACCACAAAAGGACACCACACCAGTTTAGAAAAATAAAGTATCTTTATCTAAACTAAGACCACAATGACCAAAATCCAACATACACAGTTAAAAATGTGACTTTCAAAAGGTTTCAAGAACTTGTACCATAGAAAACTATGGATGCGTGATTTTTCACCAAAGTACCTGTAGATGCGTGAAAGTTCCAAAAGCCAAACAGCCGCAGAGTCGGAAAACTAAGAGATGCGACACTCCTGAGACCTTGGGGAGGCGATGCGACAGTCCCGCTGCACGCAGAGGAAGGGCTGCGTCAAATCCGGTCTGTATGGGGAGTGATGCGTCGATTCTTTGTGACGGTGTAGGAAGGTGGAATCTGACTACATGGTTGCCCCCACTTTTTTTCTGGTGTTTTGATGGTTTTTGACTTAGTTTGGCTGGGAACCTGCTATTCAGGTCCCCAGCCTATCTGCTTTCTCTTATAAATTGATTCCATGTGCTTTAGGTACACCACAGATTGGATTCTGGAGTGCCCTTATAAGTCCCTAGTATATGGTATACTATGTACCCAGGGGATAGGTACCCCAGAGGCCTACCAGGGGTTGAAGCATGTATTGTGCCACCCCTGGAAGGCCCTCCAAAATGACACCACAAGACTGCTACTGCAGCCTGAGTAAGGTGGTGCATGCACCCCTTACAGAGATATAGGTTCACTATATCTCCCCTAACACTGCACATACAAACCTATCAGTCACCCCTATGGCAGGCCTTATCAATCCTGAAGGCAGGGTGCTTGGTTTTATGTGAGAGGGTGCCCCTGCATGAGCAGAGCCCCTCTGCAGCCTTCGGAATCTCCTCTCCGGGGTTGTCTGTGGTGCAGCCTGACCATATACTCTTAAGTGCATTATATCTAAACGGTAAATGCTAACTTTGGGATGGCTGCACGGAAACATGTCGTGTTTGGTGTCAAACACCTTGGAATCATACCCCCACACCAGTAACTGGTGTGGGAGTATGATCCCACCCTTCTAGAGGGAGAGACATGACAGCACCGGTATACCCGGTACCACCTAAACAGAGCCTGGCATCACAAAATGGATGCTGCAGCCACAGACACGAGTCTGGCCTCCTGCTGCTGTCCGAAACTCCGGCAGGGGAGGCCTGGACAATAGGTTTCCTGTCACAGGGAGGTGTTACCACCTCCCAGACAGGCCTTAGTGGATTGGGGCTGGGTGGGTGCACTCCAAGAGTGCTTTGAAGTCCTGTACTGGGGGCACATTTGGTGTCCTCGTGCATACCCCAGTTCAAACCGGTTGCAGTGGCTGCCAGCCCCTGCTCTGGCGCGAAACTGGACAAAGGAAATGGGTGTAGCCACCCCTCTTTCCAAATCCTCCCATAGGTGGGTCCCCAGAGTTAGTCCAACCCCTTTCTTTAGTATAAGTAAGGGAACCCTGGCAACAGGACTTTAGATATCCCTGGACGAAACTCTGAAGCTGAATCCTGGAACTTCAACGCTCTACTAAAGACTAGAGGACTGAAGAAATCTCTCTTGGGGTCAAGGAGTGACTCCCCTGCTTGGCAGGCACCAACAAAGCAATTGCTGGTCTGCATCTCCGAAGCTCTCGCCGGACTCCGATGTACTTGCAGCCCAGGAAGAGGATTTCCAGACATCTCAGAGGTTGACCCGAGTCCCCAGCAAAGCTGAGACCCGCAGCCCTCGTGAGTAGCGTGGAACCAGAACTCCTGGTCACCATGCACATTTGCTAGTGCATTGACTTATCAACAACTCTTGAAGTCCTGCTTTGGGTTACTCGTAGCCCAAGCCCTGAGCACCATTTGCATCGAAGATTGTGAGCCTTCACTCCACGAGTGTTCCGTGGAGCCGCTTCCTGCATTTCCGCTTGGGGCTCCTTTGCAATCCCTGGTCCGTCGACTGGTGGGTCCCTGTGAAGGAAAATCTGATTTTCTTTGGGCGTTTCTGGTTGCTCCAGACGTGCCCTAACTCCCCACCAAGTGGTGTGTCCCTCAGACCTTGCTGGTCTGCTCCGAAGCATCTTTTTTCTTTCTGCATGGGTTGCTGTTGCCAAGGCTTGTTGTGTTCAATCCGGACACCAATGCTGCAGCACTTGACATCCTTTGTGGGACAGCTCGAATCCAGCTCCTGGTTGTCGTTGACACCTCCTGGTCCTTGTGGCTGAAGAGTCAAGCTTCACCTCTTTCACCTGAAGCACCCGACATCGGTGAGCATTCGACTATCGTGCCCCTGGTCACTGGCAAGTGACCCAGACTCTGTCCCCTCTGCTTTCAGGTTCTTCTCATCTTCGATCCAGGCTTGGATCTCTTCAGACACTTCGCATCTTCCCGGCAGCAGCACTTCGTGGCAGGCTGCCATTGAAAACGACGACGCGACCCGACACCATTGCACCCGGCTTCCCTGGGTGAGGTAACTCGAGTACTACGGTGCTCCCGTGGGTGTTGACCCTAGAACTGTCTAAGTCCAAGAGAGTTTGGTCCTAGTCCTAATCTCTAAAACGATAACCGCGACTTTCCCATAGACTTCAACGGAGCTCGCGGCTGTGTTCACACACTGCACACAGCCCCCGTGGGTCCCCTGTGTCACTACCTTGGGTGGTTTCTTGGGGTCCCAGCGATTCTACAGGCTCTAGGCCTTGTGTCTACTTAAGTCGTGGTTCTTATACCACTTTCTTAATACATGGTTTGGTACGCCCCTAGGGCTAATCGTATATTGTGCTAATTTACTGTGCTATTTGACTTGTAACTTGTGTACTTTGACCTCTAGCCTCATCAAGAGACTATTGGGTAGTGTTTAGTAATAAATACATATATTTTATATATATACCTGGTGTGGTTCTCCTTTCATTTGATCATTCATGACCTTATAACTGGTAAAACAAACAGCTTAACACTCCTTCAAGACTTAGCCTGAAAGCTGCTCTCCATAGCTACCACTAGGATAGCTTTCAATAAAGGTTATCTTTAACCTATCATCAATAAAGGTCGTTTGGACTGGTGCAAGGTGCCCACTATAACTAGTGGTCAGCATATGCCAGGCCAACTTCTCACAGACGGTTCCGGTCGGCAGGTGATGCGTCAGACGAACTTGCCGCACAGGCACGATGCGTGGAAATCTGGGATGCATCGGCGATCGATGCGTCGGCGTCGAGAGGCGCTGCGCCGGTCCTCTTCAGCCGCGATCCCTTGATGCGTCGATTTCTGTAGTTCTTTGAGTTTCTTCTTGCTTCCAGCTCCCAAACAGCAGCAACAACCTCCAGAAGCCCAAAACTGGCATAGGCACCTCTTGGCAGGTCAGAACTCTCAGCAGCAGAGTTCAGGGGAGTTGGGCATGAAGTCTTTGTGTTCCTGAGACTTCAGAAGAGGAGGCCAGCTCACTTCAGGCCCTTGGAGATCTCCTTCAAGCAGGGGACACAGCACACAGCAAAGTCCTTCTCCTTTCCTTGGCAGAAACAGCAACTGCAGGCCAACCCCAGACACACCACAGCAAGGGCAGTACTTCTCCTCAGTCTCTCCAGCTCTTCTCCTTGGCAAAGGTTCCTCTTGAATTCCAGGAATGATCTAAAAGTCTGGGGTTTTGGGTCTGATACTTATACCTCAAAATGTCTTTGTTCTCTTTGTGCAAGGGGCTCTGAGCCCAGTTCAAACCAGTTCTGGGGGGCACTCTGCAAGTGCACAACAACATCCATTGTCAGTGTTAGCCTTGGCTCCAGACACACTACAGGGGAGCGGAGCCAGCATTGTGGAAGGCAGGCACAGCCCTATTCAGGTACAGGTGCTACTCCTCCCACCACTCCAAATGCAGTTCAGTCCTATTCAACCTAGTGCTGACTCATCCAGACTCCTGGAGCCACTGCACCTCCCCAGCCCCTGTTACTCCAAAGCCAGACAGTCAATCCACAAACAGGCAGAGGCACACAGGATGGTTGAAGAAAAAAAATAGCCACTTTCTAAAAGTGGTATTTTCAAACACACAATTTAAAAACCATCTTTACTAAAAGATGTGTTATTAAGCCCTGAGTTCAGGGATACCAAATTCCATTTTTCTTTCTTATCCCTATGGGAAGCTATGTTTGTAAAATGTTACAAAGCATTACCCATTCTGTCCTATAGGGCAAGATAGCCTTTCAATAGTGAAAAATGAAATTGGCAGTATTTCACCATCAGGACATGTTATACACACAAGTACATGTCCTACCTTTCACATACACTGCACCCTGCCCAGGAGGGTACTTTGGGCCTACCATAGGGGTGTCTTATGTGTAAGAAAAGGGAAGGGTAGGGCCTGGCAAGTGGGTGCACTTGCCAAGTCGACATGGCAGTTAACAAACTGCGCACAGGCACTGCGGCGGCAGGCCTGAGACTTCTTTTCAGGGCTACTCATGTGGGTGGCACAATCAGTGCTGCAAGCCCATTAGTAGCATTTGATTTACCAGCCCTGGCACACTCAGTGCACTTTACTAGGGACCTACTGGTAAAACAAATATGCCAATCAGGGAGAACCAAGCACAATATCAATTTACACAGGGAGCACTTGCACTTTGACACTGATCAGCAGTGGCAAAGTGCCCAAAGCATCTAAGCCAGCAAAAACGAAATTCAGCACAGCATCAAAAACACAGGAGGTAGAGGCAAAAAGTCAGGGAAAACCACACCAAGGATGCCAGGTCTAACACGTACAAAAAAAATTAAAATAACCTAACATTGTCATAGAAGGTGAAGTTTCATGATTTGCTCATCCTCGCGCTGAAGGTGGATTACTATGTTTTTTTCAAGAAATGCTTTGCCGGTGAGTTTTGGTAGGAATTATCCCCATTTCTAAGTTGCTTTGATATTTGAAGGGTTTGACGTCTTCTGTTCTGCTTCAATTGGAGCAGCGAGGGACTCCAGTAACCATTTGTAAGACATGTGTAAAGAACTTCAATGTGATTCCCAACAAACTTTAAATAAACTTTTTTGAACTTTGGACACTCTGCTATCTTCTTCGAACAGCCCTGTGCAACATGAATCCCTCTGCAATGAAAATAAGTCTAGAAGGATGGGGTTATGCTCAATTTAAATGACATGAAACTCCTTTCAGTGCTGGAATGACAGAGTAAGGCAATCAGATTTAATTTCCTCACCCTAAATGTTCTAGTACAAGTTTTTCAAAACGTGTCATACACATAATTTTCCCTCTGTTTTTTTCTTTCTTTCCTACTTGCTATCACAGCACCGTGGTTCCTACAGGATAAGGATTTATGAACGAGAGAACTTTGTTGGACACATGATGGAGTTCTCCGAAGACTGTCCACAGGTTCATGAACAATTCAATTACCATGACATCCACTCCTGTAATGTGCAGGACGGGCACTGGATCTTCTATGAGGAGCCCAATTACAGAGGACGACAGTACTACCTGAGGCCAGGAGAGTACAGGAGATACAGTGACTGGGGAGCTATGAGCCCCAGGGTTGGTTCTTTCAGAAGAATGAGGGAAATCTATTAAAGCCACTGTACTGAAAATCAAAATATACTGTTTGAACATGAAGAAATAAAGTCTCAAGAACATGTATATTAAGTAAATTTGTATTTTTTATGATTAAGCTGTGCAACTCGCAATGTCATTGAGGCTACCATGTTGAGAAATTATAAGTAAAGAAATTATTCTTTTATAACATAATTCCTGAGACCTTTAATGACACATCAGGGATGTTTTTAATATAACCTCTCCCTGCACCACAAGCACACTCATGCAAATTTAAATGGTCTGCGCAACTGGGCCCTCATTTCTGGGGATTGGGCATAGGGCAGCGCAGCAAGTCAGCTTGCTGCACTGCCCTACGCCAAAGTGAAAGGGCAGGAATGCACCATATTTATGCAATGTGGTGCATTCTTGTCCTTTCTCCCGACACTGATGCCGTTTCGGCAGCCTAGCGTCAACGTAGGTAACCCTTGCAACATGGTGCAAGGGTGCTGTGTTGTCAGCAGAATTGTTTTTTGTGCAGGATGGAGCACCTTCCAGTACAGAAACATTCCTAAGAGGCGTTTTCCTCTTTCTCTGTCTGCTGCAGAATTCAGCATACATAGAAAGAGGAAAAAACAAGGAGAAATAAAGTTATTTCTCCTCTTTACACCTCACCTCGAGAGGCATAAGGTTTTGGCGCTTACCCAGGTTTGCATGCTCTTGTAAATCTGGGGAAGTGTCAAAATCCATGGGTATTCGGTTGGAAAACCCACTGCGATGCCCATTGAACTCTTGAGCGTAGAGTAAGGCAATGCTGCCTTGCCTTACTCCATATCTATGAGGCTATTCAAAGTCACCACGTGGCCTCATAGATATGATTGTTTGATTTGCATCGCCGGAGTGTCACAAAAAGTGGTGGTCCGGTGGCGCAAGGGGCTCGTAAATATGCCCCTGGTATTAAGTAAGAATCTTCACAATATATCAGACATAACCCTTACCTGATCGAACACACTCTATAAAAGAATTTTGCATGCCTATTCAAGGGCAATTCCAAGCATTTCCCCAAGATTCCACTAGCAGGGCCTGGCAAATTTGTTCTTAAAGAGGCGTATGTGGCTCAATTGGTTGTGAAGAAGTGTTCAAAGGTGGCTTCACTTGAGGTTCCAAAAATCTTGACCGATAAAATTTTAGTCATTAAACAAATATTTGTCAATCACTCACCAAAGCACGAGGTATTATTCACTTTTGCTTTTACTTTAAGAAACATGTTGTCATTGCACTGCTTGCCTATATTGCTGCTACACATACTATACATAGTTTGTGCATCCTGGCCTTCCATTCTGGAATGGCCTTGTCAAGGTACTGTTTGAAGGAAGCATTGCAACGCCACTGTTTTTTATGAATTGCCTTCAATTAGCAGTATAGGCAGCTAAGTTCCTGTTGCTAACCAGTGGTAAAATGAATGTGCCCCCCCTTTCAACATGATGAAAATAAAATTGCATTGATTGACATATTTAACTTACTTATATGTCCCTAGTATGTGGTACATCAATGTACTCAGGGCCTGTAAATTAAATGTCACAAGTGGACTGCAGTACTCCAACTTTCATGACAATGTAAACATCACTTTAGGCCTGCTACCAGTACCCTGGCTATGCAGGTTTAAACTGCAACTACGACCTGTCAAAATAAGCCCTTTTTACAGGCCTAAACCCTGCTTTTAAATATTACTAAGTCACCCCTATGTTGGTCCTACATGCCCATAAGGCAAGGTACAAGGTATTTAAAAGTAGGACATGTAAAAGTTTAAAGCTAGACAAGTCCTTACTGTGAAAGGTCCCTAAAGCTACTTTCACAGTGGCAGGGTTAGCTGTTCCATAGGAAAGCATTGGGATAAAATATTTATAAGAAAAGGGGTCATTAGTTGAGATGGGTGAAGTGATAAACACAGTCCTTGTCAGGGTGAACCACGCAAGTCAGTAAATAAACCTGTGCTTAACTATCTGGTAGCTTGGCACAAAAGCAATCAGGTTTAACTTCGAAGCAGTGACAAAAGTATTTATGCAGGACTCAAACAGTAATAAAGGGAAAACACAACCCAAGAAAAATCCCAAACCAATTCAGAACAATGGAGTACATTTTAATAAATAAAATGACACCAAAACAACAAAAATCCAAACAGTAGAACTAGAGTTATGAATTTTTAAGGTGCAAATAGTATCAAGAAGTAAAAAAAGCCCCTTGCGGTTATCTGGTCATGCGGGACTGGGTCAAAGTCATAAGTTCAGGCTGACAGCAATGAATTGCGGGTCAGATACAGAGGCCAGGTTCGCCCCGTTGGAAAGTCTACCTTCTACTTAGTCCAGTTGCACGTGAGGAGCCTGAGCCGGAGCTTCGTGTTGGTAGGAGTTGCAAGGAGCCTGTTATCGTAGTGAAGAACAGGTCGCCTCTGGAGCTTAGTATTGGCAGGGGACAGGGGCGGTCACTGCTGATGCGATGAGGAGGTTGCCACTAGAGCTTTATGTTGGCGGGAGATGCGGGCGGTCATTGTTGATGCGAATAGCAGGTCGTTGTTGGAGCTTTGCGTTGCATTAGTAACATGATCTGTTGTGGTTGAATCGAAAGAGCTCAGAATCTCTGAATTTTCACCTGGAATACAGTTTGGAAGTGAGAGGAGTACACTCTGACACCATTCAAGGGTCCAGGACCTTACAAGGCACTTCTTGGAGATCTGGACTCACTCCAACAGAGATCAGCAGCAGGGTCCAGGCAGTTCCAGTTGGTGCTGGTCAGTTGGGCATTTGCAGGAAAGGCCTCTGTAAGCTTGTTGTGCTCCTGTAGCTCAAACAAGTGGTCAGCCAACTGACCCTCGGAATCACTTCTGGGATCCTGGGTTCAAGGCAAGCAGGCCAAGTCCTCCTTTCTCAGACAGCAGAGCAGACCTTCTTCTGAATATTCTACACAGGTCCAGGAGTGTTCTCATGAGAGGTTCTGAGGTTGCGACTTTTAAACCCAGTGCCAGCCTTTGTGTGAGGAATGCACCCTTGGTCTAACCTTCCCTTCCTGGGTTTGTCTCCAATCTGTCTAGGGTAAGAAAGGGTAGGCAGGCCCAGGTGAGAGCTGCATTTCTCAGTGACACATCAGGCAGCTTCAGAAGTCAGGACGGGGGTGGGCACAGCCCACAGGTTAACATTTGAAGTTCAGGAAGGGCTAAATACAACCCCCCAAGCTATCATGCTCAGGAGAGGAACACCCAAGGTCCTTTTGTCCTTATGTCTGAAAGGAATACAAATCACACCACAGGAGAGCCATTCATAGAGACCCTAGACACTGGCAGAAAGGCACATTTGGTTTAGACAGAACAATGACCTCTCTATAAGAGTGCAAAAAGAGGAATTGATGGACAGAATGTAGAACAATGTCATACATTCACCCCAGTACAGAGATCTGGGCCTAAATCCATCAATTTTTGATCATCATGCCTTTCCAGTTTGATCCCCGTCATATGCAAATCAGTCTTGACCCTGTGCCTCATGGGAACAGTCCAGCCCGAACTGCCAGGCCAGGTCCTCCCTGGACTGAAAACAAGCATCCTAGGATCGTTTTCGGGGTTCACCCCTCATTAGCCAGGATTGCTTGACTCCAGTGGCATGGAGAGCATGGGACCCACGTCTGGGGATACCCGTCCCACTCGGGGTGACAAATGCAAAAAGAACGATTGATGGACAGAATGTAGAACAATGTCATACATTCACCCCAGTACAGAGATTCAGGCCTAAATCCATCGTTTTTTGCTCACCATGCCATTCCAGTTTGAACCCAGCCATATGCAAATCAGTCTTGACCCTGTGCCTCATGGGAACAGTCCAGCCCGAACTGCTAGGCCAGGTCCTCCCTGGACTGGAAACAAGCATCCTAGGACTGGTTTCGGGGTTTCACCACTCATCAGCTAGGATAGCTTGACTCCAGTGGCATGTAGAGCACGGGACCCACGTCTGGGCATACCCGTCGCACTCGGGGTGACAAATGCAAAAAGAACAATTGATGGATATAATGTAGAACAATGTCATACATTCACCCCAGTACAGAGATCTGGGCCTAAATCCATTGTTTTTTGCTCACCATGCCATTCCAGTTTGAACCCAGCCATATGCAAATCAGTCTTGACCCTGTGCCTCATGGGAACAGTCCAGCCCGAACTTCCAGGCCAGGTCCTCCCTGGACTGGAAACAAGCATCCTAGGACCGGTTTCGGGGTTCACCCCTCATCAGCCAGGATAGCTTGACTCCAGTGGCAGGGAGAACACGGGACCCACGTCTGGGCATACCCGTCCCACTCGGGGTGACAAATGCAAAAAGAAGAATTGATGGACCGAATGTAGAACAATGTCATACATTCACCCCAGTACAGAGATCTGGGCCTAAAACCATCGTTTTTTGCTCACCATGCCATTCCAGTTTGAACCCAGCCATATGCAAATCAGTCTTGACCCTGTGCCTCATGGGAACAGTCCAGCCCAAACTGCCAGGCCAGGTCCTCCCTGGACTGGAAACAAGCATCCTAGGACTGGTTTCGGGGTTTCACCCCTCATCAGCCAGGATAGCTTGACTCCAGTGGCATGGAGGGCACGGGACCCACGTCTGGGCTCACTGTGCCACTGGATTCAAGCTAACTGGATGATGAGGGGGTGAAACCCTGAAACCGGTCCTAGGATGCTTGTTTCCGAGCCAGGGAGGACCAGGCTTGGCAGTTCGGAGTGGACTGTTCCCATGAGGTACAGGGTCAAGACTGATTTGCATATTGCCAGGTCTAAACTGGGGTGGCATGGTGAGCAAAAGAATGATGGATTTAACCCAGATCTCTTGACTGGGGGTGAACGCTTTGCAGAGCGGATTACAGACCGTGAGGGGAACGGCCACTGTAAATCCTTTTTTGCCGTGAGGGGAACGGCTTTCCTTTTCTGGTTCTCCGCTTCTGCCACACAGCCGTGAGGGGAACGGCTCGAAGGAACCACAACTCCCGGCAGGCAAAAGCTGCACGCCTGCTCCTGCTACTACGCAAGCGCCAGGAGGTGCTTTTAGCCCAGCTGAGCCTCCCGCTGCGCGGGACGCTTTGCAGAGCGGATTACAGACCGTGAGGGGAACGGCCACTGTAAATCCTTTTTTGCCGTGAGGGGAACGGCTTTCCTTTTCTGGTTCTCCGCTTCTGCCACACAGCCGTGAGGGGAACGGCTCGAAGGAACCACAACTCCCGGCAGGCAAAAGCTGCACGCCTGCTCCTGCTACTACGCAAGCGCCAGGAGGTGCTTTTAGCCCAGCTGAGCCTCCCGCTGCGCGGGACGCTTTGCAGAGCGGATTACAGACCGTGAGGGGAACGGCCACTGTAAATCCTTTTTTGCCGTGAGGGGAACGGCTTTCCTTTTCTGGTTCTCCGCTTCTGCCACACAGCCGTGAGGGGAACGGCTCGAAGGAACCACAACTCCCGGCAGGCAAAAGCTGCACGCCTGCTCCTGCTACTACGCAAGCGCCAGGAGGTGCTTTTAGCCCAGCTGAGTCTCCCGCTGCGCGGGACGCGCGCGGGCCGCGCCCGGGCGAAGTCCGGGCCAAGGGCGGGCCCGTCCTTGCCCGTCATAGCCTGGAAGAGGCTGGGCTGGGCCACCTCTCTTTCCCCTAGAGTAGCTCGTGAAAGTTCCCCTTAGAGCGTATAGGACGTCGATGAGCTTACCCTCACCAGGTACAGACGAAGTCGTATGTTTAATTTTTATCCTTCTTAACTGGAACTATTGCATTTTAACTCTCTCCCCAAGTGGTGTTGCTTTTTCGGTCTATCAGGACTTAATAGTGTTGGACAGTTCTACTTTGTCTGGACATATTTTATCTTGTACATTGTTGGCTTCTTTCTCTTTGTTGTATAAACCTATGATAGTTGTTAGGTTTTATTTTTCGCAGGTACAATAATAGTGCCGCATGTTGCTTGTTTACATTGCTTATTTTGCACAAATTGTGGGTTGCTTGAACTGCTGCTAGTTCTGTTTTTTCATAAGGACTGTATGTTTATTATACATATTGTATACACTGCTTATTTTGCACATTGAAATTTTATTGGTACAAGTCCTAATCTCTGCTTTTCCCCCGGAACTGTATTATTACACCTATTATAAATTAGCTTATTTTATTAGGTGTTCGAATTTGTTCTTAATAGTGTTTTAACCGGGTTTTTTACTTCTTGGCATTTTATGAACCTGTAGTCTTGCCAAGTCCTACTAAGCGCCAATCCTTTTGCTGCTTTGTCCTTTCCCTTGCCATACACCTTGTATTAGTCTTATCATTTTGGGAAATGAGCAAACGGAAAATGACCCCGGTAAGAGTGTGATTGGGACCCTGGACGCATTTTTCTCAAGAGCTGAATCAGTTCTTATACATGAAATTCAGCTTACGGAAAGGAGATTATCATTAGAGCCCCTGTCTTTAGAAGATAGAACTCCTATTAAATTGGCAGCTCCCATAGTAGAAGGGATCAGGAATGCCGATCCTTCTCGGCATACTCTTCCCTTCTCTCCGGAACTAACTCCAGTCTCGACGCAAATTTTACCTAGCCCTGGCATAGAGCTGATAACTACTTCCAGCCCAGTAAAAGCCAAGACAAGAGGCCAAAAGGCCAAATTAGGACAGCTTAATAGTAGTGACCCACAGGCAAGGAAAAGAAAAGGGAAGAATGGTGGGTCCTCGAAAAGTAGTAGATTAGCCCACAAGTTAGATAGCGGTATCGAGGCGTCTTCTTCTCCCTTAGCAACAAACAGTTCGAATGACTTACCTTTACTTATCCCTAATGCATGTACGTTGCCTGGGTCTTGTTCTATTAGAGATCATGAGGACCATTTTTGGGGGAAAATGGAAATGTTGTTGTCTTCTTCTCTTGATCCAATAAGGCAGAAAATTGGGGCTATCGAGGAAGTTTTATCCAAACTCGAGGGACAGACCGGTTGTAACTGTTTAACCTCGAAAGTTGAAAATTCTAACAGGATATGTGTTACACAGACTGCTAGGGATGCAGTAGTGGGAAATGCACTGCAGGGGGATGTTGAGGCGGTCATAGACCCAATGGAATCAAATAACGATAAAATTACCACTAGTAGTTGTGGTGGAGTGATTTCTCGTTATCCATCTAGGGTAGTGACGCCTAGATTGAAGGATATGACAGGGTTAGCACTCCAGGATTCTCAATCAACTTGTCTTCCTGTAATTAACCTCCCACCTGAATCTACCCCCTATGTTGTTGTTTTAGGGGATGTTCCACCGCTTGAAATAGGGGCTACAGAGGATTTTAATCAACTAAAAAACAAATTAACACATTGGTTTGCCCAAAATACAGCTACTGGTCTGAGTATTGCTAACAACATCATTATGGCACGTAGGGTGAGTTGGGTGGGGCCATCTGCTAAAGTGGGTATTAAAGATTGTATTATTGTGAATTTCAATAACCCTAATCTAGTGGCTAGAATCCTCCATAAGGGCGCTAACCGCAATCCCCCTCAGGTGCTATCAGAACTTTCCCCTTGGGTTTTTTATAAGCCCAGGGTTTCCACATGTCCTATTGACTATAATGTAAGGACAAATACTGGACCAGGAAGGTTGCATAGTTCCGTACCAGCCGCACAGACAGTAGTTAGAATGCATCAACCACTCTTCCCGCAGGTTCAGCCGGCCACTACTCCTTTTTGGAAGTACAAAACAGATTTTCTGCATTAAGTGGATTAGAAGATTGCGACTGACTATTGCCAATAGTAATACAGGAGCCAGGGGGTGGTCACAATGCAGTGCCCTTAGTTGATGCCGTGGGGAGGTCAAGTGTAGTGGCCTCTCGCAATTTTATTTCTTGGAATATTGCTGGGCTGGCAACTAAATTTCAAGATCCCTCTTTAGTCAATTTCTTAAAACAGTTTAAGATAATCTGTCTTCAAGAAACCTGGCTGGTTGAAAGTAATCTGTTTTTAGAAGGATACAAGGCTTATTTTGTCCCCGCTACCCCGTCTTCCAGTGGGAGAGCTAAAGGGGGCTTAGTCACATATGTATCTGTGGCCTTAGACAGCAAGATCCAGGTTGTTCCCATTCGGTGTGGAGGGATATTGGTGCTACTTTTTAACACTAGAGGCACCAGATGGGGACTGGTTAATTTTTATAACGCAGTATCCAGTCCCGTACGTGATTGTAATATAACTGCCTTATGCTCCTTTTTTAGACGTCCTAACAGATTCCCAGTTTCTGATTTTTTGGTCTCTGGGGATTTTAATGCTCACCCATGTGGTAACCCTGCGGTGTCCTGTTTATCTGAACTGGGATGCCAGCGAAGGAGTGGTTTCCATTTTGATCACCACACACAAGGGGAATTGATTAACAACATGATCCAGGAGTTCAACATGGTGTGTCTGATGGCTCTCGTGGCCCCAAACATTAAATTTTTAACTCCAACCTACAAAGGGGTTAGGACAGGATCTTTTATTGACTACATATTAATTTCCTTCCCCTTGCAGTTGTGGATCACAGGTTTCTCTATTGATGAGAGTATTTTTAGCGATCATAACCCGCTTTGTGCCCATATAGCCGGACCACTCATTAGTCATATCGAAGGAGTAGCCACAAGGGGCGTTATGACTCTGACTGACAATAAACGCAGATTGAAATGGACACAGATTGACCCAAAGTTGTTTTATGACAAGGTTAATAGGTTATGTGCCCCTGAACTTTTAACATGTCAAAATTCTTGTTCGTCCCCAGATTATCTGTTGGCAGCTTTTGTGACCTTAGTAGGGAAGATGGGAGACCTTTTAAGTGCGCCGACCGTGAGGGCTAGAAATCTTGGGCCTAAATGGTTTGACTCTGATTGTACTCGAGCAGCTGGTAAGTTGAAGGCAGCTCTTGCATCTATACCTAGAATACAATCAGTGGTCTGTAACTATCGTAGAGAATATAAGGCCGCTTTAGCGGAGCGCAAGACAAAACTAAAAGATGAAGCCTGGCGGGATCTTATCGAGGCAAGTGTATTGAAAAATAGTTCCAAATTTTGGCAAGTGGTGAATCGCCCAGCCATTGGTAGGGATAGGGACCCCGTTTTAGGAGCCTTTATTACAGAAGAGGACTGGGTGTCCCATTTTAAAATTATTTTTGATTGTCCCCCTGATTGTTGTGGCCCAGAGATAATAGATTTAAATGCTCCAGCTTTATCTTTTAGTATTGATGAGGTTATTGCAGGGATTGAAGGGCTCTCTGCTAAAAAGGCCCCTGGACCAGATGGGATTCCCCCAGATTTATTTAAATCTGACCCTTCTTTTTGGGCCCCCATCTTGGTTAATGTTTTTAATGCTGCAGCAAAATTTGGATGCCCCTCTTCCTGGGCTATTTCCACTATAGTCCCCGTTTTTAAAAAGGGTGACCGGGGTAGCCCCCATTGTTATAGACCCATCTCCCTTTTAGATTCAACAGTTAAGGTGGTGGGTCGGATATTATTACAGCGGCTGCAAACCTGGGCAGAGGAAACTGAAATATTGTCAGATGTCCAATATGGTTTTTGCCCCGGTCGATCCACAATTGCCCAGTGTTTAAATATTCTTATGATTTTCAGTAAATATACTATAGCACGCTCGGGGTCCATATTTTGTGCCTTTATGGATCTGTCATCAGCTTTTGATCGTGTCAACAGAACTAAACTGTGGCAGATCCTGAGGCTAACAGGTGTGGATCCTAGCCTAGTGAACTTCCTGGTGGATCTCCATAATTCTACCCAGGCAAATGTTAGGTTCGCCCAGGATTTGCGTGTTACTGAGAATTTTGATATTAAAAGGGGCGTCCGTCAAGGTTGCATTTTAGCCCCTTTTTTGTTTAATTATTATCTTAACGACTTGGAAAAGGAATTATTGGAAACCGGGGTTGATTACCCGTATGTTGGCCGTCGCGGCATCCCGATATTGCTTTATGCAGATGATGCCGTCTTTTTATCTAGAACAGAGGTTGGTTTACAATCTCTTTTAAAGGCTTTTGCGGGGTATATGGGTAAACGGGACCTGTCAATTAACAATTCCAAGTCCTATGTGCTGAGAATAGGTAAGCAACCTGTGAAGCCCTTTAAATTTGCAATTGACTCAATTGTGGTCCCTCTCACGAAAGTTTTCTCATATTTGGGGGTTCTTATTGATAACAAATTAAAATGGGGACCCCAAATTGAGAAGAAGAAGGGGAAGTGGTTCGGGCCAATGCGGCCATTTTTAAATTCTCATCAAGAATAGGGAAAAAACCAACTGGGGCCATGTTACAAGTTTATAAGGCTAAAAGTCTTTCCATTGCCACATATGGAAGCGAGATATGGGGATATACAGTTGCAGATTCTCTGCAAGTAGTGGAAAATAATTTTTAAAACGCCTACTGTGTGTCCCTCAAGGGACCTCCAATTTAGTAGTGCATGAAGAACTGGGGGTTCCCTATATTAGTGACATCCTTGCATTACGTCCACTGATTTTTTGGCTGAAATGTTGGTTAAATCCAGATCTGTCTTTTAACCATTTATTATTAAGAGAGTGTATGCTGTTAGAACAAGCCTCACGTATCCCTTGGCTAAATTATATTCAAAAGAGTTTTAAAGGGATAGGGCGTGGCGATCTGTATAGCAAGCCAGAATGCATAGTTAAGCAGGATGTCGAATCAAGCAGAATAGCTTTTACGAGTTTGTGGAGGATGGAAAGAGAAGCGAAGGAGTTGCTGAAACCCAGTGTACGCAATTTTATATTAACGAAAACCACCTTGTCAACTGAACCCTATCTTATGGGGTGTTTGTCTTCTCATGAGAAATATCTTTTAACATGGTTTAGGATGAATCTATATCATCTCCTGTTGGTTAGACCAAAAGACCATAAGAGGGCAAGTGTGTTACCATCCTGCGGCTGCGACGGTGTGTCTCCGCAGGATTTGTTGCACTTCATGTTTGCTTGTAGATTTTATGAAGTTCCTCGTAGGACTTTTTGGTCCCTTATTTAAAACGATTGAATTTTAGACAGGTTCGCCCCGCACTTCTGCACCTACAGATGTTGTCAATGGAGTCATTGTTTTTTACACTTGGCTATCTAAAAGCTTGTGTTAAATCGCGATCCTTTATGGATGTTTAACTTGTTATTTTATCAATGCATTTTTATTGTTCGAATGTACACTTCTATGTTTGCACTTATACAACGTGCATAATTTATACAAATGGGGGTTGCAGTTTTTAACATTTCTGTGGACTGTACATATGTATTTATTGCACATCGCACTTTACATCTTGAATTGCACTTGGGGAGTATGATTTTAATCTGACTTTTTTACCAGTTTAAGGAGATTTGACTTATATATTTCAATGTCTTTGTGTAACTTTTATGGTTTTGTTGTTAAAACCGAATAAAGTTTATTGATGATGGTGATGATGATGGGTGAATGTTTTGATTTGTTCTGTATTCTGTCCATCAAGTGTGTGTCTTTTGCTTTTTCGCCCTAAGTGCGCCGGGTATGCCCAGACATGGGTCCCGGGCTCACTGTGCCACGGGATTCAAGCTATCCTGGCTGATGAGGGGTGAAACCCTGAAACCGGTCATAGGATGCTTGTTTCCAATCCAGGGAGGACGTGGCTTGGCAGTTCGGACTGGACTGTTCCCGTGAGGTACAGGGTCAAGACTGATGTGCATATTGCCAGGTCTAAACTGGGGTGACATGATGAGCAAAAGAATGATGGATTTAACCCAGATCTCTTGACTGGGGGTGAATGTTTTGATTTGTTCTGCATTCTGTCCATCAAGTGTGTGTCTTTTGCTTTCTCGCCCTAAGTGCGCCGGGTATGCCCAGACGTGGGTCCCGGGCTCACTGTGCCACTGGATTCAATCTATCCTGGCTGATGAGGGGTGAAACCCTGAAACCGGTCCTAGGATGCTTGTTTCCGATCCAGGGAGGACCTGGCTTGGCAGTTCGGACTGGACTGTTCCCATGAGGTACAGGGTCAAGACTGATTTGCATATTGCCAGGTCTAAACTTGGGTGGCATGGTGAGCAAAAGAATGATGGATTTAACCCAGATCTCTTGACTGGGGGTGAATGTTTTGATTTGTTCTGCATTCTGTCCATCAAGTGTGTGTCTTTTGCTCTCTATAAAAGTGGCATTTTCAGAATAATACCTTACAATTTGACTTTACCTTTAAAGAGGAATTTAAATTACAATTCAAATGAGTGTAAGAAGTATATCTCTATTTGTTCCCAAAATGAAGTTATCACTTATTAAGTGTAATAAGGTAACCCTTAGTTAGTCTGTGAGGATGTAGCCTTTCTGCAGTTAAAAACAACTTTGGGAGTTTTTCACTACAAAGATATGTAAAACATAAGTGCACATGTCCTACTTTTTAAATACTATGCACCTTCCCTTATGACATATAAGGATTAAAAAGGAAGGTTTAGGTCTGGTAAAAGGTTTATTTTGCCAGGTTGAAATGGCAGTTTTAAACTGCACTATAGGCTGCGGTGGCCGGCATGAGACATGGCTTACAGTGCTAATTTAGTGGGTGGCACAATGAGGGCTGCAGCCTACTTGTAGCATCAGTTTACAAGCCCTGGGTAGATATAGTACCATTTACTAAAGATATATAAGTAAATTAAAAGTGCAAATTGTAAGCTAGATTAATCAATCTTTCATGCAGCACAACACAGCAAGCCACCTTGCTGTGCTGCGTGAAAGGGAGAGGGCAGGAATGCACCGTATTTAACATTAGATGGCGCATTCTTGTCATTTCCCAGCGCTGGTGCACTTTTGGCTGCCTAGCGCCAACGCAGGAACCCTTGCATCATGATGCAAGGGTGACTGCTTTGTAGCCAAGATTGATTTTGTGCAGAAAGGGACACCTACCTGTACAAAAATAATTCTGAGATGCATTTCCCTCCTTCTAAGTGTGCTGCAGAATGCAGCACACATATAAAGAGGAAAAAACAAGAAGAAATAAAGATCGTTTTCCTTGTTATGCCTCACCTGGGGAGCTGTAGCATTTTGACATATTGCAAGGTCTACCACTAATGGTGAATCTGGGAAAGGGTCAAAATCCATGGGTGGATGCGTGGGAACACCCACGCTCCACCCATGGAACTCTTCCCTGGTGCAGAATAACGCAAGGCATCGATTTGTGCTGACTTGCGTTACTCTAGATTTATCAAGCAATGCATGGCCATGCAAGGTAACCTTGAGTAGCTTGAGAAATCTCACTTAGATTTTGCGTCACCCTTGCGCCACGATGTGTGGTGCAAGGGCGATGTAAAACCTTGTGTATATACCAATTTTACCATGTTCAGAAGGAAGAACACACACACTTTACACTGGTTAGCAGGAATGCTTAAGCCAAAAAATAACGGATACAGCAAACATACTGGAGTGAAGGCAAAAATCTGTTAATCTGGAGGAACACCACACAAAAGATGGTCATTTCCAACAATATTAAATGTAATATTTGCTATTTCCACTTAGGAAACAGAAACAGAGTTTAATATTTGGACTTTTTATACTATTAAAAGCCCAATACATTGGTAAAGTCAGATTGTAGTAGATATTTTAGGACAGGTACGTTTAGAAAAGTAACCTCATGCCTCCCAATAGCCTCTACAAGCTCCGCAGATGAGTTGCGTTCTGGCCCCCAGAGCTGAGACAAAAGCTGGTTTTGAGTGACCACAGAGGAGGGGTTGATCATTTCGAAAGACACACCGCTCTTGGGCACAGGAGCTTTGCACTAGAAAGAAAAGGTTCTGCCATGTTGGTTTTGGGCAGAGAGTGGCACTGTGGGACTGTTTGCATTAGGGCACACACAAAATGCTGCAAACGAGGGTAGGGTCACCCCTGGATTTTTACTCCATTGGCTAGGGAGTTACCCCCACTCACAGGTTGGCACTGGGATTGAATGACGGAACCACGCATGCCATTACCATGCATGCCTTTATAATACCATCATTACAGGGCGTGCATCTTTCCTCACATGCCTTTGCCATGAAAACTTTTACCATGCACATGCCTTTACCACGCATGCCTTTACCACACATGCCTTTACAGAAAAATCTTTCATTGTAAAGGCATGCATGGTACATATGTATATATATCTATCTATATATATATATATATATATATATATATATATATATATGTATATATATGCAAAACACACAGTAATCCTACTTGAGCAGCACTCGAGAGAACGGCGAAGGTTACCAGCCTTAATATCAGGTATGGACATTGTTCGTGTAGCCAGTATAATAAGCAGCCTAGCGTGATGCCTGACGCGTTTCGATAACCATCTTTTTCAAAGGCTTTTCACGAAGGTAAACGTGCTGCGGTGTGCATACTCCCTCATTTAAAATAGCCACAATGACACGCCCCTGTATGGGGCTGCTCCAATGAGACAGTGCTGAAGGCATTATGGGGGTTGTAGTGCATATGTATTTACACCTTCCTTAATAGAAGCGCACAATCACTGCTGACAATAAAGTCTTGAATGGACCCCAGCCACTAAAACCAGTCCTTAATCCTGCGTCGCTCCTCCGCTTTGAGGCCAGTGTGTCCAGACCTCACGGCCCCCTTCATCCTGGGGTGCTGCTTGCTCGACGGCCGGACCGCCGTCTATTGATGCAAAACACACGGTAAGCACCACCCCAGGATGAAGGGGGCTGTGAGGTCTGGACACACCGGCCTCAAAGCGGAGGAGCGACGCAGGATTAAGGACTGGTTTTAGTGGCTGGGGTCCATTCAAGACTTTATTGTCAGCAGTGATTGTGCGCTTCTATTAAGGAAGGTGTAAATAAATATGCACTACAACCCCCATAATGCCTTCAGCACTGTCTCATTGGAGCAGCCCCATACAGGGGCGTGTCATTGTGGCTATTTTAAATGAGGGAGTATGCACACCGCAGCACGTTTACCTTTCGTGAAAAGCCTTTGAAAAAGATGGTTATCGAAACGCGTCAGGCATCACGCTAGGCTGCTTTATTATACTGGCTACACGAACAATGTCCATACCTGATATTAAGGCTGGTAACCTTCGCCGTTCTCTCGAGTGCTGCTCAAGTAGGATTACCGTGTGTTTTGCATATATATATATATATATATATATATATATATATATATATATATATATATATATATATATATATATATATATACCTTTCCTCACAAATCCTCGATCGGAAAAGCACTCGCATGGGATCTCCGTTATTTCAAATCCTTTATTCACAAAGCCAACATGACGCGTTTTGGCTTGCGCTTACTCTTATGTTTTTATGGTTTCCATAAAAACATAAGAGTTAGGCGCAAGCCGAAACGCGTCATGTTGGCTTTTGTGGAATAAAGGATTTGAAATAACGGAGATCCCCTACGAGTGCTTTTTCCGATCGAGGATTTTGTGAGGAAAGGGAGCGTTTATATTGTACGCGGTTGCACCTCCGCGTTAGAAGCACCCGTCCGTGAGTGCGCTGGTTGTGGTGCAAGGGAGCGTTGATATATATATATATATATATATATTACAGGCAATGACCAGTAAATAGTTATAGTTAGGACCAAAGTTACCATAGGAAAAGCGTTTTTTGTTTTGCCAATATCTTTGGCGCACCTTGACTAATCTTCACGAAATAAAAAATAAAAACTTCCCCTTTTTGGTTCAGTTTCTGAGTTGAAAGTTTTGGGGTGATGCGTCAAGCGGGGAACCGAGAAAACAGGGTGGTCCCAAAACACGCTTTCCCTATGTTATGTCTATAGGGATTTTTCTTTTTTTGAACATGACTACAGGCCGAACCGCTGAACAGAATTACCAAATTTGTCAGAAAGCTAGATGTTGGTCCAGAAAGCATGCTTCTTGTGATTTGGTGAAAAGTGGGTTCAGAGACATTTAAGTTTAAATTAAAAATAGAGATATCTGGGGATGAGAGTCCTTGCAGTGGACTCGTGGAGCCTAATGAAATTTGATTGACTGCCAAGACTTCAACCAGGTAGTGTTGGCAGCCATCTTGGGGCTCAGATTGAAGCTGAGTCCCACAAAGTAAAAAATAAAGAAAAGGGGGCAGGGTTGGAATACTCAAGCAGCGCCTTGAGACCCTCGCGGGTATGTAGTGCGCTTTATAAGTGACATGATTGATTGATTGATTGACCATGACCCCCCCCAGATATGGTGGGGGGTCCGAGAGGGACCCCACCAGGGGGTTAAAAGTACTTTTTAAATTTAATTTTGCTGCAAATTTGTCGGTGGTCCAGTGAATCCGCAGCAACATTTTTAAAAAAACGACGTGCAGACTCCTGCGCATCTTTTTTATAAATCCACGGGTGGGCAAAATCTCTGGTGCAGTGTTTTCCAACTATGCGTGGGTGCCCAAGCAGCACCCCGCGATCCAGGGACTGCCCCCTCCCTGGGGCAAACAATAAAGTGATGCGGGGGACCAGCATGGCCCCCTGCAGCCCCAGGGACCATCACCTCCTCAGGGCTATTTGTAAAAATAGTGTGGGGCCGTACCTTACTCGATAGCATCTCATAGAACCTCGCAAGAAAACAAATAATTGGTTTGGGTGCACCAAGGCTAAGCAAGGTTGGCCAAAGGATTGAACGGTCAACAAGGTCAAATGCCTTGCTAAGGTCTGCGAAGCATAAGTATAATCTCCCTTCTTTGGCACATGTGTATTTGCCTATTAGTAACTCCAGATTTACACACTGCTTTATGGTCCCCACCCCTTTTCTAAAACCATATTGTGCTGGAGAAAGCATCGCCTTTTCGTTTGCCCAACTCTTCTAATCTCATTAGAAGGACTTTGCTCATCACCTTAACTGAGGAGTCTAGGAGCGATATGGGGTGGTAATTTTTGCTTTTGACTTATTGCCTTTCTTGAAAATGGGGATAATGACGGATTTACCCCATAAAGGAGGGATATGCTCTGTCACAGCCACCCTGGTGAGAATGGGTCCCCATTAGTCTATTGCAGCTTTATATACATCTATTGCAACCCTGTCTGGACCCGGACCTTTCCCCCCCTTACTTTCCTTCAATCCCATCTGTACCTCTTCAATTGTAATGTTTAATGGTAGTATGGGCCAGTTACTCTGTGTTAGACTCGGTGTCCTACTTACTTCATGATCTGGTGGATTAAAAATACTTGAAAAATGAGATACCCATGCCTGACTGCTAACGTGGGATAGCAACTCAGGGAACGAATCACACTTTAAAAATGGTGAGTTCACTATTTCCCAGAATAGTTTGCGAGTCAAATTCTTTGTGCTGTAAAGGAGTGGTCATAAAACTAACAGCAAACCCATGTTCTTCCTCCCCAGTAGTCTAATGGGATAATTTAGAACCCAAACATCAGCCCACTGCCCACCAAATTTAGGAAGGTAGGCAAGGATCTCTGTGCCTTCAGTGGAGCTGCTTTGCTTCAGCATAGGTGCTGTGTGGGGCCTGCACTCAGGGCACGAAACATTGTAGAGTGGGTGCCATGTTTAATGCTTTTGAAAGCAGGAGGTTATTTCTTGAAAACAGAAAAACAATGGCCCAGACATGCAGCGTTTTCTCTTTGCATGTTGGGTAAATTGTTTAATTTCCTCGCTTGAGAATGCCATGCCTCAGTCATTTGTCATTTGTCATAAAGGAATCTTTTGATGAATGCAAGAGGGCCAGATTTGTCAATCATTGCTGTGAATCATCTAAAATATTCATTGAGTTATGATTAAATCATTCAACCTCACCTATTCAAGGACTACCTTTGTGCCATAAACACATGGATAATGAATAACCATCTAAAGTTCAACACTGAAAAGACAGAGATCATGACCAGTTGAGAATTGCAGAAATGCCAGTCCATATGCGGCTTAGTGGACTAATTTGCCCACTGTAGAGGCCTGTGTTTGACCTCAGGGTCACAGGTTCAAATCCTGGCAGGTCCACTCAGCCTTTCATCCTTTTGAGGTAGATAAAATGAATAACATTAATTTGGGTAACAATAAACATTTGTTATTCAGTGCAAGGATACCCATCTGGGAGAATGTGCATTTTACAAATACACATTATGTTATGTCATATGACTCAAGAAACTTGAGGCCCTTCTAACAGCATCAAAAGAAGGCAAAAACCTAGGGGTAATCATGGAGTAAGAAATCCTTGAGAGCACATGTTTACAACATCACAAAGAGTGCCTTTGACACAATGAAAACACTGCATCAAATTTTCTCATACCTTGAATACCAACAGAAACTGCAAGCCAACCGCACACTCGCAGTATTCAAGCTTGGCTGTACCAACAGCTTAAAACTTAGCACACCCAGATTCATTATACAAAGATCCAAAACACTGACACCAGACTTATTCTCCGCCATCACGCATGAGAATGCATGACTCCAGTCTTGCAAACACTCCACTGGCTACCTAATGACAATGTTTAACTCTGTATTGTCCACAGAGCCTCCCAAGTAAAAGGACCACTATGTCGAAAAGGTAAATTTAAGCAATACAAACATATCAGGACACTGCACTGCAGGCTTGCACCAGTTATCATCATGCCACCTTACCATAAGAAATCCAAATGAGGCACTGCTTTCTCAGCACAAGCCCCCAAGCTCTGGAACTCACTACCATCCAACATTTGAAGCATCGAGGACCATATAGACTTCAGAAGACAGGTAAAAACATGGCTATGTCCAAGATAAATGCATCATCCCACATCACTGGAATAGAACCTGTAAGGACAATTGCACCTTTAAGTTCAATCTCCAGCTTACAACCCACAGATAGGGAACAACCGAACCATCAAACTACTTTTTTATGCAAGTAAGCTCAAAAGAGCTGAACTGTGGTTAGCTTGTGTGTTATATTGTTATGTCCATTCTTATATAACATGTCTGGCCCACACTAATCTAATACAATAATACTCAGAATTCTATTGCTAACTCTATCTTTGGGACCTATTTAATTTTTGGCTAACAGAGTAGTCACCATTGGCCTGGCGGAGGACTTTGCGTCTGCCAGGCCGAGACTACTCTGCCAGCCACATTTATAAATGACCACCTTGCAGTAACCAGCTAAGTAGACTATGGTCATAAGAAATACCATAAAAGAGTCTGCATAGCTGCTCAAAACTGCAAGCAAACTGAAAACCATAAACTACATGCCAATCTTGAACACCTCAGTGTCCACCACACTGCTAAGCACTGCACCCCAAAACATGATAACCGGCCCTCGGTGGTCATCAAGCATGACATGCAAACACTTCCCACATAGGATCAAAAATCTAAGACAACACCCTTTCAACCACACCCTACATGACGTACCTTGCTGCTCATGTAGGCAAGTGCTTCAGTGCTACACATAGGGTAGTAAGTTCTATATAATAAATGTGATTCTGTAATCCTGGGATTAAAAGCCTGACTCTAATTTCTGGTAACTGGCGACCAGTCACTGATTATAAAGAAGTCACGTCAGAAGTCAACTGTAATAACTCATTACAGTCGAGTTCAGATGTCACAATGCCTGCTGCCAGAGGCAGAGGTGAAAAGCAGGTCAGGTCAGGAGCATAATTAAAGCAGCTGTTTAACCTGTGAAAACAAAACTTTTCTTTTCTTTCTTCTGCTCTGTTTTTCTAATTGCACAATGACAATCTGAAAGGGGAGATTTATGGCAACATGTTCATTTTTTACACTCCTAAGGTAGTTATAGAAAAGTTAGAATCTTTCTGTATGTTCTACCCTTTGTGTTTTAACTGATTCTAACATCTTTTTCAAAAATTATCTAACAGCTTTTTTATGTTTAATTTTGCACTAGAGCTTCTATGATTTTATTTTTATTCTTCATGCTGTTTCTTATGTAAAAGAGCTACACACCAATGCCCTGATTTATCATTATGTCATGCAACGCAGCAAAGCAACTTGCTGCGCTGCGTGACAAGGAGAGGGCAGGAATGGTTCATTCCTGTCCTCTCCTTGCCCTGGAGCACTCAGTGCACCCTAGCGCCAATGCAGGCACACTTTCTCTGTGATGCATGGGTGCCTGTGTTACAGGCAGGATAGTTTTTGTGCAGGAAGGGACACCTTCCTGCACAAAAACAATCCTTGAGGCATTTTCCTCTTTCTAAACATTCTGCACAATGCAGCACACTTAAAAAGAGGAAACAATGGGAGAACTAAGGATATTTTTACTCTTTGCCCCTCTATCAGGAAGGTGTACAATTCTGACGCATTCCCAGGTCTGCCACTGTTGGTAAATCTAAGAATGCATCAGAATACATGGGTGGATGCTTGGGAACACCCACTCTCCACCTATTTAACGCCTTCCTGGCGCAGCGTAATACAAGGCAGCTGCTTGTGCTGCCTTGCGCTACACTAGATTTACCAAGGCATGCAGGGTGCCTCTGTGTGACACAGTAAATATCATTCTTGGTTTTACGTCATCCTTCGTTGCCTTGCGTAGCACAGGGGCGATGCAAAACCTTGACAAATCTGGGCTCAAGGATATAAGTGGTATGTGGGAAAGGTGGAGGGTGTGACCCTGTATTATAAAGAATAAAGTACCTCCTACCATACATTATAAGGATATTGCAAGTCACCTCAGAGTTCCCTAACTTTGTAAAGGAACTCAGCCTTTGGCATATGGCCATGGAACTCTGCTGTGACTTGCAGTGTCCTTATAATGTACGTGTTAGAACTGGGGTCTCTAGTTGGCAGAGGTAGGTACCTTTGTCCAAATAGGGACCCTTGCTTCTAGTCAGGGTAAGGGGGATACACTACTAAAATAACCCCTGCTCACCCCCTTCATAGCTTGGCACGAGCAGGCAGGCTTATCTCAGAGGCAGTGTGTAAAGCATTTGTGAATACATACAGTAATACAGTGACAACACTACAGATGGACACCATACAGGTTGTAGTATAAAAATAAGTATTTTTATATAGACTTAACACAAGACCCAAAACGACAAAAATCCACAATACAATACGAAAAATATGACTGTCAATGGTAGAAAATAGTTCAGTTCAAATGCAGGTGATAAACGCGACACTCTACGTTCAATGTACCTTTGGATGCGTAACGCGATAAAAACAAAAGAGTTGCAGGGAAGGTGATGCGTCGGTTCCTTACACGCAAGAACGGTGATGCGTCGGTTCCTTGCTCCGGGGGAGGTGATGCGTCGGTTCCCTACTGCTGCGTAGGGACGGTGATGCGTCGGTTCTTTACCTGAGAGGAGGTGATGCGTCAGTTCTTCACTGCGTGGGGAGGTGATGCGTCGGTTTCTTACTGTGCTTCTGTGGCAATGCTTCCAGCAGCTCCTCGATGCGATGACGACCCGGTGCAATGAAACAAAATGGCGTCTTCCTCTCGATGCGACAACGAAGGGGGCGATGCGTGCACACCCGACGGCCGTGCGGCGACTCAGTGAATCTTCTGAGCCGCGACAGGCCCTGCGACACGCTTCTCCGATGATGCGACGGCGTCTGCTGCGACGGTGACACTCTTCTGCGGTGATGCGAGGCGATTCGGTGATGCGATGGTGACAGCGGCAGCGGCGCCACGCTTTCTCGGCGATGCGACGACAACTGCTGCGGCGGCGACACGCTTCTTCTTCGTGAGTCGCGCTTCCAGCGACACGCAGTCTCTCAGAAGGCCCAACACAACAGTAGGCACTTCAAATTCCCAGCAAGGGAATTCAGGGGAGCTGGTTGGTGAAGTCTTGTATCCCTGAGACTTCAGCAGGAGGCAAGCTCAATCTTCAAGCCCTTGGAGATTTTCTGCAAGATGATGAAAGTAGACACAAAGTTCCTTTCTCCTTTCTTTGGCAATCAGGCAACCACTGCAGGCCAATCCCTCAAACAGCACACAGCATAGGGATAGTCTCCTCCTTTAGTTTCTCTGGTTCCTCTCCTCAGCAAAGGTTCTTCTTGTTTCCCAGAAGTGATCTAAAGTCTTGGGGTCTGGGTCCCAATATTTATACTAGCAAATCCTTTGTCCTCTGCAGGCAGAGGGTCCTGTACCTAGTCCAAACCAGTTCTGGGTGCATTCTGCCAGTGCACCCCTTCTTCCTTTGTCAATGTGGGCCAGGGACATCAGACGCACCACAGGAGGTGGAGCCAGCATTGTGGAAGGCAGGCACAGCCCTATTCAGGCCCAGGTGCTACTCCTCCCACCACTCTACATGCAGATAGGTCTATTCAGCCCTGTGCTGCCTCACCCTGTCTCCTGGAGTCTCCCAGCCCCTGTCACTCACAAACCCAGACATACAATACACAAGCTAGCAGAGGCAGGCTGGATGGTTAGGCAAGAAAATACCTACTTTCTAAAAGTGGTATTTTCAAACACAGAATGTTAAAACCAACTTCACTAAAAGATGTATTTTATCATTCTGATTTCAGGCATACTAAATTCGTTTTTCTACCATGTTCCCTGGGTCAGTTAGGATTATAAGATGTTATAATCAAACTGCCCATTCTGGCCTATGGGGACAGGTAGCCTTGCAATAGTGAAAAACGAAATTGGCTGTAATTCACTATCAGGATAAGCCACACACACCAGGTCATGTCCTACCTCTTACATACAATGCACCCTGCCCGCAGGCCTACCTTAGGGGTGACTAACATGCAGAAAAGGGAAGGTTTGGAGACTGGTAAGTGGGTGCACTTACCAAGTCGACATGGCAGTATCAGACTGCACACAGGCTCTGCAATGGCAGGCCTGAGACACACTTTACAAGCTGCTCCTGTGGGTGGCACAACCAGTGCTGCAAGCCCACCAGCAGCATTTGATTCACAGGCCCTGGGCACAAACAGTGCACTGTACTAGGGTCTGACAGTGAATCAAATAGGCCAAACATGGAGTCATTAATCCATACATTAATTTACCATAGGGAGCACTTGCACTTTGACACTGAATAGCAGTGGCAAAGTGCCCAAAGCATCTAGACCAGCAAAAACATATCAACAACAGTGGAGGCAGAGTGAAAAAATGGAAGGGAGACCCACGCCAAGGATGCCAGGTCTAACTGTACGGTAGGGAGTACTTTATCCAGGGCACAAGGCGGGGGCACAGGCGGGTGGATGGCGTCCACCCACTATTTTCACAGGGTGGACGCCGTCCCCCCTCTCAAGAAGTTAGGCTTCATAGGAACATGTCCCAGTGTAATTTCCGACACCGGAACAAATTCAGCTGCGGATGTCTCCTTTTCCTTCCGAGCAGCAACATGCAGGTGGTGGAGGGGCTTTCTTACTTTCACCCTCAGCTGGGCCACAGACAAAGGCCTAATTTAAAGGGCTATCAGCCCTCCTTTGGCTTGAGTAGAATCCTAACTGGGAGCTATCTCGAGCCTGTCACCTATATGCTAGAACTATGGACGGGAAACAAAGGCACACAGCTTCTTGTGCGTCACTTAAGTACTTAACAGAAACTAGGATTAGGAAGTAAGCTGTTGACTTTGTTCAATGATTTATAAAACCGATGAGAATGCACTGGAATTTTAGATGTATTGATATGTGCAAGTATTTACATGAATAACAATTTCAATGCCACATTTGTTTTTTATGTAATTCTTTTATAGTGCTACTCCCGATTTCGGGTGTCAAAGCGCTTTACATCACATTCACACATTTTACATTGCCAATAAATCATACAAGTGTATAAATCAATGTACAGGGTGTGTTTCATAATGCAATGATGATAGGACCACTGGAATTATGCGGCAGGGACAGTCCAAATTGTGCGGCAGGGTTGCCTAAATTATGTGGCAAGAAAAGACTAATTATGTGGCAAGAAAAGGATAATTATGCAGCATAATGCAGTACATCTAGTGCTGGTAATCCCTCATTATTTTGGAATTTATAAACATGTTGACATTATCTGGGCAAAGGTTTCATCTCATTAGTACAACTTTGACATCTAAATACAGAAATAAGCAACAGAAAGGTGACCAGCCAACCTTTCCAAAGGGCCTTCCACTGTGTGGATTTATGTGCCACTGTGCTTTTAGTAACTTTAATCAGTTTGAGCTAGAAACAAATGTTTTTTAAATCTGCAGATCATGCAGCAAGCAATGGATTATGTGGCAAATCCATAATTATGAGGAAAATGCAGCGACTGTAACATCACATAATTCCAGTGGACCTGAATGAGGGTTCCAATGTATAGGAGTCACACGTCGTCTTCATATCTCACTGCGCTAGATTAGAAGGATTACCATTTAGGAACTGCAAGTAAGAAAATGATCTCTGTGTTAAGAGCAGTAACCCACTTACCCATCTACATAAAATAAAAATATGTAATCTGCGTGTTACATGATATGCTTTGCAGGAAACTTATTAACCCTCTATTCTACTTTGAGACAAAACTGTGACCAGGCAAAACACAGATATCTCCAGCACATGCATTAATTACCATAGTTATTTGACCATTATTATTTTTCATTGAGATTTACTCAGCACACAAAGATCTCTGCAGCAGTTGCCTTAACCCCATAAGATATTTTAAAATGTGGCCTTTGCAACCAGTTAAGCCATAACAGATTTACTGTCACCTTTCTCCTTGTTGCCAATTTCTTTGTAGCAGAGTTGTATTTTTTAAAATAAAAGTTGACTGTTAGACTGCTTTCCATGACTCCGCCCCTCGTGACCCAATCAACATTTGTTGCCCATAGACCTAGGTAAGCCAACAAATTAACAGGGAGACCCAAGCCAGAGTCGAGCAAAGGGTCTGGTTTGGCTGTATGAGCCTGTGCACGAGCCGCACCCTGAAAAGGTTTGGCAAGTAAATCATGCAACAAACATCATTTTAGAATATGTTATGGTGTCTTCAACAATCAATGAAGTGTATTTAGCATGCAGAAGCATTTCAGCTTAGTACATCAGATTATATCACTGCATTGATTAAAAGTGATGTTTAAACATGAACTTGTAAACGGTTCTGCCCACCCCGGCTACAATGGTATTAGAAATCTAGGAAGCAAGTCAGTTGTCACGCATACCCTAAAAATGGCCCAGATTCTTATTATAAATGGAGCAACATTGAAGTCTATTAAATAACATACAAATGGTTTTTAAACAGCGCACATCCTGAACTCACCTATCTGAAAGGGCTCTCATGTGTTGATAAAGAAAATGAAGGCTCAGTGAAATAAAATACTTGCCTAGGATCACATACTTGGTGAGCATAGCAACCGTGATGGATCATTGGTTTTCTTGTTGCACATTGTGCAGTACAGGCCCTAGATGGGTATCTTTTTGTGTTAGCTATTAAGGCTTTGTCTTCAACTCTTGGTGCACGAGGTTAGAGCATGGTGTCAGGCATAAGACAGATGAAAGCTTAGCTCATATTGGGCTCAAGGCCCAAGAAGATCTCAAGTGATGCAGAAAAAGCCAAGACTAGCTCAAACTTTCATTGGGTCGCCCACCTCTCGTTGTACGCCAATTAAAAAGCCAAAATGTGGTATTTTTGTTCTTGCGCCCCCTACACCTTTCATGGTCACCCTGACCCCTTCCTTCCATTGGAGCTGGAGCGCAAGCTGTGCATGGACAGAAAGAGCAGGAAAGATTCAGATGGAGATTGCAGGTGGAGAGGAGTAAGCTCTTTCGAGTCCTTCATTCCAGCTCTTGGTAAGTACTAGTATCCCAGACAGAATTCACTCCATCCCATTGCAAAAGAAATACTGCATCCTATCTTTGGACAAAATGTTGCCCCTGCTGCCCGGACCTTCAACTGGACCTGCCTGAGCCCTGCTGGTCTCTGCAAGAGTGAGTCCCTAATCCCCAGGAGGTGCCTCTCCAGGTCCTGGACACTTGGCTGGCATCAGAGTGCACTCCTCTAACTCAAAAAGGAGAACTCCCAGAGTTTTGGGCTCTTCGCGACTAGGTCCGTTCGCACTAAGGTCTTGCCGCCCGTGCGGACTGTCAACTTGAAGCTCAAGTGAACGCATCTTCGCGCTACCGCGACCACCAGCAACACTCCTCGTGACCTCCATCGCAAACGGAACTCTTTGCACTGGACTTTAGAAGGTAACTTTTTCAGCTGGACTAATCTGGTCCCTGAATTTGCCCCTGCTCCTTCATGGTCACCCTGAACTTGTGACTTTCACCTGGTCCTGCAAGTCCAGATAACCACAAGTGGTGCTTTGTGCTTTTAGGCGCCATACTTACCTGAAATGTTTAAAATTGCTTATCTCTGGTTCTACTTATTGGATGTTTGTTGTTTTGGTGTATTTTTATTTATTAAATGTTATTCCATTTTTCTAAATTGGTGTGAGATGTTCCTTGTGTGTGTTTTTACTTTATTACTGTTTTTGTGCTGCATACATACTTTACACATTGCCTCTAAGTTAAGCCTGACTGCTTTTGTGCCAAGCTACCAGATGGTTATGCACAGGTTGATTTAGTGACTTTTGCAGTTCCCCTGACAAGGATTATGGCTGTTGCTTGAGAAGGGCTCAAACCCCCTCAACCAACAACTCAATTTCTCACAGTTTCCAAAGTCTGAATTAATATATGTGCAGAATATCCAGTTCTAACTGTATATTTCTTAGGGAATATCATTTGCCATGCTCAGAATACCAAATACAGTGTGCAACTTGCATTTTTTTTATGGTCATAGTGCTAAAATTGTCAGTGTATATAATGGTGGTATGTTTGGTAGGTTAATACATTTTACAGCTCTGATATTCACAATTGCAGATTCTAGAATTTTTCATGCAATGCATGAAATGTGCTTTGCTCTTCGTACCAAGTTTTGTATGGCTAGCTTGTAGAACGTAGTGGCTTGTCTACTGTAGTTAGTTAGACACCAAACTACATCTACATTTGGGCTATTAATTTCCTCAGACAGGGAACGCACGTCACAGGCTTAAGTGCTATTCAGCTTGCATTTGTAAAATCTTGTAATGCTGTCAAATGTATTCATATTAGACCTACAAAACATATATGTGGGGTATTAAGATCTGATGTCACTTCTTGTGATGTCACTTCCTGTGAGGTTGGGATGTCACTTCCTGTGGTGATGCCACATGCGATGTCATGCGCATGATGCCACTTGCATACTGCTACTTGGTTGGTCCCCACCACTTCCTTTTTTAAGGACTTGTGCCCTGACGTTATCCCATAAGAAAATGCTGCAATACAGCATACAATGAATGCTGGCTATTCCTAATGCTCTTGACATGTCAGAGGAAGCTTCAGAGAAAATCTTATTCAATATGTAAAAGAGGCATCTGAGTTTAAAGAACGCTGCTTGGCCAATTAGCTGTAGTCCACTAGCGTCATCGACAGATCTGCCTTGTTTTTTATTTTAATGAGGAGGCTGACTTGTTTTTCACTGACAAACGCAAGCACGCAAAACGGGCAATTAACAGGATGAAAATCTGCAACCACTAATGCGTTGGCTGAAGTCGGCGGGCGTGCACTGCTGAGTGCGCTACTCTAGAGCTGCCCTCGTGGGGTTCGCAGAAGGAATGTACCTTAAAGCGCACGTTGGCCATGTCCGCAGCTTGTGCCTTTCAAAATAAAAATAAGGTGCGAGAGAGTCCCGCAAACCAACAGACAGCTCCGCGTGCGCCATGAACCATGACCTCGCTGACCTCTTCAATGTACTGGAGCTGAAGAGCTCTCCATCAGCGCATGGCCGTTTCATATGGTAATTGTGGTATCTAGGTATCCAAGGATACCTGGAATGTGACGCCGTGGAATGCGGGTGATGGGGAGTCATTACGGTAATTCCTTCTTATTTTCAGTGGAAAATCAGGGGAGTCGATTGCTCTTATCATGGTTTTTGGTTAGTCGATGAGCAGTGTGCATGATGGGTAGTCCTTTGGAAACTACGACGTGTAGTTCAATTGTAAGCAACAATGTTCTCAACCGAGGCATGCCTATCCAAAGGCTGCAGGCCTCAGTGGCACACGCCGCACACCTGGACTTGATGTTGCGGGATCTGGCACATACATATACATTTTGGGAGCTCCTTTCCGAACAGATTATATATTGTTCGTAAAATAATATTCAATGCCTGTTTGCACCTTATACCGTGGAAATAGAAGCAATCAGAGGCACAAACAACAGGCTTTTAAGTTCTTTTTTGATGGTTTGCGTTTGAGCATGGGTGAGTCGGTGGGGAATGATTGAATGGTTGGATGAATGGATGATGAGTTAGTTGTTTTTACAGTTTTATATGACGCGAACTCGACCCGAAGGTACTTGTAGCACTTTATATGAGCACCAGTTACATTACACAAGTTTACACCATTGTTATTATTGTAACACTCGTACACACAGGCAGGGTCGGACTAGCTTAAAGGACACTTGTGCAGTGCCGGACGGGATGGTCTGACAGGTCAGTGTGTGGGCTGTTTCTTTGGCTGTTTCTGGGCTGGTTTTATGGTTTGCCGGGCCTGTTTTTACTGTTGATTTCCCTCATATTAAAACAAACATTGCCTGCAACAAGGCCCAATCCATGCAGTCTTCCATACCTTGTCAAACCCTTATACAGCATGTCTTTACGAATTCAACACTGTCCAATGTGCAAACTTAGGCCATTTTTTACCTTTCTAATTCACTAATGGGGGCCACTTTTATTTAGGTGCCCGGGTCTATTTTCTGTCCCAGTCCGACCCTGCACAGGAAGACTGCTCTGCACCAGAGCGGGTGTAGTTGGACTTCAGTGGCCATAGTGCAGCGGGGCCTCGGAGCACCAATTAGGCCTCACCTGTTCCTGTAGCTAACTGGACCTGGTATGTGCTCATGAATTAATCTCAGTCGCTAACCCTGCTGTTCCGACCTTCTCTGGCAGAGGCTGTGCATCCACCATCGGTCACATTTTGTTGTCTAGATCCCTGATCAGCCCGATTGTTAATAGTGATCCAGCGCGCGGCCAATGCCTAATCAGGGATCAATACTCAATAATATAGCAGAACAATGGCCCATACACACTCACCCAAATCCCTGATGCGCTGGTTGTCAATTTTTATACAAGTTCAATTCTCCTTCTTCATATCTGTTCATATATGACAATTTTTCCCAATACCTATCTAATTCATCAATCAACTCTTCCTCTACTTGGTCGATGAACCAATTAGTTGAATAGTTGATGGTAATGATACTCTTTTATCTAACTAATCATTTATAAACTAAATAACCACAGACTCTCGTTGAAGTTAATAAAGTTTATGTCAAAATCATGTAATAAAATGCTCAAATGCTTACGGTCATAAATGCAAACAATGAACTCACATAAGGAGAGAGAGAACATCAGCAAATCAAATGAACAGAACTCATCAATAAGCAATATTGCATGAAGGAGTGGATAGATAAAGAGACAAACGTTTCAGAGACAAAAATACATTCACGTGTAAATTATGAAGAAAAACGAGTTAGAATAATACAAACCCAGCGGATTTGTAGTGAGAACCACCCCTCTGGCCTAAGTGGTGGTGGGGATCCCCCGAATTAGAGTCAGGGGACAAAGATTTCAGGGACAGGATCAGGACAGGACAGGAATCAGCTAGGCCTCTCTTCTAACCGACGGACTGCGACGCATCCCCCTCTCTCAGCCTCTCCACCTAACGTGCTAAACCACACCCCTAAAGACACCCCAATTATACCTTCAAACCTACAAGTCCCACATCAATTGAAACATCCCACGAAACTAAACAGTTGATTGGTGGACTTTGGGGGTGGTATGTCACACCATGATGACTTCATTCGCTCTTAAGCTTATTCTTTGTTTTATGCCCATTTCTCATTAGCTCATATATTGTACATTCACACGATCAAGTCTAAGTTACAATTTTATACATTTCAAGCAATATCTTCAGGAAATGTCCTTCTATCCCACGGTCTGTCACGTTGCTTGGCAGACGATCATCATATTGGCCTTCAACTCTTTCATCTCTTCTGCTGTGCTCAGTGCTTCAACGTGCAGTCTGAACAGCATTTACTTTAATTTCCAACCCGCCTTCACTTTGGTCAATATAAGAAAACATGGAGTTCATCCAGCCCACTAGTTTCAAGTTCAAGTTTCAAGTTTATTTGTTTATGATTTTGGAACTCCAAAGAGATCCACACAATTTAACAGGCCTACAACATATAAATACAACATTTTATAAAACAAAGTTTCTACAGTCATTATAAAACATCAGATAAAACCAAAATTGATAATTATAGCCATCATATAAATGTATATTAGTACATATTTAAAAACACTTAAAAAAGTTAAAAATCCTGTGACAAAACATTTCATTTGGTGGTTCATAAATAGAATCTATTAGTGCAGAGGCCGAAAGGATAGATAATTGTAGACAGATTGGTCTCATCCATTTACGCCGATACAATAATAGAGCGGGGCAGATAAATAGCACATGATTAACATCCTGGATAGAATTATTACACAGATTACAAATTGGAGAAGAACCATACCATTTAGATAGTACATTGTTCAACGGGAGCATACCCTGCCTCAATAATAGCCAAAAGCGGCGCACTCCATGGGGCAGGTTCCAAGAGATATAAACCTGTGCTTTTTTTATCACACAGGAATCTGTGGCCGGGTGAATACCTCTCTTTAAAATACGAGCTTCCTTATCCCTGGTAAAACTTAATTTCCAAGTGGCCTGCTTCAAAGTGGCCCTTAATTGATATGGCGATAGAGTAAAAAGTAGGGATTCATCCAGTTGTAGCAAATCAACTGCAATTCAAAAATTTTAACAATTAATGACTGCTCCTTTAAACTTTCTAATATTTCTTTTTGGATTAAAAATCTTAGTGTGCCAGGATCACCCTTTACCAGACTTGTAACCCACCGCACTATCCCTGCAAGACCCTGTACCCAACTACTTCTTAAACCAAACTCTAACCTTAGTGCAGCCACGGGGCAAGCAGTGTTAACTGAGGCTAGGCTCCTCAAAATTTTGCCTTCTGTTGTATTAAAAAAGACCATTTTTCTATATCAAGTAATTCAATACCATACAGCAGGGAAGCAGGAATTTTTGCACGAAATACCTCTAATAAAAGTGCAAAATGTCTTTTTCCAGTAGATTTGTATAGGGAGCCCAAGCTTTTCCCCTGTGTAGTAGCTTTATAGATGTTATTTTCTATATGGGCTTTATCACTTAGGTTACCACACACCGTTTTTCCCAAGAAAACGTAAGATTTTACAAATTCCAATTTTTGTCCACCTACAGACCAAACAAAATTCTCATACTGGAGCTTTTTTCTTCCATGCATGCACATTATTTTACTTTTAGATACATTAATCTTTAAATAGTGAGCCTCTGCAAATTTATATAGTGCCTGCAGACGACTATTCAATCCCTTAGGTGTTAAATCCAAGATTAAAATGTCGTCAGCATAAAGTAAACAAGCGATCGGTTTTCCCCTAGTAATGGGGCGATGCCCTCACTTTGTGCCAAAGTGTACGGAAGGTCAGATATATATAGGGAGAAAAGTAGAGGAGCCAATAAACAACCTTGTTTTAAACCATTTGCAGTAAGGATAGTTTGGGAGAGACCTATTTCCCTCCCATTAAAACTCTACACCAAGTGTCTGTATAAAGTGCACGAACTAGCTCCAAGAGGATGGCCGGCATACCCAGGTCCGACAGTTTTCTCCACAGCAAAATCCGATCTACTTTATCGAATGCTGTGGAGAAGTCTATAAAGGCTGTGTACACTCTTCCTCCTCTAACTTTAACATATTTTTCGTTTATTACCTGTAGTGCGGTTAGATTATCAATAGTTCCATGTTTTGTCCTAAACCCGGTTTGTTCAAATGGTAAAATATTTTCCACATCCACCCAATCATTAATTTGAGTCAAGAGGCATTTAGCAAAAACTTTACCCACTGCGTCAAGAAGGGCAATTTGACGATAATTGTGTGGGGCATCTCAATCTCCTTTCTTAAACAGGGGGACTAATATACTTCCCTTCCAAGAGAGGGGAACCATTTTATTTGCATAGCAATAATTAAACACCGGATAAAGGATTTTACTCCACAGTGAACTATTTTGTTTTAAAACTGTGATTGGTAATTCATCGGGACCCATCGCTCCAGAGGATCGCATCCTCTTGATCGCCATTTCAATTTCTTTTTCAGATGGCGATCCATACGATGAGGAGTCTTCCTTTAATGCAGTGTAGTTAATTGCCTTTGCATTATCTGCATATAAGTCCCGAATGAAGCCAACCCATTTATGTTCCGCAATTGCAACGGGGAGTGGTCGAGATCTGGCACCACATCCTTCTCCAATAAGAGACCAAAACGTTCTTACTTGGCCTTTATACACTGCTTCTCTCAGTTTAATCCAGATGTTATCTTCCCTCTCTTTTCTTAACTTAACCCTTACCCTAGTCCTCCTCCTTTTTAATAGTAATATTCTATGATATCTTTCCAAGGAGTAATTCAAGTATTGTTCTCTAATTAGTTTATTTATTTCAAGATTAAAAGGCTGGAGGGATCTTGGGACTACTTTAGTACTTTTTCTTTGATTCGACCTCTTCGCAATTTCTATCGCTTTGATCATAAATGCATTAAAACTGGCAATTTCTTTTCCATTCCAACTAGACAAATTCTCTACAGTGACCTCTAAAACACTGTCCAGGCCCCAGATGGCTTTGTTATCCCAGTGACATCTCCCTGTTTTCTTAGCGAAACTAACAGATTCACTGTTTAGTGCCCAAGGATCAGTCGAAAATAAATTTAAATTTACGGTAAGAGTTAGTACTTTATGGTCACTATAGGGAGAGTTACAGACCTTTAAATCTTTCAATAAGAAGAAGGAGATACTTCCCACTACCACATAGTCTAAAATAGATTCTCCACTATAAGATTTACAAGTAAAGGTAGCCGGTATATCCGAAGGCAATCTTCCATTTACTATAATACCATCAACCTTCGTTAATTCATCAATAAGCATTTTCCCTCTCTTATTTGTTCTAATATTTTTTGGAAAGAGCGCTTGTGGGATCTGCAGAGATTCTTCTTTTTCTTTATTTCGAAATGTGTCCAAAGTAGAGTTAGAGATTTTACAATTCAGATCCCCTACCAGGACTATATGAGGGGGAAGTACTACATCATTAACTTTTTTAATGTAGGAAAAAACCGTCTTTAAGTGTACATCGTGAGAGGCATCTGGTGGAATATAAGCATTTATCAGCATCAGCGGTAGAGATTTTACATTACCAGGATTATACAATGTTATTGCTAGAAAAAGATTACTAGGATCTTTATAGTAATCATAATTCCATTTTATCTTATTAGACAATAAGCAGGCAACCCCTCCCTTTGCATGTCCTCTCCTGGACGGGGTTGCTTTGCAATCTAAAATAAAATAATCCTTACATAGCAATTCCTCTGTACACCAGGTCTCCTGAAGACAAATCACGCTTTGCGTCTAATGCACATAAATATTGTAACTTGTCCCTAGTATTCTTTATTCCTGCAGCATTCCAAGATATTATTTTTAATTCATTGCTAAAAGGATGACTGTTGTAGATATTTATTATTTGATCTACTCGATAGAACACCAGGTAACCAGTTCCATTTTGGACTCTCTTCGTTGGAATTCCATTTAAAGGAAGAGGAGGTGCAATCTTTGAGTTTCACTTGTCTACCATTTTTTGTAATACAGATTTGTAATCCCTCTGTTTCATACGAACAGTCTCTACTGTCCAGAAGTAAGTGAGTTGACAAAGACCTATTGTCGAGGGCTCTATTTCGGGGTTTCTCAAAGAATGGAATAACATCGATCCCCCTACTTTGTAGGCCTTCTGACCATTGTAATATAAGGTTTGCTATAATTTTGGAATTGAACCTTACCCTCGACTTATAGCCAACTTCTGTTTTTAAGATAGAGACTAAACTTATATCACTACTTTGTATAAGTTTCAAAGTTTCAATCTCTAGGAGACATTTAAGAAGCGAAGTCCTATTTAATATTAAATCTGTATCAAACAGAGGAATAAAATCTAACTGGAGTGTGTCCATACTTTCCCAGGTGCATTCAACATCAGTTATCTCTGGTTTACCTCTCATTTTTACAATGTCAGAGAAGGGGACAGCCAAGGGATTAAGTACTGATGGAAGAGGATCAACAGGCCTTGACTGCTCCACTATTATAGGTAATGGAGACCCTCTGTTTCGATATTATTAGAGTCTTTTATGGGATATGCAATATTCATGGGGAGACATCATAGGCCATCATTGACTCTATTATTAGCTCTTTATTCTCAGGGTTCACCAGATCAACTTCATGTATCTGCTTCATATCTTGTGATGTATTTTGCGGAGTCTGGGAGAAAGTTTCCTTGCTAGCTGAGGCCTCGAAGTTTTCTTTAAAACGAATTCTCCTTTGCTTCTTTTTGACAATCTTCGTATTGATTTCATCTTTTCCCTCTATTCTTTTCCTTTTTCCCATTTCTCCCATTTTTTCCAAGTGTGAGGCTCCTACGACATTTTCTTTCTCATCACTTAACTGGGTTTTAAAAATAGAGAATACTTCCTTGTCTATTCTTTTCACTGATCCCACCGAGCCTTTTACTTCTTGAGCTAAATCATAGATAACCTGTATGGGTTCGGGTAAAGGATCAGAGGTCCTCTCTAACGTCACCACTTTATTCATTTGCTTATCTATTTGGGAATTGCCATCATGGACAGTAAGGATTGGGTGACTACTAACATTTTCAAATATATTCTCTAGAACCTCTTCTACCTTTACTTCCGCTTCTACATGTTTAATAACTAATTTTGAAGTAACCTCCTCTCCTGATTACTCTTTAACAATACCTTTAATATTTGAGTTACAGTTTCCAACACACAGTCAGAACCTCCTACAAATTTTTCCAATAGCGTTAGAATAGAAGATAATAGATGTTCTAAGGATACTAGTGAATCCGAGACTATTATATCCTTCCTTATAATTTGACTGGGTTGGGTATCACTGATATATAAATCAGGGGTCAGAGAGGGGTGTGAAAGCAAGAGAGATTGATTTGATATATTGGATGGGGTACTACTAAATAATTTTAGTCCTATAGGAACTGTTATAGCTGGAGTATTTACTAGCTCTATAATCTTGCTAGTATCATGGGAAATATACCTCCTGCAGAGCTCTAAATCTAAATCGGGGAGAGTAAAATCTTTATTTTGAGCATCCTCTACTGTATAGGGACCAGAGGTCTCTTCTATAATACCGTGAGGTATGTGGGGTATTCTGTGTGTAATTACCTCTGATGTTTTAAGAGATGGTAAGATAGGTCCAAAAGATACATGGAGGACTGGAGAACACGCCAGATCCCCAGGGCACCGTACTGGATGCCTCTGGGAATCTGGAGAATCTCCCCTCCATGCTTACTACCAGCAGTATGTAATTCTACGACCTCAACCATATCAGGGCCAATGTTAACAGTATTTACCATTTCACCATCATTCTCATTCCCAATCACATATTCCCCCCCATTCCCAATAGTTGCAATGTTAGATCCAGCTTGAAGATTTTTTTCCTTTCCCCTTTCCCATAGACTGAATAGTTGACTTTTTCCTTTCGACAACATGCCAGGAACTTCCTTATTACGTAAGGGATTTGATTTAGTTTTTGCACAGGTCCTACCCACAAGCAATCGTCCTGACCTAAGTTTTTTTGCCGTCATTTTATCTAAGGCCTGTACAAAAAGTGTACTGCCTAATCTTATCTATTATATTAATTATATATTTGATATATTATACATTCTTGTAAGCTTATTCATATATACTCTTATAGATTTGCCACAGACTTAGTTACGGTCCCTTAAATTTTTAGCCCAGAACAGAAATCGCTCGCTCTACTACGCTTGGAGCTGAAACCGTCCTTTCTTTGCTTTTTTGTTTAACAATAAGGGAGCCAAGGGTAAGAGGACAGAGATATCAAATAAATCAAAGGACAAGGGACAAAAGATAAGGCGTTACACCATTGGTAACCATAAAATAACTTGGGGAACCACACAGATGACACAAGTAACGATAAAAATAAGTAATTTCACGGAGAAAATACCAGAGTCATCAAGTCACCAAACTATACGACAGAGAGACAGGGGGACACAAGACAAAGGAAAAAGGGACTGCGGTAGTCTGCATGCAAACAGTACTAGCTACTATTGATCACTGCCCACTAGTGCTATTGACTTTTTCTGTGCACAAATTACACAAATTTCAAGGAGACAGGAAGGCAGATCACGGGCAGCTCATGAAGACCCAACAACCCCCCCCCAAAAAAAAAAAAAAAAGGTAGTAAGGTATAGTCACCCCAAGCAGAGCTTTGACTAGGGAGTGTCATGCAACCCCACAAGTTTACCTGTTTCTTGCGGAGAGATCTCGCAGAGACGACATGAGCTATCACCCTTGTACCCACCTTACCCGAGTCGAACCTTGAAAACAAACTAGGATAAAGATGGGAGCGGGGAGGAAAGCTGGGATTGCAGGAGGGTGTCCGGAAGACCGGTAGAGGACGTCCTCCTGTTCGGATTAACTGTGGACACCAACTGCATAGGGAAACAAGGGAACACCTATTACTATCAGCCCAAACACACCCTCTTCCAGTCACTACCATACACTCATGCGGAAGACAGCAGTTACCTCATAATTGGACATCATATGTTCTGAAGTCCTCAATGGTAAGAACAGAATAGCGCTCCTGCGCAAGCACACCAAGGCAACTAGCGCTCCAGCGCGAGGCACACCAAAGAAACCAGCGCTCCTGCGCAATGTGCACACAGAAAGAAATCAACGCTCCTGCGCAAGGTACCCACAAAGAAATCAGCGCTCCTGCGCAATATACACCAAAGAACTCAGCACTCCTGCGTGGTGAGAAGAACCCAAAATAAGCGCTCCAGCGCGGTCTGGCTCTAATGGTCAAACAAGGAAAAATAACAAACAAGCACTCCAGCGCGCTAAGGCAAAAAGTAGAATATCCTGAATGTCACTGACTGGACCCCTTCTCAGGGAAAGCAAGGCACATCCAAATACGCAAGGACTAGCCAAGGGAGGAAGGCATAAGGGTGTCAGCAAGTGGTAAGTCACGAAAGAAAAACAAGAAGAATGGCAGTGCTCCTGCGCAGCTCAGAAATACCTGCAAAGGTGTCTGTCCAGGCACGGGCGTCAATACGAAGCGCCGACCCGAGGGGAATCACTGAGTTTATGTGGATTCCCCCGGAAGCGCTGAGTGACGTGGCGGTGGTTTCAGCAAGGAAAGCTGAACCGCTAACCGCCAGTAACCCGGAAGTGAGGGGAACTGTTCCGCACGAGTGAAGGTACAAACGTGCACACAAACATACCTGGTGATCGGGGAGGAGGAACTCCTACCGAAACATGACAGTACCCCCGCCCAAAACAGACCCCCACCCGCAACATCAGCCTCACAAAGGGGTGGCAGGGCGAGGACTAAGAGGGTGACTGACATGGAAGACACGAACCAACCGGGATGCATGGCGTACATGAGACAGGGGTTCCCAGGACCGTTCCTCTGGACCGTACCCTTTCCAGTCTACCAGATAAAAAAGCCTCCCCCGGGTACGACGGGAACCCAGTATAGCCCTGACCTCGTACTCAATGTGATCGTCCCTGAGAACTGGGGAAGGAGGGGCCGAGACAGTTCACTCAGGGTGAACAGCACGCAGAAGGGAGACATGGAAAACAGGGTGTATTTTCATCTGCGGAGGTAACAAGAGCTTCATGGACACACGGTTGATCACTTTGTCAATGACATAGGGTCCCACAAAACGGGGCAACAGTTTTTTGGGGCCGTGCACGTTAAGGTTACGGATGGAAAGCCACACCCTATCTCCCTTTTTGTAGGCGGGCTCCTTCTTCCGGTTATCATTCGCGTACTGTTTATAAGTTTCTTTGGCCCTGGCCAGCTCAAACCGGGCCTGTTGCCAGAGAGTGCAGAGCCTGGCATGGTATGCCTGAACCGTGGGCAAGGGACTGTTCTGTGGTTCTTCCCATGGCATAGTTCTAGGATGTTTGCCCTGTAGGCAATAGAAGGGGGACATTCCGATGGCGGAATGCATGTTGTTGTTATATGCGAATTCCACCATCCATAGCACCTCTGCCCATTCTTTTTCAACTGTCAGAAGCAAGCAACGGAGGTACTGCTCCATGGTGTGGTTAGTCCTCTCGGCTTGACCGTCAGTCTGAGGATGGTATGCTGATGACAAGCGAACGTCCATGTCCATGGCAGTGCATACCTCATTCCAGAAACGAGACACGAACTGCGAACCCCGATCTGTTATGACCACAGACGGTATGCCATGCAGACGAACCACATTTTGCAGGAATACCACTGCCAGTTCAGCTGCCGAAGGCAATTTCTTCAGTGGCACGAAATGAGCCATCTTCGTGAGGTGGTCTACTATGGTCAAAATAGTGGTGTAACCAGATGCGGTGGCTGGTACTCCTACGACGAAGTCCATGGAGATGGTGTGCCAAGGGTGAGGAGGAACAGGAATGGGGTGTAACAACCCAACGGATGGTCCCGACAAGTTCTTTCCTTGGGCGCACACACTACAATGAGCGATATGGAACCTGGTGTCTGTTTCCATCGTGGGCCACCAGAAATGCCTCTGCAACAGTTCCATGGTTTTGTGATAGCCTGGATGGTTGGACAATACATGGTTGTGACATGTAAACAGGGCCTGCTGTTGGTGGGCTACCAAAGGAAGGTAGTATTTGTCGTCTTTGTACAGGAACCCCTTCTGTGTGGTTACACCCGTGTGGTTCTCTACCAAGGACGTCTGATCAGTCTGTTTTATGTCGTCATGAAGCTGGGAAAGAAAATCAGACGTTAGAACCACACCCTGGAAGCAGTGTTCGGGAATGATGGGCAATGGCTCAGTGACTGACACAATGTCATCGGTGTCTTCTAGACGGGATAACGCATCAGCCTTGGCGTTCTCCCTCCCTGGTCGGTATGTAATGCGGAAATCGTATTCATTAAAAAACAGAGTCCATCGTAGTTGTCTGGAAGTGAGGGCACGGGCTGAGCGAAGGAATTGCAAATTCCTGTGATCCGTATAAATAGTTACGGGATGTCTGGCGTCCTTCAGGTAGTGGCGCCATTTCTCGAACGCTGTCTTGATGGCCAGGAGTTCTCGGTCTGATATGGAGTAGTTGTGTTCGGCAGCTTGGAGTTTCCTGGAATAGAACGCCACAGGGTGTAGGAGACCTGTTCCGGTGTTCCTTTGAGATAACACACCTCCCAGAGCGTTTTGTGAGGCATCAGCCTCCACGATAAACGGTTGTTCGGAGTCGGGGTGTCTTAGAATGGGAGCTGTAGTGAATTTGCTTTTCAGCTCCTGAAAAGCGTGTTCGGCTTCTGTATCCCAGCAGTAACGGACCCCTTGCGCAGTAAACGAGTGATGGGAGTGACAATCCTGGAGAAACCTGTGATGAAGCGGCGGTAGTAATTAGAAAACCCAAAACCTCTGGACGTGTTTCACGGTGGTAGGAGATGGCCATTTCAAGATAGCTTCTACCTTTTTGTTGTCCATTTGGATGCCAGTCGGAGTGATGACATGTCCCAGGAACTCGACAGTCGTAGTATGAAAGATGCTTTTCTCCAGTTTGACGTACAAACCATGTCGTCCTAGTTGTAGGAGGACGGCGCGTACGTGTTGGACGTGGTCTGACAAGGTCTGTGAATATATCAGTATATCATCGATGTATACTATACAGAATATATCAATGAAGTCCCTCAACACCTCGTCGATGAAAACTGGAACGCCGCGGGGCGTTGCAGAGCCCGAAGGGCATGACCTGGTACTCGAAGAGGCCGAATTTGGTCCGGAATGCTGTTTTCCATTCGTCACCCTTCCGGACTCTGACTAGATGGTAAGCTCCCCGAAGGTCCAGTTTGGTGAAGATAGAGGCGTTCTTCATTTGATCCAACAGGTTGGAAATCAGAGGTAATGGGTACCTATTTTTTATAGTGATGGCGTTCATTGCCCTGAAGTCTATACATGGCCTGAGATCCCCCTCTTTCGGGAAAAAGGAAGATGGCGGATTGATTCCGCCGTGAGAGGCAGCGTTCAAAGAGCTCTCCCGACAATGCTGACTACCGAACGCTAAAACAAAAGACTCTTGCTAAAAAACGACACGTAAAAGAAAAAGCTTTCAGCGTTTTAAATGTTCCGGTTTGAATCCTGGCAATTATTCCTTTTTGGCGATACCCGGAGTTGTTTGCATCGGCGACGGAGGGGTCAGAACGGTCAGTGCTGTCTGGTGACCTACAGCCCCGGTCTATCCGCTTCACTGTCTATGGCTCCATCTAAGCTGAATACCGTGCGGACTGGACGTGTAACGCGCACTTGTGCAGCGGCTGCTGCCGCAGGTAATGCGAGTGCTGAGAAGAACGAAAATATAATAAAAAAAGGAACCATCCATGTGGGAAGACCGATAATGAAGCTGCTTCATTCCGGAAAAGCCAAAGAGCTCGGTATGACTACACCGGGATCCGCTATGGCTGAGGCGGTGCTGGAGATGGTGCATCACGGACTACAGGGCTCACCTGAATCAAGGCGGGAATCACCGAAGGGAGCAGCGGCGATGGACGCTCGGAGAGGCAGCACAGGCGCTGGAGATGCGGTCTGAGGACGCCAGGGAGAATGGAACTCTGGCGCTTATACCGCAGAAAGTAACCGGTAATGAAAACGAAAATCTGTCTTTGAATCCTAGCGATCATAGCGCTGTTATAGGGGGCTCCTTAGCTCTATATCTATGGATGGCGTGGATGGTGTTAAGTCAGCTGTTTTAGCTGGTTTAATCTCGCCTGTGGCTATGCCGGCACTCGCACTGCTAATAGATCAATCGGCAGCAGTGGCGGAAATAACTGCAGAATCTACCTTTGATAATGGGCAAAATGCGTTAACTAGAAATAACGAAGCTATTCCTCGATATGAGAAAGACACTCCAGCTGTGGCAAGTTCAGATTTGGAATCAATGCAGGGAGAAGGAGGGACAAGAGAACTTTTTAAAGCACAAAGGGAAGGGGAAATTTCTGAGATGCTCACAGCTGATCTAATAACTCAACAGAGCAAGGAAAGTGCTGAATTGCCCACAGATGCTGCTATTGATGAGATATCCTTATCTCCAATCTCAATAACTAACAACGATATATCAATATATTCAGAAAATGAGACTAATGTCCTGCAACTAGCATTAACATTACAGCCAGCTCAGTCAGTGCAGTCGGTAAAAAGAAATGCAATGTTAAAACAAATAAACAAGGCAAACTCAGTCGAAATCTTTCTGAATCAAACTGCAACAGCAATATGACCCAGAAACAAGCAAGCACAACATCTGCAATACATGTAAGAGCCAAAACTAGGAATCAACACAGCCCTCTGCGTAAATGGGTGACCTCAAAAGGGGAAGTAAAAGCAATTATATCGAGACTATCTGGCTCTGGCCCGGTTTTGGGGGAAAATCTGGCAACTACCGGTACTCAATACCTTCCACTTCCTCAGCAGATGGGGCATGATATATCAGGTGATACTATTGGGATTAGCAGCGCCAATGAGAACTCTGATATCACTGGATTATTTAATACTGGCACTATGCATCTTATGAGAGATGCCCCTGGCCCAACGACTTCTTTAGCCACCACAAATATATCAGGCTCATCAGAAGTACTAGAACCATCATTAGCATCAATTATGCAAGCATTATTAACTCAAAGAGCTGAAGCACAAGAACACTTTACTCAGCTTCGGGCAGACAATGTTAATATACAGCAGGCTATGGTGGCAGTAACTGATAAGATGGCAGCAATTACAATTGAGATGACTAACCTTCAGCAAAGGATATCGGATAATGAGGATGCAGTCTCACATTCAACTAAACTACTTCAAGAGCATGATACACAAGTTAACGCTCTTCAGTTAAAGGTCGAGGACCTTGAGAATCGGCAGCGCCGGAATAACCTGCGAATATTTGGGATTCCGGAGGGCAGCGAAGGGTCAGACTCACGTGAGTTCATAGTTCGAATCTTTCAGAAGGCTTTCCCTGACCTATCAGATTGGGACTGGGATTCTCAAATTCAACGAGCTCATAGATTACCTATATTCTTAAACCAAGGCGCACAGCTTAACCCACGACGTCCAAGACCAATACTTATCAACATAGGCAATTTTTTGTTACGTCAGGCAATCGCAATCAAAGCTCGACCCTCTACACCAATCATAGTTGAGTCATTCTCTATTGTCGCAAGGTCGGATTTATGTAAAATAACAATGGACAAAAGGTGGAGAATGAGACAACTTATTGACTCTTGGAAAGCTCTCGGAGCCTTGGTCTATCTGCAAGAGCCAGCTCGATTGAAGATTATTAAGGATGGTAGATCGCAGCTTTATTTCTCAGATCAGGAGGCAAAATTGGCACTCACCAAAGCTCAACAAGCTCAACAAGCTCAACAAGGCTCCAAATAATCACTTGGAATCTGAAATAAGGAAGCAGAATATAAATATCTTTTTCTTTGTACTCCCTCTCTGGGATTTGGGGTCTCAGACTATAAGTTCTAGATCTGGGAGTAATTATAATTAGGATGAATCGGAACAGTGACTATGGATATATGGACATATGGCTAAAATTGGTTCCTAATTCTTATTGTTTTTGTTTACAATTTATATTTTACTAAATATTGTTGGGAGAAACTCACAGTGGCGCTGCCTCCTTAGCTGTCTGTGAACGACAGCAAGATGGTGGGGGTGATTCCTTTTTCAGGATACGGGGTGGGGAGGGGGTTACTCCTCATAGGTTGAGGAAAGGTTGGGGAGGGCGAAGGGTAGGGCAAGGATTACTGATGATTAAGGGACTTTGTGTCGGCAAACAATGGAGCTGGGGGTGTAAATTAAGGGGTGTACAGACTAAATTAAAATATATGATTAACATTGATATAAACTGCAGAATCCGTAAAGATAAGAATAACTTATTTAAATTGGCTATTCAATCATTTGAAAAGATGCTCTCTTTAAAACTAAATTTAAAAACTTTTTTTTTAGGGAAACTTAATGTGTGCCCGAAATTCTTCAAATACATGCAATGGGGTTAATCAGGTGCATAAGCTGGAATGTGGCTGGGCTAAACTCATTTAGTAAACGGTGCTTGGTGAGGGAGGAGCTAAGGATACATAAACCACATCTGGTGGTCTTAGTAGAGACACATTTAGCATACAAAGATAGGGGTTTGTTTAAACAGCTTGGATTAGAAATGCTTGAGTGTACCTCACAGGGTGCAACAATCAGAGGCGTAGCCATCCTTAAAGACAAACATTTTATATGCAAAAAACTTGAAAAAGCCTCTGACCCAGGTGGTAGATGGGTAATTCTACAATTGGAGATTAACAAAAAGAAGTTAGTCCTATGTGCACTATACGGTCCAAACCAAGATGATCCTACTATCTTCGAGAAGCTAATGATGGAGCTTTTGGGTTGGCAGGGGGAAATCATAATCTTAGGGGATTTTAACTGTACCTTAAATTACTCTATGGATTCATCTAATCGGTATGCTTCTCCAAGAATGAATAGAGTTAGAAGATCAATTTTGGAAATGGCCCGACTTCATGGGATGGCTGATGTATGGCGTACATTATACCCAACTAAACCTGGCTTCACGTATTATTCTAGACCTCATCAACATTACTCTAGAATTGATCTAATCCTGGTGAACTGCTCCCTTTTAGGGAGAATAGATATCGAAGTATGCCCGCGAATAACATCTGATCACAACCCTCTATTAATATACTTGCAATTTTCCTTAGAGGACAAGTGTTCTCGCTCTTTTTCATTTCCTAGGCATTTGCTATGCGATCCCGAATATATCTCTCGTACTACAGGGGTTCTTACTGATTATCTACAACACAACATAGGCACTGCTTCTTCTTTTATAATATGGGATACAATGAAAGCTGTGATTCGAGGATCTACACAGCAATATATTTATCAATTGAATAAAGCTATTCAAGGGAGGGAGAAAGAGCTATGCAATAATCTAACAAAATTGGAGCTGCTACATGCTCAAGAGATTATGGCGAATGGGTTAAATAAAGAAGCTATATATTCTGAATTAATAAGTACAAGGGCACTTATGACCCGGCGATTTAAAGAGAAAGTGGCTGCTGCTTATAATAAAAGTCGAATGAATAGATATGAATACGGGGATCAAGTCGGTCGCTTATTGGCTTATCAGGTAGCAGATAAGAAAGCTAAAACCAGGATAGACTCAATTAAAGGCAAAGATGGTATTATATACAACTCGACTAATCTAATTTTGGAGCAATTTTATCAATTCTACTTGGAATTATATGCTCTGTCAGAAAATTATGATTCAGCGGTGGCTGAAGAATATTTACAATCATTGAGGCCCTCTGTTCTTGATCCAGAGGCTATAGAACACCTACAACTTGATATATTAGAAGATGAAATCGCAACTGCTATAGCTGCGCTGCCTTTAGGCAAAGCAGCCGGAGACGATGCCCTACCACTGGAGTTTTATAAAACTTTTAAAACTTTAATTCTCCCACTGTTCCAAGAAGTGATGCACCAGATAGCTGAGTGCAAGCAAGTTCCTGATTCTTGGGATATGATTAATATTGTTTTTTTCTTAAAAAGGGAAGAGTGCAGATGAATGTGGGTCTTATCGACCAATATCCCTTATAAATACTGATGCTAAAATATTCTCTAAAGTATTGGCAAATCGTCTGGCATCATATATGCCAGATCTGGTATCTGAACACCAACACGGATTTATTTCAGGCAGGGATACTACCGCACATGTTAACACGGCTATAACTGCATTTGATATCGCTCATAAAACATCGAGTACCATGGGGATGATTCTATTAGATGCTGAGAAAGCATTCGACCGGGTGGTATGGGATGCATTGTGGCAGATACTACGTAATAATGCAATACCAGATCGGTTTATGAACTGGATTAAGGCACTATATACTAACCCACAGGCCAAGCTAATATATGCTAATCTGAATTCCAAGATATTCTGCATACAACGTGGTACGAGACAAGGGTGTCCACTTTCTCCTCTACTTTTTGCTCTTTATATCGAGCCTTTCATCGAAACATTGAATCAAAATGTAGATATCACCCCATTCAATAACGGTGCGTATCAACTTAAAGTAGCCGCATATGCGGATGACATCGCGATATTTACATCAGACCCAGCAACTACTGCTGATATAATAAAGGAAGAAGCAAAACATTTTGGGCTTTTCTCGGGCTATAAGCTTAATATAAGTAAAACACAAATAATACATAATCTGCCACCTGATACATCTATTCGTGGAACTTGTACAGAGGCCACATATTTAGGTATTAGGATCACTAAAAATGTGGACCAAATCTGGAAATTAAATTATGGAGCATTGTTACAGACAGTAATTAAACAGTTTAAGAATTGGAATAAGCTACCCATAACTATTATTGGCCGGATTAATATAATTAAAATGATCATTCTACCTAAATTTTTATATCTGTTTCGGGCGATTCCTTTACGGGTTCCCAATTATTTTTTTCATAAATTAGAGGGTGCTATCAGTAGTTTTATTTGGGGCTATAAAAAAGCTCGTCGATCGATAAAACTTCTTAAGTTTCCTTATAAATTTGGGGGTTTGCAACTTCCTGACTTTAAATTGTACTTCTGGGCAGCATTTACAGGACGTATACAAAGCCTTTTAACTGATAAGCTTTCATATTATGGGCTTACTTTAGCTTTAGGTAATGACAATCGTATGTTCTTGTATAGGATTAACGACCCTAATTACTATAAAAGAGTTCGATTTAAGACTATAAGGGACATTGTATGTATTTGGAAGGAAATTCTTTGTTATCTATCGCTTACTTTTGATGACCTTGTTAGACATGAATATTTTCAACTATGGAACAATCCATTTCTTCCAAATATATTTCATGACGGATCTGCTTCTAATTGGGCTAAACATGGTATTGATAGATTGGGACAGCTATATGATCATTCTGGCTTCTCCACCTACTTATCATTACAACAATCTTTTGGTCTCCCACATCAGTCATTTTTTAAGTATCTGCAACTCAGAGACTATTTCTTCAAACAAAAACTAATGCATCTGCCGCACTCTCATATAGTCCTTACTTGTTTTTTAAATCCTGCTCACAAAATTAGAATTAGTACAATGTACGGACATTTGTGGAGTGTTAAAAGTGCTGATCTTAGCGAATTAGCAAATAAATGGAATCAGACTCTGAATATGGATATAGAAACATCTGAAATTACAATGGCTCTAGACAAATTAAATAACTCAGTACATTCTGTAAGTCTAAAGTTACAACAGTTTCGAACTATCTGCATGTTATATTATACTCCAGACAAAATAACAAAATGGCAACTAGTAACACAAGTACCAGGCAGTAGGAGTATGGATAGAACAATTTGTCCTAAATGCGGTCAAAAGGCGGCTGATATCCTTCATATGTTTTATCTATGCCCTAAATTATCAGAGTTCTGGGAAAGAGTCACACAATATATTGGTCAACAGCTGAATCTTGATTTAACTATATCGATCAAAGAAATAATGCTGGGGTATAAGATATGTGATGATCCTTATATGGGAAACTTAATGTCTATTCTATTAGTGGCAGCCCGTCTATGTATAGCTAGAGAGTGGATTAATTCTAATCCACCTTCATTTTTTGATTGGCTGATTCTTATGAAGGATATCTATGAAAAGGAACGAGCATTAGCCAAAACTCGATCTATTCGTTCAATGATAAGATTTAATCGTATTTGGAATTTCCTCGAATGTTAATATGATATGTTTTTTAATTGACTATGGATGGTCTCGGATTGTTTTTGCCTAAGTATTAATTTTTTTTTTTTTTTTCTTGTCTTATTTGAATGTATAATATTTGTCTGCTTTCCAATTTATATGTGTACACCTCGCTAAAATAAAAAAAAAAGAGTTAAAAAAAAAAAAAAAAGAAACTCTAAGAAATAGTAACCGAAATAAAGGAATCTAATCAGCAAAAAAAAAAAAAAAAGAGATCCCCCTCTTTCTTGGCCACGAAGAAAAGAGGAGAGGATACTGGGGACCTAGAACGGCGTATAAACCCATTGCCTAGGTATTCATCCAGGTAGGAACGGAGGTGTTCATTCTCCTTGTTAGTGAGGGAGTATATCCGGCTACAAGGAAGTGTGGAGCCAGGGATCAGATCAATCCTGCAGTCGAACGAACGGTGAGGAGGAAGGGTGTTGGCTCCTTTTTGTCGAACACTGCAGCCAGGTCAATGTATGCTTCTGGTACGTTTCCAGTGTTGTCATGCCCATTCCTGTCAAGGGTAGAGCGTGGGCCTGTATGGCACGCACACCGGAGGAGTCGGTCGGTTTATAACAGGAAGTGTGGCAATAGGCTGAGTCCAAGGCTAGGGTCTCGGATGTCCAATCAATCCGAGGGTTAGTGACTCACTAGCCACGGAAGCCCCAAAATAACTCGAAACTGGGGTGCATCTATGATATCGAAGGCAATGGTTTCCGTATGTTTGTTTTCAAAGGCCATAACCAAATCTTCTGTTTGGTACCGGATAAGACCGGAGGTAAGATCAGTACCGTCCCACTGCCTTTACAGCCTCAGGGTCTTCTTTGATACCGTGGCCATACCCATATCCTTCATATACTGGGTGTCGATAAAGTTGCCGGTGGCTCCAGAATCAAGAAGGGCTGTTACGTGCCATACCTGACCGGTCCATGATCGGAGGTCCACCTTAACACCTAGGTGGTGGCTGCCACTAAAACAGGCAGGGTCGTAGTCTTGCTGGACGAAGAACCCAGTAGCTGGACCCCACTACCTACTGGGTTTCTTCGCTTCCCGCTTTGTCGGACTTAGATACAGGCAGAGCGTACGGTCTTCTTCCTTTGGCTCGGGTAGGCTTGACTGGGCATTCCCTGACGAAATGTCTGTTTTTACCGCAGTACAGGCACTGGTTTAGTTTTCTTTCTTTTCTCTCTTTCCTCATTGGAGAGAGGTCCCCTTACTCCTCTCCTATTTGCATCGGTTCAGGCACGTCACTAGGTGGAGCCGCTCAGTCCTTCGCTTTGTACTTGAAGGACAGGAATCGATTGTCGCCTCCTTTGATTCTCTCACTCTTTCGCTCCTGGATCCTGTAGTTCACCTTAACCACTTAGGTCGATGAAAGGACCTATTTCGTCAGGGGATCAGGCATCTGGGATATCAGGTCCTTCAATTTGTCGCGTAAACCTCTGTAAAACACAGATACTTTCTTAGTCTCTGGCCAACGGGCTTCAATGACGCAGTCTACTGAAGGTTGTGATGTAATGGAGCAGGTCAGTGTTGCTTTGTTTCAGATTGAGTAGTTTGTTGTCTGCGTTTGAACAAAGGTGTGACGGGCGAACATCCGTCGTAGTGCTTCCTTGAAAACCGACAAGTTGTAAAGCATGGGGTCATCATTTTCCACCAGGGAGATGGACCATTGGGCGGCGTCGCCACCCATGTAGGAGAGGATGAAGGCGATCTTGGATGCGTCATCCGGAAAGGCGGTTGCTCTGGCCATGAAATGTAATTGGCACTGGTGAAGAAAGACACTGTACTTGGCGCTGTCGCTTATAGAAACGCTCAGGAGGAGCTAGTTGCACGGGATGGGGAGCTATCACGTGTATGGCATTATCTTGTTGCGTAGTAGAGGAGGAACCTCAAAGGTGAACTGCGGTGGCCGCAGCAACCCTTCTCTGCCTGAACCCTAGAAGAGGGAGAAGGACCCCAGGGACCTGAAAACCCGCCGCCAACTGACCCTGTAGGGCCGTCATATCTTGGCGTAAGCTGAGGTTCTCTGCCTGTATAGTAGCAAGCATAGCTGCTATATCCTGTAGCGTGACCTCGGTCATGTCGCCTGGGCGAGTAGTTAAACTTGGGCTCTCGTATTCTGTCATGCAACCCCACAAGTTTACCTGTTTCTTGCGGAGAGATCTCGCAGAGACGACATGAGCTATCACCCTTGTACCCACCTTACCCCAGCTCGAACCTTGAAAACAAACTAGGATAAAGATGGGAGCGGGAGGAAAGCTGGGATTGCAGGAGGGTGTCCGGAAGACCGGTAGAGGATGTCCTCCTGTTCGGATTAACTGTGGACACCAACTGCATAGGGAAACAAGGGAACACCTATTACTATCAGCCCAAACACACTCTCTTCCAGTCACTACCATACACTCATGCGGAAGACAGCAGTTACCTCATAATTGGACATCATATGTTCTGAAGTCCTCTAATGGTAAGAACAGAATAGCGCTCCTGCGCAAGCATACCAAGGCAACTAGCAGCTCCAGCCGAGGCACACCAAAGAAACCAGCGCTCCTGCGCAATGTGCACACAGAAAGAAATCAACGCTCCTGCACAAGGTATCCACAAAGAAATCAGCGCTCCCGCGCAATGTACACCAAAGAACTCAGCACTCCTGCGTGGTGAGAAGAACTCCAAAATAAGACGCTCCAGCGCGGTCTGGCTCTAATGGTCAAACAAGGAAAAAAGTCAAACAAGCGCTCCAGCGCGCTAAGGCAAAAAGTAGAATATCCTGAATGTCACTGACTGGACCCCTTCTCAGGGAAAGCAAGGCACATCCAAATACGCAAGGACTAGCCAAGGGAGGAAGGCATAAGGGTGTCAGCAAGTGGTAAGTCACTAAAGAAAAACAAGAAGAACGGCAGCGCTCCTGCGCAGCTCAGAAATACCTGCAAAGGTGTCTGTCCAGGCACGGGCTGCTCAATACGTAAGCGCCGACCCGAGGGGAATCACTGAGTTTATGTGATTCCCCGGAAGCGCTGAGTGACGTGGGCGGTGGTTTCAGCAAGGAAAGCTGAACTGCTAACCGCCAGTAACCCGGAAGTGAGGGGAACTGTTCCGCACGAGTGAAGGTACAAACGTGCACACAAACATACCTGGTGATCGGGGGAGGAGGAACTCCTACCGAAACATGACAGGGAGATGACTAATACCTCCTAGGAGAGAAGAGACAAAAAGAAAGGACCACCTGGGGACGGCAATCAGCAGGACAGATTTGTTGAAGCAGTAATGTTTCACAAGTGCGTTTGCCCCAATAAATATTAGAAGCAAAGGTTGAGCCAACACAAGATGTCTCCTCAGGAAAATGTAGAAAATAAATGTATAGTCCACTCTACGTGAGTTGAAGAGCTGAAGGTGCTCCTTTATTGCTTTCCAGTTTTATCAGAGGCATACGCCTGCCTTCTGACAAGTATGTGTCCTTGAGATTACAGGAGAACGAAAAGCAAGCACAATGCACCAGTGGAAGGTCCGTGGAAAGAGTATACTGCTAATAGTTGCCGCCACGTATTTAAGTAATTTAACACAAACATTGGCAGCCTCTGAGCTCAGTGAGTCCTACCGAGGCAAGCAAACAAAACAAAAAGAGAATGTCTCAGCTTGAAATTCTCTACGTAAACGAAGAGGGGCAGGCAGCCAGGGAGTTCAGCGTTTCACGCTACAAAAGCATAAACAAGGAAGCAGCTGACAGGAATGCTGAGGAAGAGATACAATGTAGCGCGGCCGGCTTCCTCGCGAGTCAGCGCATCCTCACGCTGGGAAGAGGGATCCGGTTTGCCGCTTGGAGTCAGCTGCGTGTAATTGAACCTACGAGAGCCAGGCAGCCTTACTCGGGAGCGGGTTCGCGCATTCCAAAACACACGAAATCAAGGTTGTCTTGGCGGAAGAGAAATCGGGGTCACAGCGCAGAAATGACGAGACTCTTGAAAAGAGTTTGTGAACACTCCTCACGTGTCTTTTTAGGGAAATTCACTGAAGCCGCGATGCATTCACAAAAAGGTTCTCCAGGAGAAACAGGAAGTCCAACCGATAGAATCCAGGTCAGGGGGCGTGGTCCAATACCACCGAGGAAGTAAATCAAGACGGGACTCGTCTTATGGTGGGAAATTAACCAGCAGCTGAGCTGGTGTTAAGACCACCACAGGTAAGTCAGTGCTTATTTTGACAACCACGGAGCTCAAGCCACACCGCATCGAAATTTGCCGCAATTCGCACGATCCAGCATTTACTTTAATTTCCAACCCGCCTTCACTTTGGTCAATATAAGAAAACATGGAGTTCATCCAGCCCACTATAACGAATAAAAAAAACGAGCATTCATTAATTATGTGATAATGTAATTTTCGCTGTTTACCACCCACCTTTGTACTATCCCTTATTAATGTTTTTCCTAGCATAGCCTTATGCAAACCGACATTATTAATTCAAAGCAAACTGCAACATGCAAACTACGAAATGCACATGCGCCTAGTCATGCATTATTTCTCGTTTCTTTCAAAGCATGATGTAAATACAATTTTAGTTCTTTCATATATTATTTTTCACGTTAGTGCATGCATGCGCAAAGCAGTTTTCCCTCGTGTTTATGTAGGGTGCATGTTCATTTTCTATTACTACTTACTGTTAGTACGTATTATGGGGGTATTAATTCGAGCAGGTTTCTTTTATCGAATCCCTGCTCCATCAATAGTGAGTCTGTAGATCTGTGTCCTGGGGATTACAATCCTCTCACTCTGTCTAATGATTTTCCCGGTTCACAAATTCCAATGTGGCTGGTTCCACTGCTTCGATGCTCCCTAAGAATTCAAACCAATGATTGGTTTGGAGGCGTCATTACCCTGCAACCCTCCGAACAAATGTAATTAGGCATAGCATGAGGGTGTTTGAGCTCTGTCTCCCAGAAACACAGGGTACTAAGCTTGTTGTGGGGTCTTTAACAGTGCACAGGCGAGATTGTTGCTTATGAAACCCATCCCAGATCTCGATGAGCAGACCCCAAGGTGGGTGGATTCTTCATGCTCTCTGGAAAATCGTAACCTGAGATGTGTCCTGCGCACTAGACCCAGAAACGTGGGTGAGATCCGGAGATGTAGGGCCAGCTACAAACGCACCCTTTGGGAGAGAAGAAGGAGACTTGTGCTATTAATTTACGCCCCCTAACTGAAGCTAACAAACATAAAGATACAAAGCTCTCTTGGTCCACTGTAAACCATGTTAGTAGCACCTCTTGCAGCAAGATCCCAATTGAGTCTGCACACTACAGCAGACTGCTGGGTACAGCCATTTTCGACAGTATTTTGTACAAATAATGATACCAATAAGGATGCTTTTGTTGGATGTGCCCAGTATGCATGTGTAAAGGTTAACTTGGAGGAAGTTATTACTACCCTCTCAGAATGTCTCTTCTACAAAGCTCCTGGGCTGGACGGAGTTCCAATAAATTAAGTGAAGTGCAACCAGGGCTTGTGGGCCCCATTACTCAATAATCTTTCTCACTGTCTGACTGTTGATACATTACCTGCATCCTGGGCCTCCTCTGTGATTGTACCGAGTTTCAAAAAAGGCAATAGATCCGGTCCCCGTTGTTATCGCCCTATTTCCCTCGTTGAGTCATCAGTGAAAATTCTTCGAAGAGTGATATTTAATCAAATTAGATCTTGGGCCGAAGATCAAAATAATTCTAGTCCTTGTCAGTATGGTTTTTGGGAGGGCCTGGGTACAGTGGAGCAGCGCCTGAACCTCCATCTCCTCATAAGTAACCATGTGATAGCCAGGCACTGTCCGCTGTACCCAGTTTTTATTGACTTTTCCAGTGACCTTGACCTGGTTAACCGGTCTAACCTGTAGCACATGTTATTAGGACATGATGTTCCATAGATAGGTCAGCAGCATGTTCCAGCAGTATTGTATGCTGATGATGCTGCGTTATTAGCTCAACACCCTGTAGTTTGAAGAAGTTAATAAAGTCCTTCTCTTCTTTCACGTCAAATCTTCAGATGGACATTAAATACTCCAAGTCCCATACTATCCCTTGTGGTGCCAAAAAACAATATCTGAGACCTCTTTGCTGTAATGGTAATAATCTGTCAGTTTCCTCATCTGAGAGTCTATTTTGACACAAACAGAACTTGGAACATTAATATCATTTAGGCATCTTAAATACTAACAGGCGGTTGGTGCCCTCTCTAATCAAATTCTTACGCAAACTGAGTGTCTTTCCTTGAAATGTATAATGCACAGTTTGTGCCAGCAACTACTTATGGTGCTGGAGTTTATGGGTTTACAACGGCCACTTCAGACAGAAGAAGATCGCTTCTGTCATAGGTTCTTAGCCCAGCCCTCTTCCTGTCCCCATTTTGTTTGCCATGAAGAGCTTGGTTTAAGTTACATTGAGGATTGTATAAGACTTGTTCCTTAGAGTCTTTGGCTGTCAATTTAGAACAATATTGAGACCACCTTAAACCAACAAGTAATTATGGACTGCCTAAATTGTGATAAGTATTAAAGAATAGGGGGATGGCAAATACTCACTGCAGCTCTTGGGCTAGCAAATTATCCGCAAAAAAGTGAATTAGCGCAAGAGGCATTGCTTAACAACATATGGTACCCCAAACAGAACTGTTAGAAATGGGATTTCTAGTTGGCTAGGGCATAAGCCTAAGCAAGGCAGAAACCACCACTTTAGTCAGAGCAAGGGAGTTACACGCTGAAGATAACCCCTGCTCACCCCCTTGGTAGCTTGGCAGAGCAGTCAGGCTATCCCAGAGGCAATGTGTAAAGCGTTTGTGCAACACACACACACAGCAGCGAAACACTAGGCACACCACCAAAGAAACTCCACACAAGGTTATATCAAAAATAGCCTTTGTATTATGCATAAAGACACATTAGAACGTAATCTCATATATACACTGTGCCACCTGGCACTTGGTATGACTTTACAGGGATTATATACACCACAGGGCCAATTGGGCCACTGTTATCACATCACAACTCGTAGTTAGTGAAAACAACCAGTAACTACTGGTAACCTTGCACCTAGCACGAATGCATTAGGCATGGACATCACAGCACAACATAGTATAACATATTTCTGCAAAACGTGATCAGCGTCGTGCACCTCAGGGCACAACACAGTCCCGTGCCCGTGATGCAATGATTACCCCCACACAGCGTGGAGCACCGAGGCCTCCGACCGAGGTCTCACCCTGACCTCACACTAAGGTCCGGTGTAGCTCCTCCTCGGCGACACTTCCTAATCCGGGGCCCCTATTGGGCTTGCCCGGGAATGCAGAAAAAGGAAGAATGCTTCCAACACCCGGTGAGGGTGCAGCTGCCCGCGACCATGCGGCACAGCGGTTCACTGTTAAAAAATGGCAGGGCCCGTCACCACCGCGGCCCGGGTCTAAGCAACAAGAGGCTCAGCCCCACTCACCACTCCTTGGGGAGCTGAGCAAGATAGTGTGCAGCCATCCGCTGCAATCGGCGACCAGCAGTCAATGGCGGTGCTCCGATCCCGCCCTGTGGGGCCGAGTTGACTCAGGCGCCACCTCCATCCTCCTTTCCACTGGCTGCTGCTGCACAGGCCTCGAGACACGGAGCAAGGTCTCCGTCTGCTTCCTCTGTGGGAGGCAGCCCGCCCGCCCACAACCAGGCTTCACTTCTGCCTGGCTTCCGGTGAGTTGCTGGGCAACGCTGGGGAGATCCCTCCAGCCACACCTCTACCAGCCGGCTCTTCCTGCTTGGGGAATCAACAGCCCGCAAGGCTCTCCTGCCGGCCCGCCCAGAACCAGGTTCTGCCTGGTTCCGCCCTCAGGCACCGAATATAGGGCAAAGTCTCCGCAACTTCTCGGGCTCCTGGACGAATTTACCAGTGCCCATCACGCACTTCTGGGGTGCAGTAACTGCACCTGGTGGCACACCATAAGTAGGAGCGCTCCCCACGCCGTGCTGACGGACACCTCCTTCACAGGAAGGGGGAGGGTAAACACAGCGCTCAGCCTGTCTCCGCCGTGGAGACACCAACCAGAGACCCGACAGTGCTCTTCTTGAGCAAGAGCCCTCAGTCTCCTAAAGGCAAGGGTAAAAATCCAGCGCTCACCACGAGCTGAGTCCAAGGTCACAAGGGGCAGTGCTGGGCCCAGGCAGGCCAGCTCACAGGGCCCTCTAGCAGAGGGGAAGTCCTTCGTGGCGGTTCCTCCTGGCGCCCAGCAGTCCTCTTCGTCCTGTCTTCAAGTAAGCACCACAACTCAACTCTGACATGGGGTCACAGCCCCAATATTTATACCGCAAATGTATTTGTTCTACCACCTGGCACAGGGCTCTGCGCCCAGTCCAAACCAGTTCTGGGGGGCACTTACACATCTCTTCTCAGGTGCACAACAACCCTCATTGTTAGTGTAGGCTCTGGCCCCAGACACACCACAGGGGGGCGGAGCCAGCATTGTGTAAGGCAGGCACAGTCCTATTCAGGGTCAGGTGCTACTCCTCCCACTACTCCAAATGCAGCTCGGCCTATTCAGCCTAGCACTGACTCACCCGGCCCCTCTGGAGCCACTGCACCTCCCCAGCCCCTGTCATCCAGAGCCAGACATGCAATACACAACAGGCAGACACAAAGACACATAGCACACAAAAATGCCCACTTCTAAAAGTGGCATTTCTAAATAGTGATAATAAATCTGCGTAACACCAGTACGCAGCATTTATCACCACTATTCCAAACATACCAAACTTGATCACGCTACCCTCTCATATCAGGAATTACCACTGAACACATATCAGTGGAATCCCCAATGCATTCCTATGAGAGGGCAGCCTCACAGCAGTGAGAAACCAAATAGGCTGTTTGTCACTACCAGGACATGCCACACAGTTAAGGCACATGTTCTACCTTTTACCTACAGCTCACCCTGCCCATAGGGCTAGCAAGGGCCTACCTTAGGGGTGACTGATATGTAGTAAAAGGGGAGTCACGGACGTGGCAGCCACTTTATGTGCCACGTCACAGCGAAAGTAAACTGCGCGCGCAGGCCCTGCAATGGCAGAGGTCTGAGACAGGTTTGAAAGGCTACTTTGGTGGGTGGCGCAGCAGCGCTGCAAGCCCACTCAGTAGCATTTGAATTTACTGGCCCTGGGCATATGAGATACCACTTTACAAGGGACTGATAGGTAAATTAAACACGGCAAACAGGTGTGAACCAATCTTACCAAGTTTACCATAGAGAGCACATGCACTTTAACACTGAACAGCAGTGATAAAGTGCCCAGAGTCCTAAAACCACCAACACCAGGTCAGAAAAAATACCAGGAGGAAGGCAAACATTTCTGGGATGACCCTGCAAAAAGGGCCAAGTCCAACAAGAACAAATATGTTTGGGATGCCAACTCACTTAATTTTGGCAAAAACAATTCAAAGAAAACTAGTGATACCACATAATTTCAAGCCCAATTGTTGGCGCTGCTTTATTTTTCCTTGCATTTTTCTTCCAAATAACGAAATGAAATGCAATAACCAGTTATTAATGTCACAAATATATACAAACATACATTTTCAACAAAAAACTAAATTAAGGTCAATCTTGGCCTCTTTCGACTGCATCTTTCACAACAGAATTAACAAATAAATATGTGGTTCTAGTAGTCATTTACAAAAGTTTGAAATCCAACCAAAGGATAATATCTGGTGATACACAGTATTTTTTTTATATCTCCTAATACAATTCCCCATCAGAAAATGATTTTTCATCTGTGGATTTATTTCTCCAAGAAGGAAAATGGTCAATGCGTTTTGGCCTTTGATATATTTAAGGTCTCATCAGGACCGGAGGTAAATGGGTGACCAATTAGTTCTATAAACAAAGCAAATAAATGGATATATATTAAAAATTGTATGATGAACACAGAAACTTGTGAGGGCACAGTACATTATTCCCAGAGGAAAACACAATGCTGAAGACATGCATGTGTGCCAACTGGAAACTGCACAAACATTGTGCTGGAAAAGTACCTTAGGAGCCAATGGTACACAATGAGCTGTAGTGCGGAAGTTCTAATTGGCAAACTCACAGCAAGAGCTTGTCAAGAACGCCATGAAAAGAGCTTGGTATACTCCACGGCTAGACACTAGTCACACCAAAACAGAGAAAACAGGGATGCCCTTTAACCTGTGTACTTAAATTCAATCCCGAAGCAAATAAAGTAAAGAATATTATTCTTCACAACTGGCGCTTGCTAGCACAATTTGACATTGCAAAACCCGTAGTGATATTCAAAAGAATCAAGAAAGTTAAGGATTGGCTAGTACATGCAAAAGGAATGGATAAACGCCCCACTGATTTACCACAAATGCCAGGGCTGCCCCCGATCGATGGACATTTTAGATGTCAACAATGCATAGCTTGTAAATTTACCTCAGACTCTAAAAGTCCCACTTTTAATGGCATAGACATTAAACAAACTGCATTTTCTAATTGCAATACAAAAATGTTATTCATTGTATTACCCTCCCTTGTAGGAAAACATACATTGGACAAACTACCCATACTGTGAAAACACGCATTCTGCAACATTGGTCCAGAATTTGGTGCTGTACTCATGGGGCCCCGTTGGACCAACAGATGCGGTCAGGAGAGGCCAAGATTGACCTTCATTTTTTTGTTGAAAATGTATGTTTGTATATATTCAGGACATTGAAAGCTGTTGCATTTCATTTCGTTATTTTGGAGAAAAACGCAAGGGAAAATAAAGCAGCGCCAACAATTGGGCTTGAAAATATATGGTCTCATTAGTTTTTCTTTGAATTGTTTTTGCCAAAATCAATTAAGTAGGCATCCCAAGCATATTTGTTTTATTTGGGTTAACATATGTTGTTAAGCAATCCCTCCTGCGCTCATTCCCTTTTTTGCGGATAAATTATAAGGACAGGCATATCCCTTGGCTTGCCTATATCAAATCAGGCTTTTTTGTTTGGGTAGGGCTTTCCTTTTTAACGACGAGTATGATTTGTTCGTGTTTTCACGATGAAAGACAGCAGTTAAGGGATGAGGTTGAACTTAAAAAGCCTATTAATAGGCTATATGTTCCTTTGCTAGCCTCTGCTGGTAATGAACGAACTTTGTAGCTTATATAGAAACCATTGGCCTAATTACGACTTTGGCGGTGTGGGAGCAAGCCGCCACGCCAGAGCCCTGCTCCTACACTGCCGAAGCCGCACTGACACCCGCCAGATTACGAGTTTCCTTGTGTCTGGCGGGTGGTGCTTTTGCGGTCCCATGGAGGTGCCCATTAAAAAATGAATTGCAATGGGAGCGCTAAAGGCGTTCCTGCACGGCATGAACTGTGCAGTACATACCATGGAGCAAAGGTGTTTAATGCACACAGTTCAGCCCCCCCTTGGCCCTGAGGAAAGAGGGGGCCCTACTTCCTCACCACCACAGTTTTCATGGCGGCCTCACCGCCATGAAAACCGCGGCCATGAGGAAACTCCTAATATGCTAGGCCGTGCTGCAGTGGTGCCGCCAGCATATTAGGGCCTCTCACTGCTGTGCCACTGCCGCAGGATCCATGATCCCTGGTGGTTGCTGTGGACCTGTTGTGGTCCCGAGGCCATAATTGTAATACGGTGGGTGGACCGCCTGTCTGGGGGTCCAGGGACTGTCACCAAGGGTTCGGTGGTCCGATGGCCTACTAAACTCGTAATCAGCCCCTTAGACTCAGCACTTTAAGGAGTCTTATCTGTTTCCCTCTGGGCCAGTATGAGAAGTCAAATGTTCCTGTTTGCGCATGTGACAATGTTTCTCCCCAAACGCTTTTGCACTTGGTCTGTTTTTTATATTAAATATGCTAGATTTTTTCTTTTACTGGCTTTGAAAATGAATAATTTCAGATTATTTATGCCTGCTTTATTTTTCTTCAGAAACAATGTGACCCTATTATATCTGTGTGGCTGTTGGTTCTGTCCTAAAATGTTGTGCCCAATGTCTTAAAAGCATGCAATTTTAATATATTTATTATTGCTTTTATTGGTTTAAGAAAATCATTTGAAATATTTTGAGCTGTTGCTATATGCAAATCAGTCTTGACCCTGTGCCTCATGGGAACAGTCCAGCTCGAACTGCCAAACCAGGACTTCCCTGGACTGGAAACAAACATCCTGGGACCGCTTTCGGGGTAACACCCCTCATCAGCCAGGCTAGCTTGAATCCAGTGGCAAATTGAGAAAGGGAAACACGTCTGGGCATACCTGCCAACTTTGGGCAAAGCAAACACAAGGAGATGATGGATGGAGCGCTGAAACTTTTCAGACACTAACCCCAGTCACAGAACTAGGTTGAATCCATCAACTTTCTTTAGCTCACTTTGCCACCCCAGTTCAGACCCAGCTATATGCAAATTAGTCTTGACCCTGTGCCTCATGGGAACAGTCCAGCCCGAACTATCAAGCCAGGGCTTCCCTGGACTGAAAACAAGCATCCTGGGACCGGTTTCAGGGTAACACCCCTCATCAGCCAGGCTAGCTTGTATCCAGTGGCAAAGTGAGTAAAGGACCCACGTCTGGGCATACACTGCCAACTTAGGGCTAACAAAGCAAACACAAGGAGATGATGGATGGAGCGGCAGGGAAGAACTGGCTTGGCAGTTCATGCTGGACTGTTCGCATAAGGCACAGGGTCAAGACTGATTTGCATATGGCTGGGTTTGAACTGGGGTGGCAAAGTGAACTAAAGAATGATGATAGATTCGACCCAGATCTGTGACTGGGGTTCAGTGTCTGAAAAGTTTCAGCGCTCCGTCCATCATCTCCTTGTGTTTGCTTTACCCTAAGTTGGCAGGGTATGCCCAGACATGTTTCCCGTGCTCACTTTGCCACTGAATTCAAGCTAGCCTGGCTGATGAGGTGTGTTACCCCGAAACTGGTCCCAGGATGCTTGTCTCCTTTCCAGGGAAGATCTGGCTTGGCAGTTCGGGCAGGACTGTTCCCATGAGGCACAGGGTCAAGACTGATTTGTATATAGCTGGGTCTGAACTGGGGTGGCAAAGTGAGCTAAAGAATGATGATGGATTCAACCCAGATTTGTGACTGGGGTGAGTGTCTGAAAAGTTTCAGCGCTCCGTCCATCATCTCCTTGTGTTTGCTTTGTTTGCCCTAAGTTGGCAGGGTATGTCCAGACGTGGGTCCCTTGCTCACTTTGCCACTGGATACAAGCTAGCCTGACTGATGAGGGGTGTTACCCCAAAACCAGTCCCAAAATGCTTGTTTCTGGTCCAGGGAAGACCTGTCTTGGTAGTTCAGGCTGGACTGTTTCCATGAGGCACAGGGTCAAGACTGATTTGTATATAGCTGGGTCTGAACTGGGGTGGCGAAGTGAGCTAAAGAATGATGATAGATTCAACCAAGATCTGTGACTGGGGTGAGTGTCTAAAAAGTTTCAGCGCTCCGCCCATCATCTCCTTGTGTTTGCTTTACCCTAAGTTGGCAGGGTATGCCCAGACGTGTTTCTCTTGCTCACTTTGCCAATGGATTCAAGCTAGCCTGGCTGATGAGGTGTGTTACCCCAAAACCGGTCCCAGGAAGTTTGTTTCTGGTCCAGGGAAGACCTGGCTTGGCAGTTCGGGCTGGACTGTTCCCATGAGGCACAGGGTCAAGACTGATTTGCATATAGCTGGGTCTGAACTGGGGTGGTAAAGTGAGCTAAAGAATGATGATGGATTCAACCCAGATCTGTGACTGGGGTGAGTGTCTGAAAAGTTTCAGCACTCTGTCCATCATCTCCTTGTGTTTGCTTTGTTTGCCCTACTTTGGCAGGGTATGTCCAGACGTGGGTCCCTTGCTCACTTTGCCACTGGATACAAGCAAGCCTGGCTGATGAGGGGTGTTACCCTGAAACCCTTCCCAGGATGCTTGTTTCCAGTCCAGGGAAGACCTGGCTTGGCAGTTCTGACTGGACTGTTCCCATGAGGCACAGGGTCAAGACTGATTTGCATATAGCTGGGTCTGAACTGGGGTGGCGAAGTGAGCTAAAGAATGATGATGGATTCAACCTTCTGAAAGGTGGTACTCAGCTAACCTTAGGCTCCAACAAGAGAAATGTAAATCGCTAGAACATAAATGGAGAACTGCTAAAGATCTGAACGACAAATTATCTTATAGAAATGAACTAAAGAACTACCACATAGCCCTTAAACAAGCAAAAAGGCATACTTCCTGAAACAATTTGCAGCTAACAGCAATTCAAATAAAGAACTATTCAAAATTGTGAAGGAATTATGTAATCCAGCAGGCCTGACACAAACTCTGACCCCATCGGCAGAAAACTGCTAGAATGTTATCAACTTTTTCTCCAACAAAATCACTCAAATCTACTCTACTTTTAATAAACAGCCCTCCCCTGAGGCCACTAACTGGGAATCTTTGGAACCCCATCCTGGTGCCCGCTCTTATATAGGAAATGTTGTCTCTTTCACAGAGGAACAAGTTGCTAAAGCTATGTCTGAGGTTAAATCGAGTTCTCCTCTCGATCCCTGTCCACATTTTATCTTTTTTCGTCTTATACCAGTTCTTTGCCCCTACTTCACACACATTTTTAATCAGTCACTAGATACTGCCATGTTCCCTGAGTCTTGGAAACTAGCTATTGTATCCCCCTGGCAAAAAAGCTGGCATTGAAGTCTCTAATTTAAGGAACTATAGACCAATCTCCTAACTTTCCTACCTGTCCAAAGTTTTTGAGAAACTGATCAACCGACAACTAATCGACTACTTTGATGTAAACCAGCTATTGGACCCTACTCAGACCGGCTTTAGGGCCTCCAATAGTGCCAAGGCTACCCTGCTGGCCGTACTAGATAATATCAGACTTTTGCTAGATCAGGGTAAAGCTGGCGCCTTGAACCTTTTGGACCTGTCAGCGGCATTAAACACCGTTTCACATGACCAACTGCTAAGATCCTTACATAATAAAGGGCTTCATTCTAAAACCCTTCAATGGTTCATCTCCTTTCTGCTAAACAGAACCCAATCAGTACGAATGGGCTCCTTTTCCTCCAACTCCAACACCATCAAAAGCAGTGTTCCGCAGGGAGCCTCCCTCAGCCCATCCCTATTTAATACATATGTCTCCCCCCTGGCTACGATTGGTAGGAAATGGAGTTTCAAGACCTGGTCATACGCGGATGATACCCAATTGTTGATTGAGTTTGAGGAGAACTATAAGACCACCAAAAGCAATCTGAGCCACTGCCTCTCAGAAACTGCGGACTGGATGTCAGCCTACTGCCTGAAATTAAATGCTGGCAAATCAGAAATACTGCTCTTCGGCAATGCACCTTCAGTCTTGGACACAATTTGGTGGCCCCAGCCATTGGGCACTGCCCCCATGCCCAAACATGTGGTGAAAAATCTGGTTATCCTTGTAGATAATGCACTAAACATGCAGGACCAAGTCCGAGCTCTCTATGGTAAAAGCTTTGCTACGCTAAAACACAGGAGACTCTTCAGGTGGATCACTTTAAACTAGAGAAAAAACATTACTCAGGCCCTATTGACCAGCAATCTAGACTACGGGAACGTGTCTTTTTTCCAACCTACAGGTGGTTCAGAATGCTGCAGCCAAATTGGTTCACAACAAAACTAAGCACTGTTCGGCCTCGGCCTGTCTGAAAGATTTACATTGGCTGCCTATCAGACAAAGAGCCAAGTTTAAGCTCCTATGCTATGCACATAGAGCATTGCAGAAACTTGGCCCCAGAATACTGCAGGACAAACTGAAATTTTCCTCTTGTGACCTTAGGTATGGCAGCCTTGCTCTAGCCAAAACTCCACACATCAAAAGAGTCAGAACGGGGGTCGCTCCTTCACCTACCTGGCAGCTACTCATTGGAACAGCCTCCCACTAGAGCTTCGTCTCATGGAAAATCACATGAGTTTCAGAGAGAAACTGAAGACGTGGTTCTTCTCAGGACTCAAGTAGTGATATCCTCGGATCATGGGCTCTAAACCTGATGCACTTAGCACGCACCACATTCCACTCTAAACAGTTTTCAGTCTATCCTAGCGCTGTGATGTCCCTTGGGATGAATGTCGCACTTTATAAAATATAAATACAAATACAAACACAGATCTGTGACTGGGGTGAGTGTCTGAAAAGTTTCAGCGCTCCGTCCATCATCTCCTTGTGTTTGCCCTAAGTTGGCAGGGTATGCCCAGACGTGGGTCCCTTGCTCACTTTGCCACTGGATTCAAGCTAGCATGGCTGATGAGGGGTGTTACCCCGAAATCGGTCCCAGGATGCTTGTTTCCGGTCCAGGGAGACCTGGCTTGGCAGTTCGGGCTTGACTGTTCTCATGAGACACAGGGTCAAGACTGATTTGCATATAGCGGGGTCTGAACTGGGGTGGCGAAGTGAGCTGAAGAATGATGATAGATTCAACCACAGATCTGTGACTGGGGATGAGTGTTGGAAAAGTTTTAGCGCTCTGTCCATCACCTCCTTGTGTTTGATTTTTCAAATGACATCATTGATGATATCACTGATGACATCACTGATGACATCATCCAATGAGTGTGTTAGTTTGTTTTGTAATTTACATAGTGGCTGCCATATTTCTTTTCTACCTAATGTACAGCCTGTGTCCAGCTAAGGTGTCTAAGTGTTTACAGAACACATGTGCTTTTAATACATCACAGGTGTGTAGAGGTATTGAACAATAATACAAAATTATATAAAAAGTATTAATAAATCTTTGTATTAAAGAGTAACTCTGACTGCAGATGACAGTTGATGACTTGTGTCCTGTATGCTCCACACCAGTTTTTTGGTTCTGCAGAAAAGTTTCCAACAGGGCAAGGATTCTATGTAGTCGATACTCTGGCCCATATTTATGATTTTTTCACTCAGCGCAATGCAGCAAGCCATCTTGCTGTACTGCGTGAAAGGGCTGGAATGCACTATATTTAACATTATACAGCGCACTCATGTTCTTTCTTGGCGCTGAGTCACTTTTGGCTGCCTAGCGCCAAGGCAGGCACCCTTGTGTCATGGTGCAAGGGTGCCTGTGTTGTAGGTAGGATTATTTTTGTGCAGGAAGGCACACTTTCCTGCAAAAAGACAATTCTCTCAGGCATTTTCCTTTTTGTATGTGTGCTGCAGAATGGAAAGAAAATAAAACCGAGGAAAAATAAAGATGTTTCTCCTCATTACGCCTCAACTGGGGAGGCGTATATTTTTTAAATATTCCCAGGTCTACTACGAATGGTAAATCTGAGAATGCACCAAATTCCATGGGTGGACGTGGGAACACCCAGGCTCCACCCTTGGAATGCCTCCTTGAGGAAAAGTAACACAAGGCAGCGATTTGCACTGCCTTGCGTTACTCAATTAGGTTTTGAGTGGCACAAGGGTGACACAAAACCTTGATAAATCCGGACCTAAGTATTGTAAGCAGACCTAAGTTATTAGACACAATCGTCTCAGCATGGCAATTTCTACATAACAAAAAAGACTATGTGCACCAGGTACTAACCTATGTACTTCTTTTGCTTCAGAAGATGGGATATCTGTAAAGCTTTCACCACTAGTATGAAGGCTGAAGGTAGTATAATCTTTAGCACCTTCAGACCTTGGTTATTTTAAGCGAATAGAGCCTTTTTGACAAGTGTTGCATAAAGTATGCACTATTTTTGGTAGATACTTTTCAATACTCTGTCATGCATTTCTCATGAGAATGTAACTGTCTGCAAACAGTGTGGTACAGTTAACTCTCTCCATAAAGTAAACACTGTGTACAGTACCCACTTTTCTACTCATATCAACTTCATTTCGCAATGCAGGTTTGGCGATTATGAGCGATTTGATACAGATAAGAGCTGTCTGTATTTGGGCATTAACTTTGGAACAAATGTTGAATATCTTGTGGAACTTGGCTGTCTCTGAATAGCTGTGTACATATTGAACACTGTATACAATGAGGGTTTCCCATATACCTGTCTTTGATTATTAATGTGCACTCAACTACCCGTGAAGTGTTTGGTATAAGGTCAATGTTGCACATAACACATGCTTGCTACACCTTAGGGAGTTGTATCTGTGTTAGCATTAATGATGCTTTATATTATTCTGAGCTATTTTATACTTACTTTCATACCTCTAATGCCATACTCGTTTATAGAGTAATGTGTATAAAAGTAGCATGGATGATGTCATCAGTGATGCAATTGATTATGTCATTTGAGATGTCATCAGCGATATCATAAATGATATCATAGAACATATCATGAGTGTTGTAATATGTGAGATCATAAGCGGTGCGTGGCGGGGGCGCAACTTATAGTTAGGTCTACTAACTATAACAGGTGAATTTCTGTGGGTTTTTTTCAGTTCAAAATGTTAACATTCTCACTGAGAAATTACCCTATCTATAACATTACTTTAACCTTTGGTTTTTTCAGTGAAGTTTTAAGGTTTTTTAAATCGAAAAAACATATTTTGTATTACACCTAACTATAACGATACTTTAACCTTTGGTTTTCTCAATGAATTTGAAGGGTTTTTAAAAAATAAAAATATATTTAAAAATACATAGAAGCTAACTACTACAACAATGTTTGCACTAAGAATGTTCAACTTCCTTGTTTTTGTAACTCACATATACAGAAATATTCCAAGCATAGTTTTCATACTCTTTGTATGTATCTGCACATAAACTTCATATTTATATTTCAAAAAGACACTGATCAGTTTTTCTTAAACCGTAAACTATGTGTTTTCACTATGTACGTCCATTTTTAAGATGTGTGCCACTTTTAAGATGTGTGATCACTCGTGGGAGGCTTGTGGGTGGGTCGCTAGAGGCTTGCAAGATTGTAGAGTTATAAATTTCGTACTAATCTATTGTACTTCCTGTCCAGCTTTCACAGAGAAATTAAAACATGAGAAGTGTTGTTTGAAGTCAAAAAACAGTTGATGGATTGTTGCATCTGAGATATCAAGAAAGTTCTCAGTTTGTACACGCCACCAGGCGTCATGCAAGACACCCGCAAGACACCCAGGAGAGGAAAGACATCTCAAGGAAGGATTGGTATTGGTTCATATGGATGTCTTTACTTAGCAAAGAAAGATTCCTTCCTTGTTGCTTCATTTGGCTGTGGGTTTTGCTTTGGTTAGACCCTTTTCGCAAGCTCTTTGACACTGCTGATTTTCTGTCACCAGAATGTCATCCTCAGATTCAGATGGGAACCCTATTGCTGTTCCTGCAACTCAGCCACCACAGCCACCCAAGGAGTTCTTGGTGTGGCAATTCTTTTTAAATGAGGCCTGATTGGAAAAAATATCTGAGAAATATGTCCTATGTAAAATATGCAAAAAGGAGTTCAGCAATGGTAGCACGAACAAGCAATACAGCAAGTACCACTGGGATGTGGGACATTTGAGTGCAATGCACCCTCAATGCCTTGCTCTGGCTAGCCCATGCTGCACAGCTTAATAACTCATCAGGAGCATCCACATATTTTCAACCTGGTAATACTGTGCTTGCCCATGTACTCACCGCTCAAGCAGATAATAACCCTGCTTATCTGAACAAACCCCATTTTTTATGCTTATGCAAGCAGATTATTTTTTCTTCTAAGCCAAGCAAGGCTGCACAGGACAGGATTGTCCAGGTTCATAAATACCCAGCTAGGCAACTCATATTTTAAAAACATTATTCCTAGTTTTTTCTCCTCTTTGTTTTGAAGGCGATTTTTTTTACTCCCAATTTCTTGTTTTTGTTGTACCCCTTTTTGATAAAAAAATACAAAAAGTAAAAGTGTTAAAAAAACACAAAAATACAGTTGTTAAAACATTTTAATTAAAAAGTTATTTTCAGAGCTACCCTATACTTTCATTATGTGCACTGTTTGTACTGTTGTCTTTTTTTCTTCTTGATGACTCTCACAAGACACTCGCAAGAGCCATTATGCTCTCTTACATAGCGTGATTAACTCTCGCAGGCCTCTCACGAGAGCAAACTTTTATAATGGAATTTGGATTTTCCCTGAACATATCCTATTTTAATAGATATAGTTTATATGCAGTTCCTTTTTTTATGATACTGCGAGGCTCTCATGAGATCATAAAAATACTTTAGAGAAAGAAATTACATTTTCCTTCATTACAATACTTATCTCTCACAAACCCCACTACTAGACAATGGGGAGAGACTGGCCTCTCCACTGAGACCTTGCATGAAGATAACTAGTGAGTAGAGCAGGGTGTAAAGAGGCACTGCCTAGTCATTCACACCTTTCCCAGGCTCAGTAGTATGCATAGTAGGGTGGGATGGTACTCACATCATATGTAAGACCTCACTATTTCATACTAATTATAACAGGTACCAGCTTCCCCACTAACACCTCCCCCAGGAAAAGAACCATATTTATTAGAGTGTGGGAATGGATTTCAATGCACACTCACAGCTCTCCCCAGCATCACAGATATATACAGTAGTATGTAGGGAAACATTGTCTTCTGCACTAACACCTATCTCTAGGACAACTTGGACGTACAGTACATTGTAGTGGAACAACAGCGATATGCAGTGCTGTCTGGGAAGGGACTAATCTCTCTGCTAACACATCTCACCATGGTAAGAGGTGTCACTAGTAGGGTTTAAGAGAAATGTATCTCACTACTCATACCTCCTCTCATTGTGACAGGTATGCGTAGTAGACTGTGGGGAGAAACTGCCCTGTTTTATAACACAAGTCTCTTGAATGATAACTCTGCGTAGTATAGTGTGTGGATGGACTGGCCTCTCTCCTGTAATGTGTCTCTTAGATAATACTTGTGCAAATTAGGGTGTGAAAAGTGGTTTACCTTTGTGGTCACACCTCTCCCAAGTATCACAGAAGTGTAAGTAAAGTATAGTGTTGATATTATCTTTTTGCTCAAATGTATGTCTTGCATAACATTAAGCCCGGGCGTAAAACTCTGCTCCGTTCGCGGAGTTTGCGTAATTCAGCAACTCAGAGTTCTGCGGAGAACGCGGAGTTACCGTTAAACTCTGCACTCTAGAACAGAGCGGAGTTTTTTTTGGGTTAGCATGCTAGAAATGTGCTTCCCTGCATGCAGGAGCAACTTGCCGGGTGCTCGCGATCGCCCATGAGATTTGCAGGGCCGTTCGCAGGCACCATGAGATATGCTAGCCGGTCCACATGCTCAAGCGAGATTCGGGCGTGCTAGCGACTTATTGTGGATGTTTTCCCAAATGTGTGGGATCTAATGCGGCTGCAATCTGGAGACGATTCTCTCGTCGAGAAGCATTAAAATCTTCCCGAAATGACCATTTGGAGTTAAAAACCTCTTCGAATTGACATTTGGCGTTGTTTTTTTGTGCAAGGATTCCTTTAAAAAAAAAATTTTTTTGCTACTGGAATGAAGTGCTCCAAAGTCTCCAACTTCCTGGTCCTGTCCAGCAGGCTCCTCCCAGTGCTTTGTCCATCTCCTGGTTACTTTTCATTTGGATTTGAAACTGGAAGGATCACGCTTTGTGTCTGCTACATATCCCATTGGATTTAAGGACTTTGAATTTGAGATTTCACAAGTAAGTTGAAAAACTGGCGCTGTTTGTTTGATTGGGGCCATTCACCTGGATTTATTTGTACTTTTAATGGATTTTTAGAATGTACTGTGGTGGGTGGCCTTTTGTTTCAGTAGGGCTTAGTGATTTCTTTGCGTTTCATTTTTCTTCTTTTTGTAAAGGAAAAATGTTGCACAGTTTACTACATTTTCTCCATTTTTTTAAAGACATTTGCAATATTAATTTAATTCACTATGTGGCCTAGTCTGCTAATTGACCTTCCAGCCAATAGGCCCAGTGCTAGTCATGGGTGCATGAAACAGCTGTTTCTGTGGTGTCTGTTGAATTTGAAACATCATTTAGGCCATGGATGGATTTGGATTGAAATACAAAATGTGTTTTTTGGTGGTATTTCATGGTTTTTTCCCTTGCAAACAGTGTATAGCACTAGATGGGGTAATGCCTCTGAAGGATGTGTGTTATTGAAAAAATATTTTTTAGCCCTATTCATTTTCGTTTTTGGCATTGCAGAATGAATGCTGTGTTCTCTGTTTTACCATGGCTCCTTTGTCTGGCCAGTGTGTGTGTGTGTTTGTCATAGGCCACCATTTGCTTTTGTTCCATATGCCATGTGGCCACTGGGGTCATTTTGCATAGTCAGTGGACTGTCCATGGGCCTGCATGTGATTTGTTTTACAGGCCTCCTGCCTCTTGTTTTGACCATGTGGCTGGAGGCCATTTTGTGTATCCAGCCAGTGTGCTTTTGCCATAGGCCTGCATGTCTTCTTTGTTGTGGCCATGCCTTCTTGCTGGTTGTTGTTGTTGTGACCTTGTGGCTGGCGGCCATTTTGTGTAGGCAGCCAGTGTGCGTTTGCCATAGCCTTGCATTTGTTCTTTGTTTGTGGCCATGCCTCCTTGATGGTTGTTGTTGTTGATATGCATGCAATATTTCTTATTTTGATTTTGTACAAGAAAAATGTTGCACAGTTTAGTATATCTTCTCCATGTTTTCTAATACATGTGCAATATTCCTTTAGTTTAATTTACTATGTGGCATAGTCTGTCAATGGGCCTTCCATCCAGTAGGCCCAGTACTAGTCATCGGAGCATGAAACAACTGTTTCCGTGTTGTCTGTTGAGTGAAACAGCTTTTTTAGGCCACTGTTGGATTTGGATTGAAATGCAAATTTTTTTTTTTCTGTGGTATTTCACATTTTTTTTTCATGCAAACAGTGTATAGGTGGGGTATCCCCTTTGGAGGATGTGTGTTGTTGTAAACACTTTTAACCCTGTTAATTTCGTTTTCGGGCATTGCTGAATTAATGCTGTTTTTTCTGTTTAACCATGCCTCCTTTGTCTGGCCAGCGTGTGTGTGTGTTTGCCATAGGCCACCATTTGCATTTGTTCCACATGCCATGTCGTCTGGGGCCATTTTTTATACAGTCAGTGTCCATGGGCCTGCATGTGTCCTTTATTTTCCGGACCTCACCCGACTGCCTCTTGTTGTTGTGACCATGTGACTGGCGGCCATTTTTTGTTACCACTAGCCAGCCAGTGTGCTTTCCCCATAGGCCTGTATGTGTTCTCTTGTGACCATGTGGTCAGTGGCCATTTTGTGTAGGCAGCCAGTGTGCTTTCCCCATAGGCCTGCATGTCTTCTCTTTGTTCCCAATGCCTTCCTGCTCAGTGTTGTTGTTGTTGATGACAATGTGGCATTGGCTGGCAGCCATTTTGTGTGTCCAGCCAGTGTGGCCCTTTGCCATAGGCTGCATGGATGGTTGAGGAATGAGATAGCAGTTTAATAACTTAATAAAATATCTTTGAGGATAACTTCACTTAAGTTTAATTTTTTTAATATACATTTTTTCCATTTTTTTAAAAATTAATTGGTAAATTATATTTTTTATTTTTCAAATTTGTTTTAATTGCTATTTTTTGTTTTTTTTTGTTCATACCATTCTCCACTACATTTGGCATCAATAAACCCCATGGGGCATATTATCAAGAACGTTGTTAAAATTATCGCCGGTTTAGCGGCAGAAAACTGCCGCTAAAGCGGCGATAATGGGCCTGATAATATGCCTGGAGAATTCCAATAGAAGCCCATGTTCACACCAGAACATGGACTTCTATTGGAATTCTCAAGGGCATATTATCAAGTCCATTATCGCCGCTTTAGCTGCAGTTTTCTGCCGCTAAACCGGCGATAATTTTTAACGCCGTTCTTGATAATATGCCCCCATGTCTGCTATAGGTGCACAACAGCATTCATTGTCTAGGGATTATTCCTTCCAATGTCATTTGTCAGCTGCACCTCCCTGAGTGCCACATCACATGTGAGTGACGTCATGTGATGCACATAAAGCAAACAGTTTCATCTGTATGTTGTTGTTGTTTTTGCTCTCTCTTATCCTTCCTGAGTGTACAGTCAGTCACCATGAAAGTTTATGTTGGTGTGGTTTTCCGTTTTTTGAATAGATACACTGTATTGTTAATTATTTATAATAAGAGTAACCAGTGACCACACTAAATTATATTGTGTTTATTTGTACTACTAATTGAACTGCAACAATGGCGCGTTTCACTGATGTCCTTCTTGCTTCTTTCATTTTAGGTGCACAACAGACAACATAACCCACAGTACTGCCAGAAAGAAGGCCTGTGTACGGCGGGACGCGTGAGTGACCCACACATCACAGACATCTCTTTAACTTGTGAAGCTAAGTGCCACTGCTAACTGACAGCTTCAAGATGGCCCCAAAGAAAGGTGCTACCAAGAAAGTGGCCAGTGAGAAGAAGAAGGACCTTACCACCAACACTGGTATGTCACCCCAGATCTTTTTTGGAAAAAAAAACTGCCTGCTGCACTGACCTCTGGGGAGCACGCTGGGAGCAGCACCCCCATATCAGTGGACCCACCCCAATCTAGGCCCAAGTCCATGTTTGTCACAGAGGCAGCCAGTCTAATCACAGCAATGCCGATGAACAGTGATGTTGAAATTGAATTATAGCAAAGTAGTACCCAATCGTTGCAGGAAACTCAGAGAAGTGGACAACAACAATAGCCACAATCACCAATAGTAGTTCCACCCGAAGTAGGAGCAGTTCAAGAGATTGAGCTTCATGCTGAGGAAGTAGAGCAATCTGCTCTTTCAGAAGATCCATTGTCTTCCAGATCTCCAGCTAGAAAAAAAGGGTTAGTGGTGCATCATCTTCTTCTTCAAGCCCCCCTTCTGATGATTTAGACACCACGTGGATCCAGCCTCATTCTGAGAGTGAGACACGCCACGAGATGAGGATAGGGAAATGGAAGGTTCCAGAAAGCCTTAGAGTTATGGAGGCAGATGTAGAAGAGGAGGATGAAGACAAGCAAGTCCTCATGGATGTTAGCTCAGCCCCAGTGGAGACCGATGTTACTCCATCCCAACTTCCTGGAGGGGATGTGGTAGTGGCACCACAGATCCAACCACCACCAGCTGCCATATTTGCAAAGTACCGGCAGCGACCTACATCCACAACCTACTCAGTAGGAGTAGGCACTGCAGAGAGTCAAACGTCAAAATGCCCACCTACCACCAGTTCATCCAACATTGGCAGTGGCACCAGTGTCAGAAAGTTGAGCTTTTTTTTAGTTAGCCAGAAGGAGGTGAACATTGTCATATGCTGCCTTTGTGGAGCAAGTGTTAGTCGGGGTAAGCTTGGTACAAGCTATGGTACCGGGGGCCAAACATCACATTTGAGAAAGCACCATAAGATCTGTTGGGAGGCGCATCTTAGAGGCAAAAAAGCTGCAAGTGTTGTTGGTGTAGGTGGTGAAAGCCGGTCGAGCAGGGAATCCAAATCCTATGCGATCATGGTGGAAGGTGAAAAAGAGGAAGACATCTTCGTTATGCAAATTTGCTGGAATTGCTTGGACAAGCTTTGCAGCAGAATGCTGTTCACAGTATCCACCTGACAACAGACATGTGGACCAGTTGCCAAGCCACTGATTACATGTGCATCACTGCACACTGGATATTTTTTGTGGAGGCTAGAAAAAATACCTGCAGGTATTGACACTGCTGAGATTTTTAATGCTTCCTGGAAGCATGCGACAGTAGCCATGTTCGACATGGAGAAATCACATACAGCTGCAAACATTTTAGAAGACTTTAACAACAAGGTCTTTGAATGGCTGCGACCAAGAGGGCTTAAGATTGGATTTGTTGCAACGGACAATGGCAGTAATATAGTTAAGGCCATCGCCAATGGGGGCTATTTCGGGGTCCTGTGTTTGGAGCACTGCATCAGTATCATAGTACAGAACTTTCTAAAAAAAGAAGACCCAGTAAGCAACTTACTGTCCACCTGCAGAAGAATCTGCACTGATTTCAGCCATTCATTTAAAGCCCGGAAACAGCCGAGGGTCATTCAGCGTGATAATAGAATGCCAGTTAAAGCACTCATACAGGAGGTGCCAACATGTTGGAACTCAACCTATTACATGCTTGAACACCTGTTTGAGCAGTACAGACCTATCAATGAATATGGCATGCAAAGAGGGGATGCAACTGTGAAAGGCATGATCATTGAGATGGACCGATGGGGCCTAGTCAAATGCCTGCCAGAGATGCTGCTTCCTTTTGAGGTGAGTCAGCAAAGAGGACAATAGCATGGGATAAGCTATCCCGTTGTTGCACATGCTACAGGAACAGCTAAAGGAGGTGTCTGCAATGTACACAGGTGTGGAGGAAAAAAGATGTGTATGACTTTGTGGAGAGCTTAATCTTTCGCTTGTCTGCTAATACAAGGGTGCAAAGAGACATTGTGTCCTCCAAACATTACATCTGTGCCACAATTCCTGATCCTTGGTAGAAATCATTACTGTCCACTTTCATTCCTTTTTTAGTCGGGGATGTTAAAAAATACAAAACATAGATAGCTGAGGAAGGCAGTGAGCTAGAAAAAGAACAGCAGGTAATTAGAGGCCGACTCCTCCAGGGCAAAAGTCCTGCGGGGCAGCCTTCAAGTTCAGTGCCTGAGGGCAGTGATGTTGGCTCACATCCGCCAAAACCAACAACAAGAACACCATCAACAACAAGACCAGGAGCATCAGCCCCAAAATCTGCAACTGAGTGGTTTCTACTGGCAGGGCTTAAGTCCAGTGCGGAGGCAAAGGCAAAAGAGGTCGAGCACCAGCAATGACCATTGAGAGAATGGTCCAGGCCTATCTGGATGACACAAAAGAGGTCTACCTTGATCAAAACCCATTTGTGTATTGGTATGGGAAGAGGCGCCAATGGCCAGTGCTCAGCTGTCTGGCAATAAACTATCTGGTTTGCCCGGTCGCCAGTGTCTCCGCTGAGTGTGTTTTCAGTGCTGCTGGTGCCGTAGTCACAGTGAGAAGGACCAGTCTATTGCCCCAAAACGTTGAGAGATTAACCATGATCAAAATGAATCAGCACCTTATGCCCCCAGATTACGCCATACCTGAAGTACCACAGGAGGAAGATAAGGGAGACTTAGGTCATGGAAGTAGTGTGTTAGATGACCTTCTTCTGGGCAAACCACCAAAGTTTGAGGATGAGCTTTACTTCCCAGACTAGTACTAGGCCTGGGCCAACAACCATAGAACTTTCTCTCTCAGTCTCTAGTCTATCGCTGATCTGCATTTTTTCTTTCTTTGACGCAAAAAGGCTAGCAAGGAGAACATTATTATTTACCTGAATTTGTTTGTATCTGGTTGATACCGCATCTTACTCTTAGACACATTTTATTGCCGGATTAGAGTTGCAACTGTGTGCATTTCCCTCAAGGGCATTGGATAGAGAACACAAACAAATGTGTGCCTGCCTCCAACCTTCTGCGATGACTATCTATCCTTTCCTACCCTAGAGGGACTGCCCCACATGCAACATCATAATTCAATTTACACTGGCCATTCTCTGCTTTGTCAATAAATGGATCTGCATTCTGCAATGTACCATGAATCAATCATGGTCAGAACGCCTGAAGAACAGGTAAATGGCATGCATTGCACACTGAGTGATTGTTGTTTGTTGTGAACTTGTTATGTGTATTGAGAGATGATTCGTGTGGTGGCAGGTAGTGTGACACTGGGTGCTTGTTTATCTGTAACTATTATGCTTAAATGTGTTTGTAATGATTTACAATGTTGGTGGCCTATTGACAACTGATCAATTTTCCACTGAAGGATGTTTTTGTTTTCCTTCCCTTTGAGATATAGCAAGATTCCCTCACCGGGTCCACTCCACAGTCCACACTGCTTTGTTTTATTGTTTTCTGCTTTATACTCCCCAAAGAGTCAGACCCAACCTGTCCCTTAAATAACACAAACATAAATCTAGTGTACACAAAAAATGACTCAATGTTTCTCTTCTTGTTGTGCAACAACAAAATTGCACTACAGGCCAATCTCAGTCGGGACCCAGGACACAGTTGGTACGGAGTTGGACACCATACTCGGAGTCAGACTAAGAAGGATCAAAGATGATGGAATGACTCAGGGTGTGGGTGTGACTATTTGGAGAACTGCCACCAGAAGAAGATGGAAGTTTTCAAATTCATTGAACCCAACCAATTTGATGATGACTTTGCAGTCTCCTAAAGGTAAACAACAGACCTACACAACTCTGTGTAGTGGTGGTGAGAGGTGAGTGACAGCAGTGTATTGAATTTACTTGATTGGGATAATGCTTTGTTGCTGGATGTGCGTGTGCTCAGTGCTGTCTGGAACAAATTCAAAGCTAAGTGGTGATTGGGTGGGAGGGCCTGTTCTAGAAGGTAACTGGAAACAGATATTTAGCCATGCTGCCTCTGAGTCTTCTCGGTGCACTCCGTATGCAGTTTAACTTTTTTCTCCTTGATTCTTCAATATCATTTTTGTTTTTCAATCAACAGGCCCTCTTACCCTGTGCCATACTAGAAAAACAATATAACATACTCACGCTTACCTTACCGAAACGCATTCACCAGGCACCCAAGATTGACTGACAGTCCAAGACGAATGCAGATGCAACTCCTAATTTGGCAATACAGTATCATTTTTTCTCTTTAATCATTAGAACTGTGTGTGTATTTATGTTCACTTGACTCCTACAGATATTTTAATTTTATATATTTGCTATCTTTCAAAGCTTGGTACCACAGAACGTAATGTAACTTGGGTCTCTCCTGCGGCAGATGGACAATTTGATTTGGTTTACCTGTACTACTCATCATTCCTCCATTTCCTTTTCCTCCCGTAAAAGATTTATGATGGTCGGCTGCCAAGATGAATGTTGCCCTTTTGTAGTGTCTGTCCTTGTAAAACCTTTCTCTCAAATCCCACTTCCCATCCATTCATTGGACCCCTAACCCTCTTTCCCCAGGTTGTGTGATTTTTTGAGGTGTGACAATTAAATTTACACCATTAATTTATCACACACTTGGTGGGGCAGATGTGGTAAAAGCAATGCCAACTCAGTGTAGGGTGATGATCTTCTTCGCCTCTAAGTATAGCCCACACTGGCAATATTATATTTATATTAGCCACCCACGCACAGTATTCAATATTTTTTCAGAGGAACATAATTGCCAGCATCATCCTTCAGGAACTGTATTGCGTCAAAGGTTAAGCTTGTCCACTTCGTAGCTCGAGTCGACTTCATTTTGTAACTTTTACCAGCTCACCATTCTGAGTATTTTAATTTAGCATTGCTTATCATATTTTCTCTATTGTCTGTCTTCTTCTTGAGTACTGGCAGTCTAGTCTCTGGTGACTGTCTCATTTTTATTGTAAAGCTTGCATATAATAACGGCATTAACTCAGTTTTTATTTCAATTTAATTAGTTCCCTGTGATGAATATTCCTTATCCTACAGTTTGAGTTCGGCTAGGAGGGAGTGGGACCTCGCTTCTGGATCTGGTGCTTTCACTGTTCGACTAGTTTGCAAGCATGCTACTTTTACTACGACCACCATGGCACCTTGGGAAACCATGCAGTCATTGTTTCATCTAATCAGGTAAGAAAAGAACATGGGTGATTCATTGTTGAACTGCAATAATCTATATACAATGGAAATTCACACACCGACCACCTCCAAGTCATTAGAGGTTAATATTGTTGCAGACTTCAGAGACTAGGAGGAGAGAGTAGTAGGACAAGTGAGGGTACCGCATAACTATTTTGTTGATGTTACACTATCAGCAGATTTTAAAACCTGGCTGTTGGCTTGCAACAAAGGCAGCAGTGCGAAGTAAAACAGTAACCCCCCAAAAAAGCTTTAAATCATATGTACAACTATAAAAAATGTATTTCCCTAACAAATATACATAATCTAGTAAACCTACAATTGGCCCACCCCTTTCTAACCCCAACCAATGTCCAAAGTAAAAGTTCAAAAATGAAATTGTCCATAAAGAAATAAGAAAATCCCCAAAATGCCCCAACTCCCACATTCCCACCCTCTCCCTAATAAGTCCCACCCACCAAAAAAATGATTAAAAAAGGGGCAAAAGAGGCCTAGGGGTGGGCTAGGAGCTTCCTATTGTGCCTCTCCAAAGTGTCCAGACGCTCCTCCTGCCTGGCTTCTAGACTCACCAGCCTCAGCAGAATGCGGCGCTGAAATGCTCCAAAATAGAGGGGAGCAGCAGTGGAGGAATGGCAGGGCGCAAATGCCTTGTGACAGCGGCGATGGACTACCGGAGGCACTGGGGCCTGGCTGGGGCCCAGAGCATTTGCAGCTGAGCTGCTGCCACCTCCTCTTCCTCCTCGCCACCAGCAGCTGATCTTCAGCCCTAGTTTCCTCTGCCGGGTCCTGGCTGCTACCTCCTGCCTGTTGGGTTGTGTTGGATTGGCAGGAAGTAGCTATATCAAGAAAGAAAAAAGACAAATTGTAAACAATGCTCTTAGCAAAACACATACAATTATATAGTAGCACAGTAGCATTATATTTGCTAGTATTCTCTGGCCATTCGATTTGATGTGATTAGAGTTTCAGGCATTATGCACTATGTAGTATACAAGTATTCTTCTCTCTCTTGTTGAGCTAAATTAATGTATGCATGCCCGCTCAGCTTGCGCCCTAGACAGACATACTTGTGTGGCGTTACTTTGCTACTGTCTGCAGGTGGGGCAGCTGTACTAGACAATTATCTCTTTTCCTATCATGGCCATGCTCTGTTAAATGCCTCAATTTCATACTGACTACAAGGCAGATGAATAGTTACTATGAATGATATGCATTAAGTGAAGTAATACTAACTAATTATAAAGAAGACAATTATGCACACAGAGATCCTACTGTCTGCTCATGGGAAAAGCAATGCAGGGAAAGAATCAAGGAACATGATATTGTATTTGGCACGTTTATCACAGCCTATCCCAGACACAAAATGCAAAGTCACCTACTCTTTAGTCCCACTTTACTCCCTGGTCTCACCCTCCATCACCACATTTGACATTTCTTGTTTCCTACAAAACAGATTTGCTTGGCAGTAAGGAAAATATTTATCAACTTAGTCTACTGCAGGTAAGTTAGAGAGAATAGGAAGGATAGGTAGAGGTTTCACTGATCATCATCAAGTGCCTAAGCTTTTGCTAGTAGTAAGTCAATTTGCTTGGCAATTGTTGAAAGGGAAAAATTTGAACTGATGTGATCCGTTATGGAAGCAATAATAAAATATATCACTTGGCCAGAGAAAAGTGGCACATGCAAAGAATGTTTTTTTCTAATTTTATGGAAGGCTGGGACAGAACAAAGAAGTTAGGAAAGGCGTTACTTATGTACTAGGAAGTGAATGAGTGGGCACTGGGAGTGAAGGGAAACACAACTATTTGTTTTTCACATTGCCATGACATTTGTAAAGGGGCTACACATTAACTGAGGCAGACCACATTGCACAGCCAATAATGCCGTGCCGCCGATGTAACCATGCAGCCAATAGATCACCCATGGCTGTAACTGGCGAAATGCCATGGGTAGGCACTCAGAGGGAGGCGATTGATGATGATGGGTGGGTACTAGGAAGGATACATAATATGTTGTGCTTATAAACTACTGTGAGTCAAGGGAGTAGTCTGAAATACCACCTCAACCCTTTGGATCAAAAACCTTGATAAAAAAACAATTCCAAGCAAGTAAAGAAGGTGAGAAGAATGCCACTACAGCGGAGCATCCTAGTCCCTTGTTTACTCTTCTTCCCAGGGATTTTTACATTCATCATTGCATTGTTTTTCTAGTATTTTTTATTGTTCACCCTTGGCTTTGCTACTAAGTCACCATTTAAGTTTTACATTCTCTCCATCCAGTCTTTACCTATGAATACCATCCATCCATCCAAAGATCCATCCATCCAAACATGTCTCTCATTCTCAACGAACCTTTTACCAACATACATTTGTAATTTAACTACCCATGCGTCCTTTGACCCATCAAACCCACCAGAGGATTTTTTTCACCCGTACACTTTCACCCAACCATGCGGGCATCATTTCACCCTTCATCCTTCCTTCACCCACCCATGCATCCTGTCAGCCACCTATAGTATATGCATCATTTCACCCACGCATCCTTCTCTTCCAGTCATATTACATTTCACCTGTCCTTCCTCCTTCCATCTTTCTTTCCCTTTTCCATCAACCCATCAAACATGAAACTTTCTCTGCTGAGTTGAAGATAGAAGAGGCCTTAAGTTACTCAACTCCCACTGTATATGCTAAGTAAAGAGGGGTGTGTTCAACTGTTCACAACTCTCAACAGTACACCCTTGCAGTGAGTATATAATTAATTGTCAATAAACAAGCAATATGACTTACCACCTCCCGCCACTGCCGCTGGCTCACCCCCTACTGCTGCTGCATCTGCTACCTGGCTGGTGCCGCCGTCACCACTGGCCCGGCACTCGTGGTCCATGCAGCTAGAAAAAACATTACACATTTTTGAGATGCCAGATACGCCTCCCCCTATTTATTTTTTTATAGCAAAATTGAAAATACACCACACACATCACTACAATTCAAATACAGACAGTATCTTCTATCAAAAATATTAGGTTGGGGGGCGTGGTTTCGGCGCCGTCTAAGATGGCCGCCTGATAGAGGAGCTCCGCCGCACCGGGACTATCTACGAGCTTCAGATGCGTTTTTTCGCATCATTTCTCGGCGGACAACGGCTTTCCTTCAATCGGAACGCCGCGTCAACATGGTGAGATATTGGCAACTTTGAAGCGCGTTGCGCTTCCCCTTCATTTCGGTGCCGTTCCGCTCACCTCATCGCGGCCGCCATTTTGAAGGCTTAATTTCAATCCTGTCACGTAATCTCCCGCAATGCATGAGAAACGCATTCCTTCGGCTGCCTGTGTATTTCCTCATCTTAAAGGAACATTTTGACTTTTCTTCATGAGCACCTGCACTCCCTGGCATTACTATTCATATATATGCGATCTTTTCAGCATTTTTGTTCCCAGATGCCGTTTTTGCCTAATTGACTGGGATGTTAATATTTCAGGGTATGCCTCAACTTTGACTATCCTCACGTTGTCAACTTGAGTTGGTGCCATATATTACCCTTTTTCAGAAAGTTTCTCACAACGACTGATATTTCTCCCTTGTCACTTTTGATGCATGACAGGCGTCGCTCTGTTTCAAGCCACTTATGGGAAGATTGCGTAAACCACAAGTTATCTTTGGCCCTAAAGAGCGTGCCTTCAACTCTGCTCAGTCTTCATTGTCAGTGGTGCCTCTTGTTCCTGGAGAGATGGCCGGGGTTGCCCCTACTCGCACTCCCACATCACAATCCGCAAATAATAAGCCCTCTTCGGCCTCTTCAACTTCTAAACGACTCAAGCAAGATCCTCCTTCTCCGGATAGGTCGTCTCCTCCCATCTCCATGGAACTGTTGCTGGAGGAGATTCGTGCATTGCGTCCATTTGTGGAGGAAACAAACAGCAAAATGCAATCTCTGGAGGAAAAGTGGCTCTCAATGGAGAACAGAATGTCTACAATGGAGCAGCAAATCTCAGATGTCCAAGGTGACTCTCGGAGACTCTCTTCTTTGGAAAAAGAGGTACGCAGACTCCAACAGCACACTGAGGATTTGGAAAATCGAAATCGGAGGAATAACCTGCGTATTTATGGTCTGCCGGAGGCTTTGGAGGGAGATGATCCTGTCAACTTCTTCTCCTTTCTGCCAAAATTGTTGGATATGCCATCTTCAACATCCCTTAACATCCAGAGAGCTCACAGGCTTGGTCCTCGCCCTCAGCTTTCAGCTTCATCTCCAGTCAGACCTAGAGGTGTCATCATCCTCTTTTTGAAATTTACTGACTTACTCTCAGTCCTTTCTGCAGCTAGACTTAAGCACCAACTTTCATGGCTTGGTCAAAAAATCTTCTTATCCCAGGATGTTTCAAGTGCAACCGCAGCCAGAAGGAAGGAGTTCCTTAATCTTCGACGACCTCTCTGTTCCCTTGGAGCTCGCTATGGCCTTTTCCACCCCTGCATTTTTAAAGTGACTTTTCAGAACCAGACTTCGTCATTTGAAAATCCTGCGGATCTTAAGAAATTTATCCATTCCCACACTGCAGGCGACATGGACACGGCTGGTCCTTCTACTGGTTGATTAGATATACACTTATTTAGTTCTTTCTGCAGTTCTCCTTATAGTTGTTGTAAGATTCATTGGTGCATTTCATAGATATCTCCTCCTACCTTTTATGTTTGTCTGATAGTATCAATTTACATCTTCCTCTGGTATCATTGTAGTTTTTGTTTTTCTCTAATGGTGGATTAGTTATTTATCCCTACTGTTATTTCTTTGCACCATTCAGTTGTGTTAACCTATTTACTATTTTGCTATTTATCTTAATTTTTCATTAATAATCTATATGCCTTCTCTATAGTCCATATCTGTTTCTGTGTTTCTTAATCTTTGTCTAAGGTGTATCCTCCTATCATCTCTTACCACTTTTGTTATCTTCCTAATTCCTTTTTATGTTCACACAGGTATCGTCCATCTTTTTCAAACATTGTTTGGTCTGTCTACATATCCCTATTTGTTCTGGTGTGGTCCGGACTTCCTGGTTCGGGCGTCTCATCTTCCGCTCGTCGCCATTGCCCCAGTCTTATCTTGTTTTTGTCCCCCTCAGGTATGTTTATTCAGTCGTCCTTTTGGATATGTACTGTCTCTCCTTATATTTTTCCTCTCCCTTCTGTCTTCCCTCTATCCTTCTCTGACTTTCTATTCCTTTTTCCCACTTGTCCCTTCTTCCACTCTCCTGTTGTTGCATATTTTGTCCTGTATAAATCCTTAATGTCTTTGCATTCAGAGTTATTTCCTGGAATGTGAAAGGTTTTATTAATCCAATTAAGAGACAGAGAATTCTTTCCCACCTTGCCTCTTATAACCCTGATTTAGTACTCCTACAAGAGACCCATCTTACAGAAATTGAGGCATTAAAACTAAAAAGAGGTTGAGTCGGTACAGTTTTATTCTCTCCTTCTGCTAATAAAAAAAATGGTGTCATAACTTTATGTCATAAGAAATTGAACTGTAAAGTGTTATCGCAAGAAACTGACACAGAGGGTAGATGGTTACTAGCTAAATTGTTAATCAATAATGTTTCTTTAACTGTTTTTAATATTTATGGTCCTACACATCCCGATTGTTCCTTTTGGCCTCTTATTACGCAAAAATGTATCCAATTCCAAGATGATCTTTTCATATTGGGAGGCGACTGCAATCAAGTTGTAGATCCATTTCTTGATCGTCAATCCCAGGTTCGCTTTGTCCCCCATAAATCTCACAAACACTTTCTTGACACTATTTCCCAAACACATCTTATAGACTCTTGGAGACTTTCCCACCCCGATTCTCTGGATTTCTCTTTTTCTCTCCTCCTCATTCATCCCTTTCCCGCCTAGACTATATCTTTCTATCTCAATCCTTATCTCAAAATTTACTATCCTCATCTATTGAGCCTATAGTTATCTCTGATCATGCTCCAATTGTAACAGATCTTGACTTGCTCCCTCCGCATCCCAGATCCTCTCGTTGGCGATTTAACATTTCCCTTCTCTCAGACCCCCTTTTCTCTTCCTCTTTTCGTTCCTTTGCTAGTGAATTCTTTGTCCTTAACTGTGACCCCAATTCTTCCCCGCACATTATATGGGATTCTTTTAAAGCTACTGCGAGAGGTTTTATTATAGACTTTGTCTCAAAAAAAAAGAAACGTTTCCTCCAGCATCGAAAGGCCACTTTGGCGCATATTAAGCTCTTAGAACACAAATTTTATACTTCCTCGAGGGACTCGGTCTCGCCTGAGTTGATACGTGCTAAATTTGCTTTCAACAAAACTACCACTGATAATGCGTCTTCCTTGCTCCTGCGTAGTTCCGCTCGTTACTACGGTGGTCGTAACAAAGCTGGGAAGCTCTTGGCAAATTATCTCAAGACACGTAAGGACCGCATCCTCATAGACTCTATTCATTCTTCAAATGGCTCCCTCTTGCATAAAGACCAAGAAATTCTTAATGAATTTAAACTTTTTTACCAAAATCTTTATACTCCTGAATCTCCTCCTTCATCTCCCCTCATTGAGGCGTATCTTGATAATCTCCCTCCTTCCTCTGCATCTCACCTAAACTTTTCTGATCTGGAAGCAGATCTATCCCTTTACGAATTATCCACTGCTCTAAATACTCTCGCTAAAGGGAAGACTCCTGGCCCTGATGGTTTTTCTGTTGAATTTTATTTGCATTTCTCTGATCTACTACTTCCGAAACTTTTAACACTTTTCCACTCATTTTTTTAACTGGTAAAATGGAAGGTACTCTTCAGGAAGCCACAATTTGCCTCATACATAAAGAAGACCGTGACCCTAAATACTGTAAGAATTATCGCCCAATATCCCTGGTTAATGTTGATTATAAATTATTTGCTAAAATGCTTGCCTTACGTTTGGATCCCCTCATGCCTCATCTTATTGGTAAGGAGCAGTGTGGCTTTGTTAGGGGAAGACTTACCTCTGATAATTCTCGTCTTTTCCTCAATGTTTTAAACAAAATTCCCTCACTTTCCACTTCTTTGGCTGCTATCTCTGTTGATGCGGAGAAAGCCTTTGACAGAGTTGATTGGTCCTTCCTATTTGCTTCTTTGAAATGGCATGGTTTTGGTCCCAAAATGATTTCACTCATTTCTTTATTATATACTGCCCCTAGAGCTTCGGTATTAGTCAATGGTCAAGTCTCATCTTACTTCCCTCTTCAACGAGGAGTTCGTCAGGGTTGCCCTCTATCCCCTCTTCTCTTCATTCTTGCTCTTGAACCCTTTCTGACCTCTATTCGTAATAATGAATCTATTTCTGGATTCTCTTATGGTGACCAACAGCTAAAACTCTCAGCTTATGCGGATGATATCCTTTTATTTATTTCCGCCCCTGAAACCTCTATTCCCCCTTTATTACATGAGTTTAAATCCTTCTCACAGGTTTCTGGTTATAAGATCAATTCAGATAAAACAGTAATTCTTCCCCTTACAAAATTTTGTCTTCCTCACTCCTATTCCTCTACCGGTTTTGCCTGGAATAATTCCAAAATTAAATATTTAGGTATATGGTTTTCCAATTCCATTGCTTCTTCGGTTAAATTAAACATGTCTGCAGTTTTATCCCGAATTGATAAATTACTTTCTTCTTGGAACCCCTTTTTCTTTCTTGGTGGGGCCGGTTAGATTCAATCAAAATGATGATTGCCCCTATTTTAATTTATACACTCTCCATGCTCCCCATTCATATTCCTGCCCTTTACTTTAATCGTATTGATTCCTGTCTTTCTAAATTTCTTTGGAAAAATAAGAAAGCTAGAATTGCCCTATCCTCTCTTCGTAAGACAAAATCTAATGGTGGTGTAAATTTCCCTGATTTTTCGTCTCTATCACAAATCTTTTCCCTTCGACAGGCCTCGAAATGGCTCTTATCTGATCCATCTCCATTTACCCCCTTTGGCTCTCCATCAACAAATTTTATTATTACCCTTTTCTCTCAAGGAAGTTATGACTTTTTCTGCTAATACTCCTCATACCTCCCTCCCTTATTTAGGCATACTTGTTCCCTTTTGAAACCTTTGGTGCTACCTCATCCCGTCTCTCGGGAATCCTTTTGGATTCTCCTATTTGGCATAACTCTCTCATTCTTCTTAACAACAGACCCATCTTTTGGAAATCATGGAGATTAAAAGGCATCATTTGGGTTAAACACCTTTTCAATGGACTTTCACCATGTTCTTTTCCCCAATTTCAAGCCTTATTCCATTGTCCCCGATCCTTTTTACAGAAGTTTACTATTCTCATGGCGCTCATTCTTGATGTTTATTATTCTCTTCCCTCTTCTTCTCTGGCTGAAGTTCATAACTCTCTTCTTAAAATACTCTTCTTGCTACCCAAAGCCTCCCTTATATACAAATACTTTTAGCTCCCAATCCTGATCGTGCTAAATCTAAATTGGAACTCTCTTGGGAAACTGATCTGGGATGCGAATGGTCTATCATCTTCTGGGATAAACTTTGGTCCAGATCTCTAAAAATCTCTTGTTCTGCTTCTCTCACCCAATCTATGTTTTTTCTTTATCACAGACTTTATCTTACCCCTGTTTCTATAGCTCGTTTTTCTCCTTCTACTGACTCTAACTGCTGGACCTGTGGTTCCTCTAATGCTAATCTTATACATCTTCTCTTTCTCTGTCCTTCGGTCTCCATCTTTTGGGGGAAGGTTTGGTCATATATTTCTCGCATATTTAAAGTCCCCATCTCCTACTCTATACCCTTCCTTTTCGCTGGCAGCCTCTCTGATTCCTTACATATACCCTCACATAACCATGGTCTCTTCGATCTCATGATTGCTTTAGCCTTCCAACATATTTCTCTCAATTGGAAAGATCTTACAAAACTTTCTACACAACACTGGTGGAATAATCTTTGCTATTCTCATAGACTTGATGTTGCATTCGCCTCCTCTTGTAAGCCATTGATTAATAGAGACCTTTTTGGTTACCCCTTACTTCATATTTAGATCAGATTGTTTTAAACAAAAATTATTCTTCCCTAAATTCTGAAAATTTTAAACCTCCTTGAACGAAATTCTCTCTGTTCTTTTTTCTTTCCTCACCCATGTGGATTTAGTATATGGAATTAATTGACCATTAGTTCATTTACATTCCTATGTATTTTGTAATGTAATATGCATTCTTCTTTTATATCAAAATGTTAGAACCTTCCCTTTCCCTACCTCTCCTCATCCTCCCTCCCTATTTATATGAAATCTTAAAAAATAAGCTTTTATCCTTTCCATCAATGTACTAGCCATTTACTCTGTTATACTTCTACTTTGACAATTTGACTCTGTATTGCTAGTGTTTTATTTCTTTATTGACTATCAAATAAAGCTTTTTCAAACAGAAAAAAAAAAAATATATTAGGTTGGGCATTTTGTTGGTGGCACTTTTTGAAAAGCCTCTCAAAAAGACAACCTGTAAAGGACTGGAGTGGCTAGAGCTATTGATGAATCTGAGCTTTTGAAAAAAAATAAGAGTAGACAACTGGACATAAAGCCTTGGTTGGCAAATGCAATAGGGCAGTCCTCCTCATACTTCCTTTCAGCCATGGTGCACGGTAATCAGTTCACCACCAACTGCTGCTAATAATACTAGGCCTAGCTAAGAAGAAGAAGACACAACTTTGGGGTGTCCAACGCGACCATGGCCACTCTTTGTTTTACTGATTTTAGCATGAGAAAGTAAAAGAAAGCCTTCTCATCTCCAGAAACATACATGGGCATGCAATCTGCACAGCAGAGTAGTAGTACTAGTAGTAGTACGTGACCATGACCAATGGGTTCTCCGAGTCTTACAGTGCCACCACTAGGCAGTCCACAAAATATTAAGGGAAGAGGGAAAGCTGACTAACAATGCAGAAGAAAGGAAGCTACAGACAGACTAGTACAGACAGAGACAATTTGAGGTAAAATACAGACACTAGGAATATAGAAAATAAGTAAATAGGATAATGCAGAGATAACAAGAATTTAGAAACTGATAGATTGAAGAGGATTTAGGAAAAAATTTAATTAGGGAATGAGTAAAAATAAATATTTCAAAATAAGGCATGGTAAAAGTTAGGGAAATATATATTAATATTAACAACAGGAGGACTTACTGGGCCCAGCAGAGCCATCGGCTGAGGAATGTTATTCGCACTGGGAAGCACCTCCAGCTCCCTCACAAGCCTTGGATGACCGCTTGCCCCTGGATGCTGATGTAAGAGATAAAGAGACAAAAAATGGAATGTTGGTAAATAAATGATCAGATCAACTAGTAGTAGACTAGTATCGTGGACCATCCTATGTATTTATTCCACATTTCCTAAACCTACCTAGCCCACCTATTTCAAAGACTTTGGCATTACTGATAAATTGCAACAAATGATGTTTGCTTCTAAGTTCCAATCTCATTCACAATCATTCTCAACCCTCTTTGGTGGGCCAATTCACTAAGTCTGCATTTTGTCTTTAAATGCATATATGGAAGCATGCATACACCAAATTGGTTGGTTGCTTGTCACCTTATGAGCTACAAAAAAGGTTCTAAGAACTGAAGTGGGAGGACATGCGCCGCTAAATTACCACTATCTTAGTGACAGGACAAAGGAGTCTCTAGTCTGCATTACTTAAGTTCTTACATAATCAGCCCAAGTGAGCACAAACAAGTACGATTAGGTAGTGTTGAGCACCTGTCTAGCATAACGATCACATAATATAAGATTTGTAAACGTAACTTACCTGCATGTGAGCAGCATGCTTGCTATTTGGGAAAAAATATTAGCACTAATATAGAACACACAAGTAATAATAATATTAATAATTAGCCACTCACCAAGCCCCACGACCTCAACCCCTAGCAGATCCAGCAGGTCCTGCTCTCGGTCCAGGATGTCGGACCACCAGTGAGTCAGATGATTATGGGTGCGTCAGACCCCAGAGCAGCGATACACTGCCCGGTGCACCCTCGCCCAGCACTGCTGGTGCTCCCGGACTCTGTACCCAGACCCGGCCTGCTGCCTGCTGCTAGGGTGGAGGGGAAGTGGCGCTGGACAAAAAAAGAGCGCTGTAACCTCCACCTCAGAAAACAAAGCCTGGGGCTGCACCCCTTCTGGGTGCCGCCTTCCGCAAGGAAGGCTGCTCCTTGTTGCCGCCTTTTTTGAGGCACCCTTCTCTGCCATGATGCTGGGGGGAGAGGAGAGAGAAAATGTAGAAAGTATTTAAAAAAAACTGGAATAAGAGGGAAGGAATTAAAAAATATTAGGAAGGAAGAGGAAAAAGAAAGTACAAAACTCACCAAAAACACACAAAAAAGTAGAAAAAGACAAAATACACACTTTGAAAGACAAAGGTGAAGATAAATAAAAAAAATCAGAGAAAAAGTTTTAGGAAGCAAGGGTTGAAAAGACTGAAAAAGGATCAAAAAGTAGGGCCCAGCACCATAAAAAGAGTAAGACATAAGATGGGCAAACCCATGCACGAACGCGTGGTGCAGTTATTTCCACCCAAACATGCATTTTGCATTGCCGTACGGCGGAAACATCACGCAAATGGGTGGGACAAGGAACTCTGCCCACTCGTGGAACTCCGCGTAGTGCGATGGAGTTTTTTTGCAGATTTGCGGGGTTCCGCGTAGTGCTGCTTCTATGCAAACTCCACCCACCCTTACATAACATCTATAGAGACTATGTAATGAAAACGCACTGCTCTCTCAGGTGAGACATCTCCCCAGAATAGCATGTGCAAAGTAGGCTGTGGGTAGAAACTGTTCTCTCTGCACATACCTCTCTTAATACTGATAAATGTCCATAGTAGAGTATAAAATAGAGTATCTTCTCTGTTGGGAACTGTGATAACTTTTGTCCATATTTCATTGTGGAGATAGTCTTACCTGTGTTTCAAACACCTTCCAATGGCATCACCCTTACATAATAGGGTGTGCACAGAAGCTGATAGAAGTGTGTATTAGAGTTTAAAAATGCATTTACCTCTGTGCAAAGATCCCTCTCTTGCATTACAGTTACCTATACTACAGCATGCAACACCTCACTGTTGCATGGTAACTAACCGTACCTGCATTGTAAAATAATTGGCTCCTCTATTACCAACTCTCTATAGGATAAAAAACATGAGCATAGTTCCATTCACATATATATACATGTAATAGCATATTTACTGTTCCTCAACATGGTACTGCCAGTTTCAGAGAATTTTAAAATACTATAATAAACTTGAAATTTATAAATATTGAGGAAACTAATTCAAAGTAACTTTAAACTTATTTAATTTAAACAAACAATGTAATAATACAAAACTACAAAAACTGCATTAGCAAACAATATAATCAACTATAACATGAAAAAAACAGACAACTTTAAAATACATCACATTTTTTCTGATGCTCATAAATACCACCTAAACTGCCCCCCCCAAACACACACACCTTTTCATTTCATTTGCCTACTGGATTTTGGTGTAGATAGGTATCTCTTCTTTTTCAGAATTTTAGCCACCTTAGCCTGCCAAAGTCTTTAGATTCATGATATGTTATGGCACGCACGGTGCCAATATAATCTCAGCCAAGCAACATATCTGTATATACAGTGCACAAGGCCTAGCTTGTCCAGAGTTAGCTTGTGAGCTCGTGCTGCTGAAGTACTCCACTGTTCAGGTGACTCCACATCCTTCCAGCCTGAATACACTGTGCCTAAAGACGTAGTTATTGCTGAACAACACAATAAGCCTGCTTCTCTTAACAATGCTCTTCTTTGCTGCTTATGTAAGCAGATGATTATTTGCTCAGAGACAGGTTTACAGTTTCTTCTTAAAAAAAGACAAAATAACCAAAATGATAAAAGTTACATACAGGTTAATAATTGATAACAGAGATAAATCAGTATATTTTGTGAACATTTCTATGTTTTTTAACAACAATCACATATTTATATCTAATGCACCAGTAACTTGTTATTCCTTTCTCCTGAAAAATTCTGCACCCTCACTCAGGGCACTTTTTTCCATAAATAAATTATAACATGACATCAAACCTTATTTCATAAAGGTTTGTAAAGTAATACATTTCTCTTGCGACACCTTTGTTAACACTCACCGCAGCTTTTCACTCTAAAACAGCAATATTACTACTCAAACATCTTGCAGGGCTACAACATATGTACAATGAGGTTCATAACAACAGTACAGCTTGTATTATAACATTCTTCTTTTTATAATTTATGAAACACTGCTTCCTTTACTTACAAGTACACAAAGTGTGTACATTTCATTTTTAACACAATTTGCAAACCTTGCTCACATCTCTCTACATTCTAATATGTACCTCTCAAACCCTATATTAACATATCTACACCCACCCAAACAACTTGTCACTGTATAAACATACTGTATAATAAGTATACCAACATTAGTGCACTTACTTCTACTTCACATCAAAGTTTTTGAAATATATTGCTAAATACCTGAACTTGGAGTTCTTTCTTAAATGCAATGAACACACCAGTCTCTTTCAGCACCAGATAAATTAACATCTGCTGAGCATAACTCAAACAAACTTCCTTCTCATCCAAAGTACCAAGGACAAACTGAGCTATCTCTGGTTCTACACCCAATCACATCACAGTATTTCTCCTACCATGTAACAAGAATGGTAACTATTGGTTTTACTTTAGCACTTTTTCTTTTACTTCTCCCCATACGATCTTGTGAGACTCTTGTGGGATCATAAAACACCTCGTGACAGGCCCAGTAATTTTCCATGTGAGTCTCATGAGATGCTTGCAAGATCGAACAAACCCCTTAAAAAATAACCATCTACTCATCACTGTACTTATCTCTGACACACTTTCTCTCAATAGCAAGCACCACAATATGCATTCCTACTAATAGAGTGTATTGAGAACTCATCTACTCCTTTTTACTATTTGTGACCCCATTGGGAGTCCCGCGAGAACATAAAAATTAGTTAAAAACAATATACTTTTATTTTCTTCACAGTAGCTATCCCTTAGACACCTTCTTTCTAAACTTAGGGGGAAAGCATGCCTTTCTGCTGTCCACTTATATACATTTTGTTTATTTCAGTTCCACAACACCTTCAATTTTTCACAGTAAACAGTAATGGCGGCCATTTTATTTCTAACATTCCAACAGCCAGCCAATTAGAGTGCTTGCTCTTCCGGGACTCCCTGGAGTCTCACGCTCCCAAGAGATCACGAAGGCTCACTGGAAAAATAGGCCCCTTTATCCAATCACAGGGCTCGATTTTTGATTTCCCACTCTCGGGGCAGTCTTGAGGGGCCTCTAACTAGCCCAACTGTTTTGTGAAGTTAATTTATATATATATATATATATATATATATATATATATATATATATATATATATATATATATATATATATATATATATAAAATATTATATATATTACTGCCTATTGGCGTTAGTTAGGATGTAGTTTCCAAAGGAAGAGCGTTTTTTGATTTGCAATAACTTTGGCATCGTTTGACGAATCCTAGCGAAATTTTCAAAACTAGTTTGACTTTCACTTCAGCTGTGATCCGTCAAGTGGGGGCCGAGAAAAAGGGGGGGTCCCAAAACACGATTTTTCCATGTTAATTTCCATAGGACAAGGCTACAGCCCGAACTGCTGAACGGAATTACACCAAATTTGGCAGGAAGTAGCTGTTATTCTAGAAAGCAAACGTTTTGTAAAATGGTGTAAATCTGTTCAGTAGTTTTGGAGTTATTTAAAGAAATTCCCAATTGTATATATAGGGACTCTCTGGATCCGTGACCCTCGCGATCTCGTGCTGAGATCTGATTGACTGCCAACATTTCAAACCAGGAAGTGTTGGCAGCCATCTTTTGACTTAGTTGAACCGAGTCACAGAAATTTTTTTTTAAAAAAGAAAAGGGGGCTGGGTAGAAACACCCTGACCCCCTAGGCCTCTTAAGGTGGTACCACAGGGACCCTCCTGGGCCCAAAGATTTATCAAACGGGGGCCAAGAAAAAGGGGGGTCCCAAAACGTATTTTCCCCATGCAATTTCGGATAGGGATTTTAGATATGACTACAGACCAAAATGCAGAACAGAATTACAGAATGAAGCAAAAAAAAGGGGGGGGCGGGTTTAGGAGGTGCTTATGAGCGACAGAAAAAATGATATGTATTTTAATGTTGTTTGTTTTTTTCATTCTTAAAGTTGTTTATGTTGTTTGTTAATGTAGTTGTTGTAGTTGTGTATTATTGTTAAATTGTTTTGTTATAATAATTACGTTTAAAGTTGCTTAGGATTATTTTTCTTAATACTTATAATTTATTTCAAGTTTATCATAGTATTGCAAAATTCAGTGGCATTGGCAGTACCATGTGGCGGGACTGTGAATATGGTATTACATGTATATGCATGTGAATGATACTATGCTCATATTTTATCCTATAGATAGTGGTAATAGTGAGTCAATTATTTTGCAATGCAGGGATGGCTAGTTGCCATGCAACAGTGAGGTGGTGCATGCTGTAGTATAAGTAACTGTAAAGCAAGAGAGGGAGCTTCGCACAGATGTAAATGCATGTTTGTACTCTAATACACACTACAATCAGCTGCTGTGCACACCCTACTATGTATGAGTATTGCCAGTGGGAGGTGTTTGAAGCACAGGTAAGTATATCTCCACAAGGAAATATGGACACAAGTTATCCAAGATACAGTTCTGAACAGAGAGGATTCTCCATTTTATACTCTATGATGTATGTTCAACAACATAAAGAGAGGTATGTGCAGAGAGAAAGGGTAAAGCCGAATCCGATTCGGAGCCCTACCGGCCGAGATCGGAATCGGCCCCTATATGTTCAGTGAAAATCAAATTCCATTATAAAATTATACTCGCACGAGAGGCCCAGAGAATCAACCACACAATTGGGCTCATTACAATGTCAGGTGAATCACCACCTACAGGCCATCAGTGGCGGTCCGCCCAACAGTCAGGGACTCGGTCCGGCTGCCGCATTACGCTGCTAGTGGTCAGAACAGAAGCTGTGGGGGGAAAGACCGCCACCTCCAGCAGGATCCACGATCCGGTCGGGGCGGCGGTCATATTCATATTCCCTTAAAGGCAGTGGTGCTGAGCAGATACCACTGTTGGGATTTTGATTACCATTTCCCATAGCCTTTTCATGGTGGTCCCACCGCCATGGAAAGGTTGTCAGAAATGGCATTTGGGGGCACCAAACTGGGACTACCTCCATTGTGCGCCTCTGAAACGTGGCGCTGGGGGCACATGTACTGCCCCCACACACAGCCATGCACCATGTCCTTTTACATTGTGGCATGTGCTGCGTCCCTTTACCTGGGCCGCATGATAACCCGCAATGGAAAAGGCCAATTTCCGACTGCCACACCAGCGATCCTTTCACAATTTGATGGTCAGAACGACCGCCTGCATGTTGGAAAGTCTTCCGACCACTGTGATGTCACCTCCCGGCATCATAATGAGGCCCAATGTATGAGAGCATCATGGCTCTCATGAGTGTCTCATGAGAGTCATCAAGAAGGGGAAAAAATGCTAACAATACAAACAACATACTTAATGAAAGTATAGCATACCTCTGAAATTTTTTTTTTTAATTAACATTTTTACAAACTGTGGGGCATATTATCAAGGGCTCGATCGCCGCTTTAGCGGGACTTTTTCCCGCTAAAGCAGCGATTTTTCAAACGCCCTATTAGCAAACTGTCGCTAACTGCTGTTAGCGACAGCTTCTAGGCGATAGCGACCGGGTTGGGTGCCGCTTTGCATGCCAGCGATATTTATCGCTAATGGCATGCAAAGTAGGCGTTCCCAACCTAAAAGCGACTGGAAACAGTCGCTAAGGTCGCTATCGCCTATTAGCGAGGCAGGGAGGTGATTATCGAACCAGCGCTAAACACGTTTAGCGCTGGTTTGTTAACGCCTGGTCTCACCCTGACTTAGCCATGTAATCCAATGGGAGGTGGATTACATGGCTAAATCCCCTCGCCCTATCGCCAAGCTAACACTGGTCACAGTGTGAATATCGCTTGTTTTCAAGCGATATTCACACTGTTCTCCAGGGTTTCTATCGCTTTGGAGATAAGCGTTGCTGATAGCACGCTATCTCCGCGATAGAAACCTGCGATAATTATCCTAGCGCTAACTGCGCTTAGCGATAATTATCGCTGGTTATTGCTAATAGGCCCCTGTGTTTTTGTCTTTTTTTAAAAAAAAATCTTTTTTTTAAAAAAGGGTACAACAAAAACAAGAAATTGGGAATAAACAAATAAACAACATCTCCTTCAAAACAAAGAGGAAAAAAACTAGGATTTTTTTTATATAAAAAACACTACTGCCTAGGTGGGCATTTATGATCCTGGACAAGCCTGTCCAGTGCAGCCCTGCTTGTCTCAGATAAAAAAGTGATCTGCTTGCATAAGCAGCAAAAAGGGCTTTGTTCAGATAAGCAAAGTTATCTGCTTGAGTGGTGAATACCTGGGCAGGCACAGTGTCACCCGGTTTAGAAGATGTGGATGCCCCTGATGAGTTATCAAGCTCTGCAGCATGGACTAACTCATCCTGATCAAGGTGTTAAGAGTGCATAGCCCTTAAATGTCGCCTCATCCCTTTGGTATTCATGCTGTATTGCTTGTTCCAGCTGCCCCTACTGAACTCCTCTTTGCATATTTTACTAATCACACATTTCTCAGATACTTTTTTCCCACCTAGCCTCATTTAAAAAAAAAAGAAGGTACCCAAGACACAGACCTCAGGACCCTTTCATCCCCTAATAAGCACCTGCCATATCCAGACAATTATATAAGCATCACTAGAGCGGGGCATTGGCTCTGCCCACACGTTGAGAGCAAGGAGTACATGGTTTAATTGGGCAGAATTTGTGTGCTTCCACAAAAAGTGCTTGCCCTCCATGCAGCTGTGATCAGTTTGTTTATCAATCGAACTGGCTGTGCATGAACTTTCAGGGGTGCACACACACACACACACACACACACAAACACACATACAATATTCTTATGCTGTAAAAGAGTCTTAGATAACTAGATAATTTATTGCTTTTGTCTTTCTCTGGCAACTACACAGGTGGAGTAGGGCAGCCATGAGGAACGCATTGCCGGTCCAGGACCCTCCTCTTCCATTATTAATTGAAGACTTCAGAGGGCAAATATGTGTTTGTGAGTGGTACACGATACCCAGGGCTACACTAATCTACAGGGAGTTTTAAGTCTGGATTGACTGTGCAACTATTACCTGAATTTATGTGATCAACAAAAAGAACTTTCAGAGTACTACTGAGAGGGATTTCAGCTTCATCTGCATGTTTGTTTCCTGAGTACAGGAGTTGAATTTGTGTGTTTTCACTAAAAAGACTACTTGTATTACACTTTTTTGCTATATGCCTGATCTGTTCAGGAAATGTTATGATAAAGGCAGTAGGATAGGATGTATATTGATTTGCAAGCTGTCAGTGCTGGCTGCTAGCAGGGAAAAGTGGTGAGGCAGAGCGGGGGACAATTTAAAAAAAAATAAAACGTACCTGCAGCCTGCCACCCACCACCTCTTCAGCTCCCGATGATGCACACACATGCTCCCAGACTCCCCTGCGCCAATCGAGATGCTGCTCTCATACTGGTATTACCCAGCATGAGAGAAGTGTCGGGATTGGGTGGAGTGGACTGGCTTCACACTCCAGCGGGGACTGGAAGCCTGTGCTCCTGAGCCCTGCTGATATCTCCAAGCAACAGCCTGGAGATACCCAAGTGTGCATGTCGGTTTGGCCATCCTGAGACAGCAGGCCAAACCCACATGTGAACTTGCAGTGCCCATCACTCCTCCTCCTGCTGCTGTCCCTCAGAGGATGGCCCCACCCTCAAGACTCGTCTGTGGCTGCGGTGTAAAATAAAATGATAATAAAGCAGTTTTCTTATTTGCTTTACTATCATTTTATTTTACATGCATTTGCTGGTTTCAGCAGTGTGGGGCCTCTCCTCGGCCATAATGGAGGATCCACCCCTGCAAGCTGTTTTTCTCTAGATATTTGCAATTTTATTATTGTATGCACAATGGTTGCTAGCTTATGTGTACTTGAATAGGCCAGTGTTGGATAAGGTGTAAAGCCAATGTTGAAGGGTAAAGCCTTCATCGGTTTATCAGGAAAAGTCATGCCATATGAAATAGGTTTGATCAGTTTTTTATGAAATGTTATAACATAGCCAGTTTGCATGATCTACTTATTGTGAAAACTATGTGTTAAAGACAACATGCTTTTAAGGATGGATTGTTGTTATAATGTACTGAAGCCTGTAGGCAGGTATTTTGTTGCATGAAGTTTCACAGAATACCATACATAGCAAGGGTTTTGTCGTGTAGTTCCTATTTATCCTATACAGGATCTGCATGTTTGGATAACATAAACTGTGGGATTGGTGATGGACTGATTCTGTGCACCCCCACTGGATACGTTAGCCTGTCTGTATCAGCTAGCTCACAATGCCACTAGAGTCTCCTCTTATCGGGGAGAGAATAGTTCTTGGCAACCTCAGAACATGACAACCCTGATCCGCCAGGATCGTGGAAACAATATACTACCTTTCGCTCAGTCACACATGCTCACTTAGTTTGTCTCAAAGAGATACACAGAATAAACAGTCTGGGCGTTTCAATAAGTATTTATTGAACAGTTGTTATTCTTGTGTAGAATAGATGAGCTGCAACAACTATTAGACAGTAGCAGAGATATATGATTAGCAATACTACAAAAGTAAAGGGATGGTATAGTTCTACCATCTTGCAGAAATCATGAATATATACACGTACATAAAACACATGATAAAAAGTGCAACCTAAAAGTGCGTACTCCTACGATGTCTCCCTAACTAGACGTTCCTAAATGTACTTAGCATCTATGTAGATGTTATGCCAAGAATCCCTCTAAGATCTAGTCCACCCCATTACCTGAGAGTTAGAGAACGTGGGACCCCATCCTGGTCTTGAGTTGGACACCCCGCGAGGGATGTTAGACCATTGCTAGCTGGAGCGTCTGCATGCAGGAACCTCAGCATCTCTGGTCAGTGTGTCAGCCGGAAAATCACGGTCTCCTCTATCTTTCTAAGCAAGACGTGATGTATATATACCCATAGGTCTCCCCAGGGGTCCTACCTTGCTGTGTTACTGTGTCAGCCTAAAGGATGACGTCAGCCCTGAACTTTATACAGCGATATTATACAGGAGATGGTAATCCTACTGTTAGTCCTGCTGTGCTTCCAAGAAGCCTCATGCATAATGTATGAGAATCGAACCAGGGAAAAACCCGCGTTCTGAATGCAGTGTCATATCTGGGTAAAAGGTCAGTGCCTAAGAACCGTTATGTATGTAATGTAGGGAAGAATATAGGTGAAAGGTTGCAGTGTCACCTGCGCCTATATAGGGTACCTATATGGAATATAACAGTTTTGGTGTTGGTGATTCACCCAAACGAACCGTGGGGATAGAAAATATGCACTGCAGTAATCTTTTTTAGGCTCTATTTGGAGAGATAGTATTTTGCTTTGCCAAATTAAATTTTGTATACATTTGTACTTTTTGACTGTATGCCGGATGGTTACCTTGTAGAAATATACGTTTAATGTAGGCTTGAGTTGGTTATGGTGACATGCCAGTGATAAAGGCTATATGCCTGATTGTTTATTATGAAAAGGTATGATAAAGGTAGTTTGCCTGGCAGATTGATTGTGAAAAGCATATGTTAAAGTTAATAGGCATTTAAGAGTGGATTGTTATTACTCTAAATTATAACTTACAGATAGGTTTTTTGTTACATGGAATCTCACAGATTATCTTAGTATGCAAGAGTTTTGGTGTTGATTGCTCCCCTGACAAATCATGGGTATAGAAATTTTGCACTATGAGAATCTTTGTTCGACTTGTTAGGAGAGATAGTATTTTGCTTTGCAAACTGTAATTTTGCGTACATTTGAAATTTTATGAATGTATGCCTGATAGTTGCCTTGATTAAAAGCTTATGCTAGGTACAGTAGGCCTGAGTTGGTTTATGGTGACAAGCTAATGATAACAGCGATAGGCTTAATTGGTGTGCAGGGAAATGTTATGCCAGATGACATAGGTCTTTCTGGTCTGTGTGTTATGAAAAGTTATTACAAAGGCAGTAGGCCTGGTTTATTTACTGTGAAAAACGTATGGTAAATCCAATATGCCTCTAACAGTAGATTGTTGTAAAATTAGGATACAGCTGATAGAAAGACATTTGGTTACATGTAATCTCACATATTACCATTATAGGTAGGCTTTCCTGTTTTCAGTTTCTATTTTTGGTAAATTCTGGTGGGGTTTTTTCAGTGTTTTCAAGTGATTTCAATACCTTTAAAAAACAGTGGTTATCCGTGGTTACACATTTTTGCGCCAATAAAAACAACAGAAACAGTGTTTTTCCAGTGTTAATGGAACGTTTTGCTTTTATTATTGCTTGCTTTCTACACTGATAATGCATGGTATATAGAATGGTGCGCACAGTGTATATGAGGTCCAAATAAATTTTTGCAAATCAAACCTATTGTAGTACACCATATAATACTTCTTCATTGAGTATTTGGTCATGTGCGCTCGCTTTTTCCTTCCCATGTACACTTTTTTCTGTGAAAAGGCCCTCTCAACATTGGCACTTGAGACGGGCAACGCCAAAACAGCCAGTACACAATTTGCTAACTCTGGCCACAGACATAGCTTTCCATGCCAATACTGGTGCACTTGAAGATTGCGATTCACTGGGCAGGTTCTGCAACATTGTATTGGCCCCTTCAGGAAGAAAAAAATGACTCTTTCACTCTCCTTTTCCTTTCTTTGAATGGCATTTAGTTTGTGATTATGCAGGTGTTTTTTCAGTGTTTATATGTTTACACTGGTGAGGGCTATTTCCTTTTCGGTGGGGTTTTATCAGTTATTATAGGTTTAAACCTAAAACCGGACAGCCAAATTATAGGCAAGGGCTTTAGTGTTGGTTACTCACACTGACAAACCCAGGGAGCATAATTTTACAGTGCAGATTTTTGTTAGGGCCTATTGAGAGGGGTTGCATATTGTTTTGTCAATTGTAATTTTGTACATTTTTGTAATTCTACAACTGATGGTTATCAGCTTATGTTAATTTCAGTACCTGTGTTGTATATAGTGTCAAGCCATAGGTAAAGGCTAGATACCTTACCAATTCATTGGGAAACGTTATGTCAGATTCCTTAGGTATGACCTGCTCATAAAGAACTGTTATGACCAAGCAAGTAGGCTTTGCTTACTTATTGTGAATAACATGTGTTAAAGGCAATAGGCTTTTAAGGGTGAATTGTCAATATATTGGGCTAAAGCCTGAAGGCATGTATTTTGTTAAATGGAACCCCATAGATTACCTTAGTAGTAACCCTGGGCGTAGTTTGCGTAGTGGCGCTACGCTACGCTACGCTATGCGAAGTGCACTTCGCACTACGCAAGCTACGGGTAGCTACGCGAACTGCGTAGTGCGGTAGGGAAAATGCTGTTCGCACTGATTGCACAGTGCCGGATGCTTGTCCACACTGTGCAATCATTGCAAACGGCATCTTTCACAGTGCAAGCTGTCGTTTTCTGCCGCTCAAGTAGATTTGTACTCGAGCAGCAGTTTTCTCAACGCGGACTGGTAGTTTCTCATCGCGAGCAGTCGCGAGCATATGCGACCACTCGCAATGAGAAACCTGACCTCCCCGCGTTGAGAATCTCGCCGGGAGGTTTATTTTCCACGCTCGCGATCGGCAACTTGATGTTGCTGATCGCGAACGAGGAAAAAGTCTCGCCGGGATGTCATTTTGCTCGCTCGCGGTCACCAACTTGACGTTGAGGACCGCGAGCAAGCAAAAAATGCCCGCTACGCTACGCGTTTTTGCACTGTGCTACGTGCAATTCGCGTAGTAGCGCAAACTACGCAAACTACGTGAGCGTAGCATAGTCCTACGCCCAGGGTTACTTAGTAGGCAAGGGTTTTGGTGTTGGTGACTCACTTGAACAACCCACGAAGATAGACGATTTGTACTATGGTAATCTTTATTAGGCCCTATAATTAAGTTTTCTTTTTGTCATTTAAAGTCAAGCATATAAAGTACAACAAGTACAAGCTATCATCTGTGTTGTGTGATCTAAGAGTTTTCTTGTGACTTAGGACAATGTTGCAGTATAACTTATATAATGGCATCACCAGGTATACACAGGCAGTCAAGTGATTTTTGTTCCCTCCGTTGGTATAACATTTAACACCTAAACACCAAGCCCATTGATTCTCTGATTCTTCATTATCTCAAATCCCAACCCCAGGCCCTGTCCAGAGCTATTAGTTGTGTCAAGCAGGGTGATATTGGATGGGGGGGGGCTATTCGGCGGCATCAGGGGCTGGGCATAACCATTTCCACGGGTTCCGGTGGCCCATTCTGCTAGGTACACATTTAGGGATCGGAAGGGGATCAAGTGCATCAGCGTATGGGTTTCAGGTTGGTCAATGCAGATGGTCAAATCACAAAACCAATCCGTGGTCCTATGAGTACTGCTGCTCAACCAGTGTATCACAACCCTGCGCTTCACCAGCAGCAACGCCATTGCCATGAAACGTCTTATCCCCGGGGATGTCCATGACATAGCCCAACAATGTTATGAGTGGGTCAGCTAAAAAGTGATGGTCTGTCATGTGAGCCAACTGGGCCAGTACCGCCACCCAATAGGCCCAGATCAGGGGACAGTTCCATGCCAAGTGGAGAAAATCTGTATGTTCAGTTCTGCACATGCACAATTATGAGGACGAGAATCATCTATATGGTGCTGGCAGACTGGTATACTGCAAGCTCTATGTAAGTATTTAAAATGTATGAGTTTGTGTCAGTAATTCAGGGAAATGCATCCTGTCTGAGTACAGCAATAGCTCCACTGTACGTCCGATAAGGGTATACCTAGGTTGTCATCCCATGCATGCTGGGATTGCATTGTCCCGAGCACTAGATTTTGTGACATGCTGGCATATAGCTGAGACACCTACCACTTTGTATCAGCAGAGCCAACGGTGCAAAATCGATGGGTTCCTCTGGGTAGCCCAAGATCTTCTGAGCAGTGCAGTGGAGTCTGGCAAATGTAAAAATGTCTAAGGCTGTAGGATTCCCATGCTCCTGAAATTGTTGTACTGAAGGGAACTGTTTGTCTATGTAAGTGGCCAAGTTCTGAGAAGGCCAAGCCTCGCATAGTCTTGTATATAGCTCATTCTCGGGTGGGGGATAGCAAGGGATTACTAAAACGAGGAATAGCAAGTGAGTATAGAAAGGAACTGTCCAGACTATTGCATAGTGTGCACCACACAAAATACATGGTGGCAAATGTCTGCACTGCTTTCAGGGGCTTCAGCAGCCCCAGAGGGAGCATGGACACCAAAGGGTTGTCACCTGCCTGTTCTTGCTCAAGCTTTAGGTGTCAAATACCACAATTACTGAACAGAGAGTGACTACACTATGATAACCTACCCAGCAGGAGTGATGCGCAATGCTTCTCCTTCAACACCCCCTGATGCTCAACCAAGTGAGTTGTACACAGCACTCATTCTGGAGGAACACCAAGGGTAATGGGGCAATAGGTCAAGATAAGAAAATAGCCAACCACTGACTGTATGGCAGGTTTCTTGTATCACCCTTCAGGCTTGTCTGCTATCTGCCTCTCACTGTGCAACTTCCTGAACAACAACAAGAACAAATATTTCGTTTTTTCTACAAAAGAAACTTTTACAGCTTTTGATTTACAGTTTAAATCTTTTACATTGTCTCTCTCAATCTAGACTCAATATACCTGTACATTTGTGTGAGACTCCTTTAAAACATTAATTCTTTCTCTTCTAGTTGTTTCTTCACTTGAATTAAACTAGTCTCTGGATTTGGCACAAGCTCGGTAGTTTCTGTAATGTCTCTTTCTGGTTAGCGCAGATTGAGTGATTTGCTGGATAATAATTAAGTATTTTGTAAATAATCAAGCAACTAGCATTTTTGTCCACCATGTTCTTTTACTGATGCTCAATGATGATTCCTTTGCCTCAAAATCCTAACTTTAATGCGTGCACAAAGGGGGTAAACATCAAATGCACTTAGCTTTCTCTTGTCTCTTTTATCTCTTGCAGATCATCGAGAACTCTCTGTCATGGAAGCGCATGTTTCACAGAGGAAATAGATTTCCTTGATGCACAGGTGAGCTGGGTTGGTGGGAGAAACACAGCAGATGTCTTCACTGGAACTCTGATTGCCTAGCAAAGGGTATGGTCCAAGGGAGTGGCATTTATACCCTCCTGAAATCATAGATGGCTTCCATTATCACATTGCTGTTTTCAGAACCTTCTAGTCTTTTTCCAGAACACTGAGACTTGTTCCAGATGGATTGCCATGTGCTGTCTGTCAATGTCTATTTACTGGTTTGTTCCAGAACCTTCTGGTTTGTTCCTGAACCTTCTGGATTGTTCCAGATAGATTGAAATGTGTTTTTAAAGTCTCTTGCTAAGCGATTAGTTGACAACCTTGTTTCCTTTTACAACAGTCTTAAATTATGTTTGTTCTTTACAATTCTATTACATTTTAACAATTTTGGCTCCCCGCTTCCTTCAAAGCTTTGGGAATCATATTTATGCATCTCCATGAAAGTACCCAGAAAGACCAACCCCGTGGGATGTTCTGTGAAACACCTGACTCTGTCAACTGGGTCGCCATGACACTAGGTGAGGTAGGTGTACTGTAGGGTGGTACCACTGCGCTGTAAACTGACATTGCGCTACGTAATAGTAGAGTTCAACTTCAGAAACTGTGAAACCCCCCTGCTCATAGGGGAGGGTCATTGTGTCCTATTTTATCCGAGCATTGCCATTGGACCAGAGAAGTATGTTCATAAAGATTTAAGCGTTTGGAAAAAATAATTGTTGAGGGGATGCAGATGTTTTGGAACAGGGAAAGGAATTTAGGCAGGAACACCATTTCTACCAATTCCACTCCATCTGCTAGAGATGGCTGGACACTCACCCAGAAGTCTATTTGGCGCTGCAACATGTCTATAGCTGGACCACAGTTTAATCAAATGATGGATCCAACCTCCTTGTGGAGAACAATGCCCAGGTACTTAACTGAGCCCAAGACGGTTGAAAGGTGGTTTATTGGTAGTAGTACGTAGGCACCTAACACCAGAAACAAGGGCACCTACACAGTACTGGGTCCTAAATAGGGTCTATATAAATGAGTCCCTTGCTCAACCCTTGGTAGCTGACACCGAGTATAAGGCTTAACTTAGGGTACAATCATGTAAAGCATTAAAAACACCAATATAGTAAATAAGTAAGACACAACACACAATAAAAATCCCACACCAATTTATAAAAATAGGAAATATTTGTATCTTCGAAATAACACCAAAACTACCAAGGTGCGATGTAGGGAACCGGAGATTTGATATTTTAAAGAATAAACACTTTCTAGTGCTCAGAAACCAAACGCCACTTCTGGACATCTGGTCGTGCTTGCCCTGGACAAAGTCAATGTTTGAGGCCAACCGTGATGGAGCCCTGCTCAGATATGCCACAAGGGAGGCCCCTGTCAAAATGTTACCTTCGCACTTAGAAACGTTTCTGGAGATTTTTTCGCCGAGGGCCCTCGCTGCTCTCCACCAGTCCGGATTCTGTGAGGGTTCACCAGCTTGACTTTCAGGGAGCTCCCAGCCAAACTCTGGAAGTCATACCTGTGGAGCTCTTCAGTGGGACAAACCTGGAATTCGGGCCAGGTCGCAGTTGAAGGTGGTTGCCTTGGCTCTCACAGTCGGGTCTGTCACCTTATGGAGCTTTTTCCAAAAGGTTTCTCAAACTTTCCTAAACTTCTGGAGGACCTTCCAGAAGGTCTCCTGGTGGGTTCCAAGTATTCAAAACACAAATCCAAGGTTCTGGAATCCCTTAGAAGGTCCTTAGCAGGCCTGGATTTCACTTCCCACAATGCACTGGGTCAACCCCTTAAAACTCAACTGGACGCACTCCAGGAGGGGGACTGTGGCGGGAGATGGGTCAGTTAAGCTCTGTTAACCTGCAGCTGCAGGGAGTCCACTCCTTGCTACTTCTTGAGGCTAGGCAAAGTCTTCAGAGCTGTATTCCCAGATAGTGCAGCAGGCGCAGTCTTCACCAGGCAGGCCCTTGGGAGCAGATCAGGATTCCAGCAGGACAATCCTTCTTCTTCTTGTAGTTTCAGGCAGCAGAACTGAGAGGTTATGAACCTCTCACATATTTAATCTCAGCTTCTGGACATCAAGAGGGGGGCACCCCGACCAATGGAATGCAGGGTGCCACCCTGGTGCTGGACCACTTCCTCCTAAGTGTGGCATCTTCTTATCCCAGAAAGCGCTATTCCTCCAAAATCCATCCTGGCTTAAATCTCAGCAGAGCATTAAGATCTAACTAAACCAACTCTCAGTGTGGTTCATTTCCACAGCTCTCCTCCCCCTAATACTTGAAAATTCCTTCTTTAAGCCTGCTAGCTGGCTGGGGTTCAGGGGACTGGGGGTAGGTAGGCCTGGCATTCCATGCCTGTCTGAAAGGAAGACAACTCAAGGTAAGATTTCCAGTCTTCTTTAATACGTCTGATCACACAGCTTCCCGGCAGCAACTGCCAGTGCCACAGTATTCCATGTTCCACGCAGGGAACGCAAGAAAGGAATGCAAAGATGTGGCACGAGATCCCGTGATCCCAACACACCCGCCTTCCTTCACATAAAAAAACACAAGAGGATGATGAGAACATTCTTATCAACATAAAAAACTAAAACAAAATAAGTATACAGATGACAGGTAAGTAAATAAATCGAGAAAATTCAATACCTAACATAGTCCCGGAATCTAGAGGGAACAACCCTTGACCTAGAAGAGGTTGCTCGGGAACAACCTCCCTGACAGGAACAGAAACCTTTGAACTTCCCCCATGAGAGGCGGAGTCGTGCAAGGAGTGTAAACCCCAAATTTTCCTTTCACAAACTCAGCTTTTGACTCCGGCACCACTGAGACAGCACACTTGTTCCAGATCTTCCCATTCTCCAACACAACAACATGCTCTCTTACTTCTCTCACTCTAACTGGATCAGAAAACCGAGAGGATCCCTTGCGAACAAGAACAGGTTTCTTGATTCTCACCCAGTCCCCTTGACGTACTGGATATGCCCTGGCACAATCTGATGCATACCTGGCTTGGGTGGCAGCCCTGACATCAGCTACCATGCCCAGCCTCTGCAGATCCACCTCCTTCCTTGACATCCAATCTTTGTTGAGCTTTGAACCTGCAACCATACCCCTTAGCAAAGTGAAAGGAGACATGCCAGTACTCGAATGAGGAGTGATTCTCATTGCCCACAACATGTTGGAAATCGCCTCCTTCCAGTGCAAACCGTTGACAAAAGCTAACTGTAACGGATCCTTGATCACACGGTTAAGGCGTTCAACTAAACCGTTACTGCAAGGATGATAGAGAGAGGTGAGGGTATGCTTGATGCCATGCACTTTCAGAAATTCCTGCATTTCCACAGACACTAACTGTGTCCCGTTATCAGTCACTAACTCCTCTGGAAAGCCTTCCCGAAGAAAAACATCCTTGAAGAAATTAATGACCGTTGCAGAATTTACACCATCCACAAACCTGACTTCTGGCCACTTAGACATATAGTCGATCAGCACCAAAGCTTATTTGGGAGAACTACCCATACCACCAAAAGGACCAGCAATATCGAAAGCCAATTTACACCAGGGTGAGTTTTCCACAACTATGGGTTTGATGGGAGAGGGATAGGTTACTTGAGTTTTGTCACTCAAGACACACGCACCACAATCACGAACACAGTGTTCAATGGACCTATCAACTCCCGGCCACCAGAAATCCTCCCGAACCCTCCGCTTCATGGCACGAATGCCCAGATGACCTTCATGGGCCAGATCCAAAACCTTCTTGCGCATGGTCATAGGCACAACCAACAACCCACCTCTACGCAGAATCCCATCAACAAGGGACAACTCGTCACATATTCTCTTGAAGGGAATCAGTTCAGGAATCAAATCCGTGTTGTTTGGCCAGCCATGAACCACAAAGTCCATTACCTTCCTAATCTCTATATCTTCAGACAAAGCCAACTTCCAATCAATTTCAGACAGAGCAGCTCCTGTGTCAGCTACCCCACTAACAGCACACACCATTTCCAAATCCTCATCCACAGAGTCAAAAGCAGACTCAGAAAGTGGTAGCAGAGACAGGCAATCAGCTACGTGATTCTTCACTCCAGGCACGTACTCCAAACGATAATTAAATTCATTTAACCTGTACTGCCACTTAGCTATACGTGGAGTGGCCCTGCCACCACCCCTGGTGGTGAAAGATCTACCAGTGGTTTATAATCAGTCCTCAGAACAAACTCATTGCCCCATAAAGAATTGCGAAAATACTGTACACCCCAACACAGAACCAGGGCTTCCTTCTCAATTGTAGAATAAGTGCTCTCCGCTCCAGGAAGTGCTCTAGAAGCAAAAGCAATGGTCTCCTCCCTATTGTCAGATCTTTTCTGCATAAGAACAACGCCAAGACCCACATTGCTCGCATCGGTGGTAACAATGCAGCGATCATTGACATTAAATAACTTAAGTGGGCGTGCTTGCACAAATGCTTCTTTCAACAACTTGAAGTCACAAGCACATTGGTCTGACCATACATACTTCACATTCTTCCTTAGAAGCTCACTCAAACACACTGTCCTATCAGAGAAATTAGCCACAAATTTAGCGTAATACTCCACTAAGCCAAGAAAGGAACAAAGCTGGTCTTTATTTTGTGGTTCAGGTGCATTTTGAATGGCATCAAGAAGTTTAACTTTGGGTTCAACTCCTTTCTCAGAAATGAGGTGCCCAAGGTAGTCCACACCATCTTGGAAACATTTACACTTGTCTTTTCTTAATGTTAAACCACTAGACTTGACAATGTCCAAAACTTCCTTGACTCTGGAATTGTGCTCTAATTCTGTTTTACCATGAATCAAAATATCTTCTTGGAAAAACACGACTCCTGCAGTGTTCTTAAACAAGCTTCCCATGAGACGCTGGAACAATGCAGAAGCCGATGCCAAACCAAACGGCATGCGTACGTAGCGAAATGCACCTTCCGGTGTCACAAAGGACGTGAGATGTCTCGAGTCCTTGCACAATTCTATTTGATGGTAAGCAGAGGAAATATCAAGAGAAGAAAAATACTTTGCACCCTCTAGTGTAGACAACATTTCATTGATGTTAGACAGGGGTTGGCGGTACACCCATATGCAAGAATTTAGGTCGCGCAAGTCCACACACATTCTAAGAGACTTGTCAGCCTTGCGCGCCAAAACAATGGGGGACAACCATTCAGACCCCTCAATGGGCTCAATTACACCCATGGAACACAATCGCTCAAGTTCCTGTTTGAGCTCACCACGCATACTAAGAGGTACCTTGCGCACTTTATGTGCAACAGCTCTTGCACCCTCCTTCAAATCAATGCGGTGCTGAAAACCTTTGAGTTTACCCAATTCACCATTAAAAATCTCTGGGTACCTTTGAATCCAATCACTCTTAGATAACGATTCTGCAGTAACCTTATGCACAGGGGTAATTGCAGGAAGATTGGAGTAAAATTGTTTGGCTTCTTGTTTCGATAAAACCATGTCCGGATGATTGGGGTCTAGGATGATCCCAGCTCACCCTGCTCCTCCCATCCCAATAAATTTGCACCTTCCTTCACAATGGAAACAGTACCTTGTGTTAAATCCCCCTTGAATTCCAACTTGCCCTCAAACTTGCCAAGAACCTCTACTCTTTTACCACCATAAGCAAAGATTTTTATGTTAGACTGAACAACAGGAATGTTGCCCAATCCCTCAAAGTCTTTGGCATTGATGAGGGTAAAAGGAGAACCAGAATCAGCTAGAAACTTTATACTTCTGCCGTTTAAATTTATGGCACATGCAGGGGATTTTCTTTTATGCGGTTCAACAATGGAAGCAATTTCCACCACACCATCCAATTGAGTAGAGGAAGAAGACAACATCAACAATTCATAACTTTCATTATCATTCCCATAGTCAACATTATCTTCTTCAATAGCTTTCACAGTTCTTGACTGCCCCTTATGTGTAACAGTAGCCTTGCACATACGTGCCAAATGTCCTTTCTTACCACATTTGAAGCAAGTTTGATTAATAGCAAAACAAAATTTAAAATTGCCCAGATGAGATCTGCTCCCACATTGGTAACAGGAGAGGTCAGATTTTTCAGATCTTTCAAATTTCGGTTTAGGCAAACTGGATGCAGATGGAGAAATGCTAGGTATGTTTGTGTTGGTTCCTTTTGTGGGTTTACTTGTAGGTTTGGTACTGACTAATTTGACTTTGTTGGATGACGTAGACCCACTCATCTCTTTCATGCATAGTTGAGAATGCTCAATACTTCTAGCTAAAATGAGAGCAGTTTCTAGATCAGGGTCTTCGGAAGTTAAAAGTTTCTCCTGAATCTTTTTATTGCAAGTGCGCTCAATTAGCTGATCCCGGATAATTTCGTCTCTGAACTCCCTATAATTACAAGTGACAGCTAGGGTTCTGAGGGCAACTACAAAATCATCAATGGATTCACCAGGGATCTGAGCACGTTGCAAAAATTTGTGACGCTCCAGTACAATATTTCTCTTGGGATTGAATCTCTTATCCAAAGTTTTAATAAGTGAGGCATAATCATCAACTATTAAAGAGTCACCTTCATCACCACTACTGACACATGTTCTTACAAGTTCTAGAGGTAAAGTCTTTAAAATGCTTCTTCCCTCAGCACCCAAATTGTATACTAGTAAAGCTTTTTTTTTCTTTGACGTGAAGGTATCTCCATCAATCGCCTCAAGATAGGCATCAAATGTTTCTTTCCACTGTTACCAAATAACAGGAGGAGTGCCGGGTGACTGCAAAAAGGGAGGTGGTGCAATTACACGATCCATAGAATGACCTTGCGTGGGTGAGTTGCTGCCACAAGTCACCACAAGAAATTATGTTGCAGGAAAAAAAATATATATATATATAGATGAATGGTAAAGTATACTAACAGTATTTAGTGTCCCAATATATTTAAAGAGAACAAGGTGTGCACATCACCGACATGCCCATGAAGAGAATGTTGCCACAATACATGACACGCTGACTGGGTATGTGTGTCACTTTTGCGATTAATGTATACACCAGGATGATCACAAGGAGTGCGTGTCACCGTTGAGAATAACACAATGTCACTGGTTGACACACTTGATTTTACACTAATCCCTTTGATTCATCTGTTGCAGCTTGGCCCAAGATAAGAAAGCCACTTTAAATTTGTACGCGTGCCTACAGTTGCAAGAGAAACGAAGCTTCAACAAAGAGAAAATGGCACGCGCTTGATTTGTGCGCAGATTGCCATAACAGGAGCTTTAAATTTGTCAATGTGGCACGCGCCGCTATGCGCGTCGGAGCTTTAATCTTACAATGTGGCGCGCGCCGGTATGAGCGCCTGTTGCCACAACAACGAAAGCTCACTTGCAACGCGTTACGTCTAACGTAACGCGTGCTGACACATGCGCTGTTTGTCCTAGCAACAGTAGCCCTCCTTTGAACAGAGAGGCGCGTGTTAGGGTGACGCGCGCCGGTACACGCGCCGGCCATCACCACGCACTCTCTTCCACTCTGAAAAACACCCTAAAATGTCCAAAATCTCACCAGAACCTTCACTGGAGATGCGACTTGCAGGGCAAACAATAACCAACATCCGGGTGTTCACCGAAGACACTTCAAAGACGCTCGAGCGATCCTCTCCACAGGGCTCAGCAGACTTGGATTTGAAGAGGGTGACGGAACAAACACGATGTCGAGCAAAAGACGGTGGGGAAGACTGTGGACCAGACAACTCGTCGCCAATGAAAGGAAGACAACTCAAGGTAAGATTTCCAGTCTTCTTTAATACGTCTGATCACACAGCTTCCCGGCAGCAACTGCCAGTGCCACAGTATTCCATGTTCCACGCACGGAATGAAAGAAAGGAATGCAAAGATGTGGCACAAGATCCCGTGATCCCAACACTGTCCTATCCTCCTTCGAAGCCTTATGATTTACAACCTCTCTCCCCTGCCCTGGCATTCCTGTGTAGCTGCAGATATCTCTCCAGCAGATAGCCTCTCCCATGGATAGCCACTTATTACCTAATCAAGGCAGCTTTGCTAAGCCTGTTAGCACTGACCAATCAGGGAAGACTGCAGGAAGGCTGGATTTTGGCTTACAGACAGGAAAGTGTTATAGCTTCTTTTCTGTGTAAGTTCTGATAAATTTAACAAGAGAAAACTGTTGGATTTATCAATACCATTCTGTTAAGTCTTTGAATGATTATTCCTATACTTTCCTAGCAATAGTTATGCGTCCATAAAATATTGTCATGGTAGCCTATGAGGCCAAGTATCTACAATGGGGAAAATGAAATGTGCAATTCCTCCCTCCCCAGGGTTTATAAAACATATTTTATAAGGACCCTGCTCATAATTACAGCTGCTCCCCGCCCCTGGGACACCTAGAGGAGACCTGTGGGCTGCCTAATATGTAAAAATGATTTAGATTAATACTTTGACTTTGCAGGGGATTTCCTATACTGGGGAAAAATAAAGTGGGCAGTTTTCCCTCACCAGGGTTTGTAAAACATATTTTATAGGGACCCTGCTTATAGTTACCTGGCACCCCACCCCTGGAACACCTAGGGGAGACCGTGGGGGTACCTGATATGTAACAATAATGCCGATTATCACTTTTATACTACCCCTGCCACCAAAGTTGATTTTAAAAGCGGTGCTGCAAGTCAGGGCTGCTTTTAAAATGACCTAAAGCTCTCAGCAGTGCACGTATACAAGTGCAAAAAAGGCTGTTGGCATCTAAACTGCCAGGCCCTATTATATACTAGGGACCTATATGTAGTTTTTCATCCCTTTGCCCTATTATCTACTGGGGATTTATAGGGTAGTTCATGACAAATATAAGTGTACCTCAATGCATGTGTGTGTTTAACATAGCACTGGCCCTGGTCCTGACTAACAGGGCTCAGGGCACAGTCAGAGTCAGCTACCATTAGTACCAGTCAGCACATGAAAAGTGGGGGTGAACAGGCCAAAAGGGTGACTTTCTAGCAAAGACCCATTTAACCAGGTATTCTAAATGAAAGAATTTTGAGCTGGCAGTAAGTGGGAATATATATTCCAGTTCCGTCCCCATCTAATCTTTTTAACTGAAACTCACTTAGCATATAAAGATCGGACATTGCTTAACCAACTTGGATATAATACCATTGTATGCTCATCTCAGGCAGTTTCGATTAGGGGAGTTGCTCTTGGCTAGTAAGATTCTGGTATATAAAATTCGCCAAGTTCTAGCTGATTCTAGGTGGAGATGTGCCATTGTTCAACTGGAGATTTATGGAACTAAATATGTTCTAGTTGTTGTTTATTGGCCCAATACAGATGATCCTGAGGTCTTTAATACACTCATATTAGGTCTATTGGAACTTCAAGGGGGCCTGATAGTTATAGGTGATTTTAATTGCATTATGATCCCAACTATGGATTCAACTACCCGGTGCCCAATTTTAAGAATGCTGAGAGTACGGGCTGCAATCCTGGAGTTTGCACGTCTATATAATATTCAGGATGCATGGAGGGTCTTATATCCAAATCTCCCGGGATTTACATATTATTCTTGTCCACATAGACAATATTCAAGGATAGACATGGCCTGGGTTAGTGATGTAGTCCTGCGTACAGCTGAGATGGAGGTCTGCCCTAAGATTACTTCAGATCACAATCCCATTTTGCTATCTATTCAACTGTTACCGGCTACTAAGCCAAGGCGTCCTTTTTCTTTCCCACATTACCTATTGACAGATAATGAGTATATTCTACATATGGGGAAATTGTTGGCAGAATTTTTACATTTCAATGTCTATACTGCTTCCCATATGGTTTGGGACTCTATGAAGGCATTTATAAGGGGCACTACACAGCAATTTATATTGGCAAAAAACAAAACACAAAACTAAGGAGGCTTCTATTAAAACAGCTTGTATGGCATTAACTAATTTAGAACTTTCTCATGCACTGGCTGTCAGGAGACAAGATGGAGATCAATCTTAGGCTTACATTAAATTAATAGAAGCGAGAGAATCAGTATTTGGGATATTTAAGGAGAGAGTGGCTATTGCTTATAATAAATCTTGCTCGGCACAATATGAATATAGTGAACAGGTAGGCAGGGTATTGGCATATAAAATAGCTGATAATAAGGCCAAGAATAGAATCACTGCAATAAAAGGAAAGGATAGTGTTCTTCACACTGAAACTCATACAATACTTTTTTTTTTAACAGAGTTTTATATAGCGTGAACTTGACCCGAATCGGGTATCAGAGCACTTTACATAGCACCAGTTGCATTACATGAGGACACATTCATTTTTGTTAGGCAAGGGGAGATTAAGTGATTTGCCCAGAATCACAGGATGTTCAGCGTCATTGCCGAGACTCGAACCCAGTTCCCCAGATTTGAGGTCGACCGCCCTAGCCGTTAGGCCAACTCCTCTCCCCTACTTGAACAATTTGCGTCTTTTTATGAAGATCTTTATGCTCCATCAGATCCAATAGTGATAGATGAGGTTGTTAGTTATTTAGCTAATGCACGACTTCCTTCACTATCAGCTGAGGATATTACTCAGCTTGATTTAGAGATATCGACAGAAGACATCTGGATGGCTTTGTCATCACTTCCTTCGGGTAAAGCTTCGGGTGAAGATCAGATACCTGTCGAATTCTATAAAATTTTCAAGAATATTATAACCCCACTCTTTATTAAAGTTATCATAGAAATAGGCGAATCGGATACTGTATCACCTTCTTGGGATATTACTAATATTGTTTTTTTCTTAAAGAAGAAAAAGCCACCAGAGGATTGCGGAGCTTATCGTCCGATATCGCTTATTAAAGCTGATGCAAAGCTATATGCTAAAATCTTGGCAAACCGTCTCGCTCCCTTGATGTCCAAATTGGTCTCTGCCCAACAGCACGGATTTATAGTAGGTCGAGATACGTCTACCCATATTAATACTGCAATAATGGCATTTGATTTAGCTAAACAAACTGGTGTCAACCTAGGTATGATAATATTGGACGCGGAAAAAGCCTTCGACCGGGTGGCATGGGGCTGTCTCTCATCTACTCTTATTGTATTTGGGATATCTGGCCGATTTCTGGCGTGGGTAAAAGCGCTTTATCGCTTACCTCAGGCCAAACTAAGTTACGCTGGCTTACAGTCTAGATCTTTCCGGGTAAATAGGGGTACACGCCAGGGATGTCCCCTTTCTCCATTATTTATTTATTTATAGGGTTTTATATAGCGCGAACGTGACCCACGAGGGTATCAGAGCGCTTTACAGTATATAGTTATAAAGACATACGAAATGAGGTAGTATACACGCATTTGATATTCATCATTACTTACAAAAGAGGTAAATAGTATAAGATAACATAGGTGAACAGTAGATAACATATGATGATCCCAGAGGGCAGCATAACATTATATTATATACAGTTATTGAGCCTTAGGTCAGTATTGAGGAAATAAACAAACATATAATGTTCTCTTTCAATCCACAAGAGTTAGCCAGTGATATGAGGATTGTATCGGTGACTCGATGTCGGCATAGAATCAAGTCTTAGGACGCGAATTTGTTCATTAGGAGTGTTTTTACCTCTTTTTTGAATGCGGTAAAGGAAGAGATTCCCCATACCACTGGAGGTAAGGAGTTCCAAATCTTTGGAGCGATCCCTGAAAAAGCCCTGCAGCCAGTTCTCTTTTTATGAAAGGATTGTGGTTTCAGAAGTAAGGAGCTCGCGCTTCAGTAGTTGTCTGCATCCTCCGGATCGTTCTAGTTTTAGAGCTAGGTAACTGGGTGTATTGTTATGTAGTGCTTTATGGGTTATGCAGGCCACCTTTAGTTGTATTCTAGCCTCATAGGGCAGCCAGTTCAGCGCTTTCAAGGTCGGAGAAATGTGGCTGTTTCTTTTAGATCCTGATACCAATCTTGCTGCAGCGTTAAGAGAAGCCCTCAGCGGAGCCAGCTTGTATTTGGGGAGACCGCAAAGAGTGGTGCTTCCATAGTCTAATCTTGGTAGCACTAAGGCTTGCACTGCCATTTTTAGGTCGGTCTGAGGGAGGAAGGGTTTAAGTTTCCTTAGTAAACTCATCTGGTGATTGGCTCCCTTGGTGGCATTAGTGATGTGCGACTGCATATTCAGGTGTTTGTCTATGGTGACTCCCAGGGATTTCGCAGAGTCAATGTTGAGGGAGAACAGTCAATGGAGGTTAGGTGTTTCAGCCATTGCTCTATCTTTGGTGTGTGATTGGGTGGGGAGATGAGAATGAATTCTGTTTTTTTGTATTAAGCATGAGGTGGTTGTTCGTGAGCCAACTTTGCGTGTTCTGTAGAATAGCGTTGAGGAGATGAAGTCTTCTGGAGAGGAGATTTTTAATACAGTTGGGTGTCGTCCGCATACAGGTGATATAGGATATTCGCGGATTTCAATGCGTTCGCCAGGGGTTCCATTAGTAGGTTGAAAAGAATAGGTGATAGGACTGAGCCCTGGGGAACGACTATGTTGACCACAGAGGGCTGAGAGAGAGAATTCTTCATCTTGATTCTTTGTGTTCTGTTATTAAGGAAGGAGGAGAACCAATGTAACACTGGGCCCGAGAGGCCCATCCTTCCTTCCAATAGGGACAGTAGGTTGTCATGTTTAACCGTGTCGAAGGCGGAGGATAAGTCAAGAAGTATTATTAGGCATGATTCGTTGCGGTCAAGCATTTTTAGTATGTCATCAAATATGTGGGTGAGTGCAGATTCTGTGCTGTGTCCTTGACGGAAACCAGATTGGTGATTGTCTAGGAGGTTGTACTTCTCAATATGATTGCATAATTGTATTTGTACACATTTCTCCAGCAGTTTTGCCAAAGTGGGGATGTTGGATATAGGGCGGTAGTTGTTGAGATCTGATGGGATGGCGTCGGATTTCTTTAGTATAGGCGTAACCTGCCCTATTTTAAGACAGTCTGGTATGGAGCCATGTCTCAGAGAGGCGTTTATAATTTTTGCCCATAATGGTAGGATGGGTGTTTTTATCATTTTGAATAGGGCAGGAGGAAGGGGGTCAGAGAAGTGATTGGAGGGATTGATTGCTAGAAGAGTGTTATAGATTTTTTGTTCAGAGATTGGTGCGAAGGTGTTCCAGGAGGCATTGTTTTTGTGACTTCCCTGGAGAGCTGAAAAGGACCTTGAGTTGAGAGTATCCGTTAGCATCAAGGGCCACCGGTTGTGGGAGGGCCTTCTTAGATTGGATGTCGAGCTCGGTGACCTTTATCTTTTCACGGAAGAAGTTGGCAAGCTCATCGCAGGAAGGTGTATCCAGGTCGTTGAGATTCGTGGAGTTAGCCGTGTTGTGAGCTTGTTGCTTGACGATTTCGAAGAGTTTTTTTGGACGGTTGATTGCTTGGTTCAGCTGGGTTCTGAAAAAGTCTGCCTTGGCCTTTAGAATCTTCCTGTTGTATGTGTTCCTTAACGTTCTAAGGTGCTGTAGGTGAACGTCGGTGGGTGCTGATTTCCATAATCGTTCGGCAGCTCTTAGCTTGCGTCGCTCCGAGTTCACACATTTTTCTCTTGGAGGGGTGCTGTAGAGTCCAGGATTTCCAGCATCGTGGAATTGTAAAAGGCTGTGAGGTCATGGACATCCTCCATGTCAGTTGTGGGGGTCAGGGCAGAGTTGCAATGGTTTACCAGGGTGGTGGGGTTGATGTTCTGTAAGTTCCTTTTCCATTGTTTTGTTTTTGATGGTTGACTCCTTTTTGGAGTGACCTCGATATTGATGGAGAAGAGGATGCTGTGATGGTCAGTCCAGTCGCAGGGAGTGATGGATTCTAATGAGATGATGCTCGTTTTTGCTATGATGAGGTCCAGAGTCTCTCCCTTGTTGTGAGTTGGACTGTCACAGAATTGGGATAAGTCCTGGTCTGCCAGAAACGCTTTAAGACATCCTACACCGTGATCATTTGCATTGTTCCAGTGTAGGTTAAAGTCACCCAGGAAAATTTGTGGTACTTGTGAGTTGACGTTAGATGAAATGACTTCCATTAACTCGTCGATGAAAGTCAGATTATCCCTTGGGGGTGGTAGAATAAGTGAAGCTTGCTGGCGAGGCGCTTATCATCAGAGATATTGATACAGAGATATTCGCTGGAGGATAGAGCGATGGAGTCTACTTGCTTGACTGAGATTGTGTTACGATAAATGCAGGCTAACCCACCTCCCGGTGCCACATTTCTATCAAGGCGGATTAGGTCATGACTAGGAGGAACCAATAGATCAAGGATGGGGGAGGAGGAGCTGTTTAACCATGTTTCGGTGAGGACGATAATGTCTAAATAATTCTCTAGGATTAGGTCGAAAATGTCAGGTGCATGTTTGCTAGCTGATCTGCAATTAATGAGTGCACACTTTATCTTGTTAATAGAATGGGTAAGGGCAGTCTGCTCTATGTTGATATTTGTGAGATTATCTCTATTTATGGATCTGTTATTGTGTGTGGGTTCTCTGAAGGGGTTGGTTTGCATGGATTGGATAGTGCCACATTGTGACATACTGCTATCTGTTGCTAAGGCATAAGATATGAGGAGGTCGTCTATGTCGCTGTTGGATAGTTCAACGTTTGTCCTCCTAGGCCAAGAGGGGGAAGGTAAGTTAATCTGAATATTATTGTCAGGGCGTGAGATCTTGGGGATGTATCCACTAATTTGTGGACTGATTTGGTTACTCTGACTAGTTTTCTCGTGGTGTGAAATCTTGGGGAAGTAGCTACTAGTTTGGAGACTGATTTGGTTCACGGTGGCATTGGTGGCTCTGTGTACGTTTAGAAGTTCTTTGGTGATGGTTGATAGGTTATGCATCTCGGCCTTGAGATGGGCTAGGCCTGAGGCTAACTCATTGAATCTTGCAAACCAAACGGAGTTGGGAAGGTTAGTAGTATGTGTAGTTCTATTTTCTTTTGTGGAGGGCGATCTGCAGGTAGGGTCTGTATGCGTGAAAGCGTTCTCCGGTTGCATGGGGATGTCCTCATTAGGGATTGGAGTGGTAAGTTGAGGGGGGTTTGTTGTGGAGTCCAAGTCGGTGTGTGGACTGGTCGTTGTGTGTTGTATTCTGATGGGTGGAATGAGTATTGCAGGTGTTGGTGTCCGATCAGGTGTCGTGCTAGACAATAGGTACGGGGGATCTTTGTAATCTAAATTAGATGAGAGTGGGGATAGAAGCAAGATGTGAGTGGAGTCCCGGTTGGTGGCTTCATTCATGGTTGACGGGGATAACAGTGATGGATCAACATTGCAGCGATCGGTAGCTAAGAATAACCCTGTCCCGGCTGGGCCGAGGGATCCAGGTGTGGAAGCAATCGATGTGACTGGGGGTAGGAATCAATGGGTGTGACTGTAATGATGTGATTGCTAACTACTTGCAGCCCAATCCCTCCTGGGCCAGGGGACCCGAGAGTGGTTGTGACCGCAGTGGCTGGGCGGTAGGGCTCATTGGGGGTGTGAGGAGATGTCGGTTCGGAGGAATTTGTTATGGGATTTTGTCGTGGAGTTGGGGTGCATCTAGATACTGAGGATGATAAGATACAGGGAGTGTGCTATTCTTGCTGTTTACTGCTTTCTTGAGAGTAGGAAAGATCCTATCTATGGTATCAAGATTAGCATCGGAGGCTTGTATAAGGATATTACCGTTGTTGTAGATGGTGATGGTGGCATTCGCAGGGCAAAAGTCTGAAGCTGTTACCGACAATTTGAAGGCATGCTGGTTTTTTTACATTGGAGATTCGGAGCAAAGAGTGAAAGATATTTCTCCACTGGGCACGTTTCTTTGTGTGGAAGATAAGATCGTTGGATAATATGCCTTTGCTAATGCAGAAGTATGGGTCTGAGATAAGAGTCTCCGGGTGGGTTACCATTAGCCTGTGCTTGAATTTCTTTGCTGCATTTTTGGAGAGATCGGGCGGGTAGAGAATGGTGAAGGCATGATGGCCTGACGGTGCAAGGTTTTTATCCATTGTAATATTTTCTTTCTCCTTCTTAGTTTCTATATTTCATTACTTTTTTTTTTTTTTTGTCGGCCCCTTCAGAGTGTATTAATTGTATTCAGTATTCAGTGTTCGGTATCAGATCAAGATGGCCGCTCTGTATCCTTCATCGACCTGTTCCTGCGCTGTGGTCCTTTTTTTTTTTTGCTTTCCCTTAAGTGTTTCTTCCTGGACCTGTCTCTGCTAAGTAGTCCACTTTCGCTTTCTGTTAAGTGGACCTCCGTGGTGTAGTCCTGTTTCTCTGTTTATAGCATCATTGATGGGAGGACCTTTCTTGGTTATCAATGTGGTGCTTATCTTTAAATGACTCCAAATTAATAATCTGCGAGAGGCATCCTCACAGTTATCAACCAGGCATGAATCGTGACCTAGCCTGTCACTGTTATGATGATTTGCTCCTATAAAACGAGCAGTCAGCAATGTGTAAAATGGCTGCCAACCTTGCTGAGTGAGGAGCACTTCCAGCTTAACAAGAAGCAACAACCCGTGTCAGGCATGAGTGGCGGCACTACAAAAATGCACAGACTCAGGTGATCAGCCCAACACACTGCCCACAACTGTCCCGCACCTTCAATCGCAACTGTAGTTCAACTTATCTGGTCGCTCACAGCGCGCCACGGACATCACCCTCAACCTCGGAAGGGCACCGCGGTCGGAGCGGCTCGGGCGGAGGAGCCTGCTGCAGCCATGAGCTGGACGAGCGCTAAAGTAAATTCGGAGCCCAGACGCTCCTGTCATCAGCACTCACAGGGCCTGCGGAGGGTCACCGCACCAGTTTTCCGCAATAGCGGCTTGTGTCAGGAGAGTCTCTGTCCTCCGCTGAGCAAAGACACAACACGCCACCCCTGTTCCACGGGCGTGGAACCATTGTTCGCTTTATATCTTGAACCTTTTATCCCGGTTTTATTGGCGAAACAAAATATCTTACCGCTATCTCCAGGACCTAATGAATTAAAAGTCAATGCTTATGCAGATGACATCGCCGTTTTTACTAAGGACCCAGGTCAATCTTTAGAATTAATCATACAAGAAGCAGGGAAATTTAGTTCTTTCTCTGGATACAAATTGAACACTAATAAAACTCAGGTCTTACTGAATTTTATACAGGATAATCCTATTACGGGAACATGTCTTGAAGCCACTTATCTAGGTGTTTGTATTACTCCCAGATCGAAACCATAATTAAACTAAATTATGATGTATTATTGGCTGATGTCATTAAAAAATTTAAGAATTGGCATAAACTACCTATTAGTATAATAGGTAGATGTAATATTGTAAAGATGACAATTTTGCCGAAGTTTTTATATTTATTTCAGTCTATTCCTTTGAGAGTTTCTAATTTGTTTTTTAAGAAACTCGATGGGGCAGTGAGTAGTTTCATATGGGGCTATAAGCGGGCTCGTCGGGCAATTACATTTTTACAGTATCCATTTAATCAAGGTGGCCTTTCACTTCCTGATTTAAAATTTTATTATTGGGCTTCTTTCACGCGTAGATTACGTAGTCTTCTCTCCAACAGGGACCAGGATTTTAATCATAATCTTTTGCTCGGCCAAGATAGCTGTAGGTTTCTTTATCGAATCCATGATCCGAATTACTTTAAGAGGGTGAGTTTCAAGACTCTGAGGGGTTAGTTACTATTTGGCGAGAAATAGCTACTAGGTATTCTCTACCAATTTACTTTACCAAGTTTCCATTGTGGGATAACCCACTTCTCCCAGGTATTTTTCATGACAGGATAGCGAAACAGTGGGCTAGTTTTGGAGTGGACAAATTGGAAGATCTTTATGACTGCTATGTGTGAGAAGTTGGCCTGGCATATGCTGTTCAGTAGAACTTACTGTTATTCTAAGCTTAAATTATATGTACCTTAGGTACCTTTAGTGGTTTTCAGTTGATCAATTCAATTGAGATTATCTGGTAAAACAATAGCAAGCTGGAATCCCACACGCTGCCCACCAATGTGAGAAGTTGGCCTGGCATATGCTGTCCACTAATTATAGTGGGCACCTTGCACCAGTCCAAATCGACTCTTATGGTAGGTAGGTTAAAGACAACCTTATTGAAAGCTATCCTAGTGGTAGCTATGGAGAGCAGCCTTCAGGCTAAGTCTTGAAGGAATGTAAAGCAGCTTGTTTTACCAGTCTATAATCTCTTGAGTGACCAAATGAAAGAGCACCACACCAGGTATATATTCAAAATATATGTATTTATTACTAAACACACCCCTCTAGTCTCTTTATGAGGCTAGAGTTCGAAGTACATAGGTTATAAGATCTTAAATCACAGTAATAGCACAAATACACGTTTGGGCCCTAGGGGCGTACCAAACCATATACCAATAAAGTGGTATGCGAACCACGACTGAACTAGACACTAGGCCTAGAGCCTCTAGAAGTGCTTGGACCACAAGGAACCACCCAAGGTAGTGACACAGGGGACCCACGGGAGACGCGTGCAGTGTAAATACACAACCGCGATACGCCGTTAACTTCTATGGAGAAAGTCGGGATCGGGAAAATAGAGGAAAGGGACACTTAAAAGAGGACTAGGACAAAACCCTTTGAGATCTAGGACTTTGAAGAGTCTCTACCCACGGGAGCACCGGAGTACTCGTGTTACCTCACCCAGGAAGCCGGGTGCATAGGTGTCTTTCGGGGTCGGGTTTCGTCGTCGATTCGAATGGCGATCTGCTGCAAAGTGCTGCTGGCGGCCAAGAGAAAAGTGTCCGGGTGGATCCAAGAGTGGATCGGAGTTCTGGTGAACCTGAAAGCAGAGGGGACAGAGTCTGGGTCACTAGCCAGTGACCAGGAAGGCGATGGACAGATGCCCACCGATGTCGAGTGCTTCAGGTGCGTTGACGGTCATCTTGACTCTTCAGCCACGAGGTCCGGGAGGTGTTGTCAGCAACCAGGAGCAGGATTCGGGCTGGTGCTCGATGTCTGTCGAGTGCTGAGGTGTCGGCGACCGGATTGGACCCAACAAGCCTTGGCAACGGCAAGTCTCGAGTAAGATGTAGATCGTCGATGGTGCAGACCAGCAAGGTCTGTGGAACTCACCCAGCGAGGATAAGTGAGGGCAGGCCTGGAGCAACCAGGGTGCCAAGTAAGGAAAAGATTGGCCTTCGTGAAGGGCTACTAGCCAACGGGCTAGCGACCGCGAAGGAGCCTCATGACGCTGCACGTGGAGCTGGCCTACAGGACACTCGTGGAGTGGGGGCCAGTGATCTTCGGTGCAGGTGGTGCTGGAGGCTAGGGCTACTCGGAGCCCAAAGCACGACTTCTTGGGAGACCCAGAAGATGGTGCACTTGCAAATGTTCTCGGTGTCCAGGGGTCACGGTCTCAAGTCACCCACGATAGCCACGGGCCTCAGCTTTGCTGGGGACTCAGGGTAGCCTCGGGGAAGTCTGAGAATCCACCTCTGGTGATGCGATGACTTCGGCGTCCGACGGGAGCTTCAGTAATGTGAACCGGACAGATGCTTCTTTGGTGCCTGCCAAGCAGGGGAGTCACTCCTTGACCCCAAGGGAGATTCTTCAGTCCTCTAATCTTGTCGTAGAGCGTTGAAGGTCCAGGATTCAGTTTCAGAGTTTCGTCCAGGTATAATCTAAAGTCCTAAGGACTGGGTTCCTACCTTTATTCTAAAAATAGGGGTTGGACTACTCTGTGGCCCCACCTATGGGTGGGTCAGGGCAGAGGGGTGGCTACACCCCTTTCCCTTTGTCCAGTTCGCGCCAAAGCAGGGGCTGCAAGCCCCTGATCCGGTTTGAACTGGGGTATGCACAGGGACACCAAATGTGCCCCCAGTGCAGGACTTCAAAGCACCCGAAAGTGCTCCCGCCCAGCCCCAATACACATTATCCTGTCTGGGGAGGTGGTCACACCTCCCTGGGACAGGAAACCTATTGTCCAGGCCTCCCCTGCCGGAGTTTCGCCCAGCAGCAGGAGGCCAGACTTGTGTCTGTGGCAGCAGCATCCATTTTGTGATGCCAGGTCTCTGGAAAGAAGTTACCGGACTCGTCAGAGTTAACATGTCTTTCCCTCTAGAAGGGTGGAATGCTACCCCCGCCGCCAGGATTGGCGGGGGGTAGTATTCCAAGATGTTTGACACCAAACACGACATGTTTAGGTGCAGCCATTCCAAAGTTAGCATTTTACCGCGAGGATATAATGCGCTTAAGAGTATATGGTCAGGCTGCACTACAAACAGCATCAGAGATGGTCTCCGAACGCTGCAGAGGGGCCCTGCTCATGCAGGGGCACCCTCTCACATAGGAACCATGCACTCTGCCTTTAGGATTGATAAGGCCTGCCTTAGGAGTGACTTATAGGTTTCTAGGTGTGTATGTATTTCGTGATATAGGTAACCTATATCACAGTAAGGAGTGCATGCACCACCTTACCCAGGCTGCAGTAGCAGACCTGTGGTGTCAGTTTGGATGGCCTTCCAGGGGTGGCATAATACATGCTGCAGCCCCTGGCAGGCCTCTGAGGTACCTATGCCCTTGGTACATAGTATACCATATACTAGGGACTTATAAGGGCACTCCAGATCCCAATCAGAGATGTGCCTAAGGCACATGGAAACCATTTTAGAGAGGAAGCAGCTAGGCTGGGGTTCTGATTAGCAGGGCCCCAGCCAGACTAATGTCGAAAAACAGTGAAGCATCAGCAAAAAGTGGGGGTACCCATGTGAAGCAGATCCTACTCTCCTACACAACCCCCCAAACGTAGGGACATTAAACTAACCTTGCCCAGTTAAGTCTTCATGTTCTAAGTGGAAATACCTAGAGAGTCCATCTGCATTCGCATGGTTACTCCCAGGCCTATGTTCCACTGTAAAGTCCATCCCCTGTAGGGAAATGGACCACCTAAGCAGTTTGGGGTTTTCACCCTTCATTTGTTTTAGCCATAAGAGGGGCTTATGGTCTGTCTGAACCAGGAAGTGTGTACCAAACAAGTATGGCCTCAACTTCTTCAGAGCCCAGACCACAGCAAAGGCCTCCCTCTCTATGGCTGACCAACGTTTCTCTCTAGGGGTCAGCCTTCTGCTAATAAAAGCTACTGGCTGATCCTGACCTTCTTCATTCAATTGTGACAGTACAGCCCCTACCCCCAATTCAGATGCATCTGTTTGAACAATGAACTTCTTGGAGTAATCAGGACTCTGCAGAATTGGAGCAGTGCACATGGCCTGCTTGAGGTCATCAAATGCCTTTTGACAGCTAACTGTCCACTGAACCTTTTTGGGCATTTTCTTAGAAGTTAAGTCATTCAAGGGTGTCACTATTGATCCATACCCCTTGACAAATCTCCTATAGTACCCAGTCAGGCCTAAGAAGGCTCTCACCTGAGTCTGGGTAGTGGGAGCAGTCCAGTCCATGATGGTCTGGATCTTGCTCTGCAAAGGTTGAACCTGGCCTCCACCCACAAGGTGGCCCAGGTACACAACCTGACTCTGCCCTATCTGGCACTTAGTGGCCTTGATAGTCAGGCCTGCCTTTTGCAGGGCCTGTAAAACATTCCTGAGGTGGACCAGGTGATCCTCCCAGGTGGAGCTAAAGACAGCAATATCATCTAGATAAGCTGCACTATAGGCTTCCAGTCCTGTGAGAACTGTGTTCACCAACCTCTGGAAAGTGGCAGGTGCATTCTTCAGACCAAAGGGCATTACCACAAATTGATAATGCCCACTAGGGGTTGAGAATGCTGTCTTGGGCTTTGCAGTATCAGCTAGTCTGATCTGCCAGTAGCCAGCTGTTAGGTCAAATGTGCTGAGATATTTGGCAGAGGCCAAAGTATCTATGAGCTCATCTGCCCTGGGTATTGGATGGGCATCAGTCCTAGTGACTGCATTGAGACCCCTGTAGTCTACACAAAACCTCATCTCTCTTTTTCCACCACTGGTGTGAGGTTTCGGTACTAGGACTACTGGACTAGCCCAAGGGCTATCTGAGGGTTCAATTACTCCCAATTCCAACATTTTCTGGACTTCAGTCCTGATACAGTCCCTGACATGGTCAGGTTGCCTATAAATCTTGTTTTTAATAGGCAGACTGTCCCCAGTGTCCACTTCATGAGTGCACCAGGTGGTCTGACTGGGTGTCAGTGAAAACATATGTCGAAACTGATTGAGGACTTGCCTGCAATCAGTTTGTTGCTGGGTAGTGAGGCTGCCTGCCAAGGCTACACCATCAACTGACCCATCGTCAGGGTTCTGTGAGAGCAGGTCAGGGAGAGGGTCACTCTCTTCCTCCTGCCCTTCATCAGTAGCCATGAGCAAGCCCATGTCTGCCCTGTCCACATATGGTTTTAACCTGTTGACATGGAGAACCCTGTGGGGACTCCTGGGTGTTCCTAGGTCCACTAAATAAGTGACCTCACCCTTCTGCTCAACAATAGTGTGGGGTCCACTCCATTTATCTTGGAGAGCTGCTGGGGCCACTGGCTCCAACACCCACACCTTCTGTCCTGGCTGGTAAACAGTCAGAACAGCCTTTTGGTCATGCCAGGCCTTCTGAAGTTCCTGGCTAGCCTCAAGGTTTTTGGTTGCCTTTTTCATGTACTCAGCCATCCTGGAGCGGAGACCAAGTACATAGTCCACTATATCTTGCTTTGGGGGCTTGAGAGGTAACTCCCATCCTTCCTTCACCAAGCACAGTGGACCCCTCACAGGGTGGCCAAACAGAAGTTCAAAAGGGCTGTAACCAACCCCCTTCTGAGGCACCTCCCTATATGCGAATAAAAGGCAGGGCAAGAGTATGTCCCATCTACGCCTAAGCTTTTCTGGGAGCCCTTTAATCATGCCCTTCAAGGTTTTGTTGAATCTCTCAACTAAACCATTGCATTGTGGGTGATAGGGTGTGGTGAACTTATAAGTCACTCCACACTCCTTCCACATTGCTTTTAAGTACCCAGACATGAAGTTAGCACCCCTGTCTGAGACTACCTCCTTAGGAAAGCCCACTCTTGAGAAGATTCCCAGGAGGGCCCTTGCCACCACAGGTGCTGTAGTGGTCCTGAGGGGAATAGCTTCTGGGTACCTGGTGGCATGATCCACTACCACCAGGATAAAGCTGTGCCCACAGGCTGTTTGGGGATCCATGGGACCAACAATGTCGATCCCTACCCTCTCAAAGGGCACCCCCACCGCAGGTAGTGGTATCAGGGGGCCTTTGTAGTGCCACCTGCTTTGCCACTGGCTTGGCAGGTTACACAGGAGCGACAAAACTCCTTACTGTCTTCAGACATGTGGGGCCAGTGAAAGTGAGGGACAATTCTGTCCCAAGTCTTGTTCTGGCCCAGGTGTCCTGCTAAGGGAATATCATGGGCTAGGGTCAATAGGAAGCCCCTGAACTTCAAAGGTATTACCAACCTCCTGGTAGCACCAGGCTTGGGGTCTCTACTCTCTGAGTACAGGAGTCCATCATCCCAATACACTGTATGGGGACCACTAGCTTTCCCAGCAGCCTCAGCAGCAGCTTGCTGTCTGAGGGGTTCAAGGGAGGGGCAGCTCTGCTGCTCCTGGCTCAGATCTGCCCTAGAAGGTCCCCCTGTCCCCAAGAACTCAACCTGGTCAGGTTCAAGTTCCTTTGGGACAGTTCCTTCTTCAGGGCTGAGATCATCCCCCTCAAGGGACTGATCTTCCTCCTGAGCCAAGGGGAAGGCACTGCCTTAACCCTACTACTCCTCCTCTTGGAAGGCACTTGGTCCATTCTTCCAGAATCCAAGGCCTGTTCAGTGCTAGACATTTTGGCTTGTGACCTGGTCACAGCAAACACATCTGCAGGGATCCCCAGCATTACTGCATGGGTCCTGAGCTCCACTTCTGCCCAAGCAGAAGTCTCCAAGTCATTGCCAAGCAAGCATTCGACTGGTAGGTTTGCACTTACCACAACCTTCTTAAGGCCAGTTACCCCTCCCCAGGAGAAGTTAACAACTGCCAGAGTATGGTCTGTTCTGACATTGCTAGCATTGGTCACTTGGTACATTTCACCAAGCATAACTTGCCCAGGTAGCACAAGGTCTTGTGTCACCATTGTGACACTTGCCCCTGTGTCCCTAAATGCCAAAGCCTCACGTCCATTAATTAAAGGCTGTTGTCTGTACTTGCCCAGATTACTGGGACTCACAGTGGAGGTCACATCCATGCCTCCATCACAGACTAACACAGCCTGAGTCAGTTCCCTGACTAAGTCAGAGCCCAACTCAGTTCCCAGGGTGAACCCTACTAAACCCTTTGCTGGAGCACTTCCACCAACTGTACTAGGGGGAACAGGTGCCTTAGGGGCATTGGTGGGTGCTGGACTGGAGTCTTTGGACTTGGTGCAATCACTGGTCCAGTGGGTCTTTTGCTTACAGACCTTGCACCATGGTTTTCTTTGGCCTTTACCCTTGGTAGACTGGGAATCCCCACCAGAAGAAGATTTTTGGGGGCCTGATGAAGACTTTTGATCTTTACCCTTCTCCCCACCCTTGTCAGAGTTCTTAGCATCTTGCTTCTTGGTTTCCCCACCTTGGTTCTGTACCTTCTGCTTCACCCTGGTTCTGACCCATTTGTCTGCCTTCTTTCCCAATTCTTGGGGAGAGGTCAGATCAGAGTCAACCAGGTATTGATGCAACAGCTGATTTTGACAGTTATTAAGAATCTGCTCCCTCATTATCAGATTATACAATCCTGAGAAGTCACACACCTTACTGCCCAACAACCAGCCTTCCAGAGCCTTGGCAGAACAATCCACATAGTCTACCCAGTCTTGAGTCTGTGCTTTTGGGTGTCTCTGAACTTCAACCTGTACTGTTCAGTGGTTAGGCCAAACCCATCAATAAGAGCACTCTTCAAGACCTTGTAATTGTCAGCATCCTCCTCTCTAACAGTGAGGAGCTTGTCTCTACCTTTGTCAGCAAAGGAGAGCCACAAGATTGCTGCCCACTGCTCCTGAGGGACCTTCTGTACTTTACAGGCCCTCTCTAAAGCAGTTATCCATTTGTGGATATCATCCCCACTCTGGTAGGGAGGGACAATCTTGCTCAGGTTCCTATGGTCATAGGACCTTTCCCTATCTCTAGGGACATGGCTGCCACCATGGGACTCTAGTCCCAACTTTCTTCTCTCTCTAAGGAGATCTAGGGATTCTCTATCTAAAGCTAATTGCTTTTTCTGAGTTCCAGCTGAGTTTCCTCATACTGGACTAGCCTCTTTCTTCTCTCATGAGAGGATTCTCTCCTATGAGATGAGACAGAGCTCCCTATAGAGGTGCCAGAGTGGTTAGACTCCTGAGAAGGAGACCTAGACCTTCTGGGCACACTCTTAATCCTTCCTGGGGGACAAAGAGGGCATCATTTTGATCATCCTCATCATCATCCACAGGAGGGATTGGGTTTTCCAGGTCAGGGTCATTGTCACCCTCCTGGCCAGTTTCAGAGGGGGCTGGGGGTACTGGTACCCCTAGCGTCCTCCTCTTCTTCTGCCCCACCCTCAGCTCCTACCCCTTCAGTCCCTACAGGCTTACTAAGGTCATAAGCCACCAACAACTCCTTGAGGTGTTGGGTGGTGGGGCTTTGGCCTGTCCTTATTTTTCTCAAGTTGCATAAAGCTCTCAATTCCAAGAATGGGAGTGTATCATACTTGGAGGGTGGAAGCTCACTGGCTTCCTGCAAGGATTCTTTGGATCCTCCCTTTAAAGACATTACTAGTGTGGTGTGGTGTATGCACTACCTACTCTAGTGTGGCCTACTAAACTCTCTTGAGTTGTAGAAAGGGTTGTGCTATCCCTTAACACACAACTCTAAGTTCAGTAGAACTTACTGTTATTCTAAGCTTAAATTATATGTACCTTAGGTACCTTTAGTGGTTTTCAGTTGATCAATTCAATTGAGATTATCTGGTAAAACAATAGCAAGCTGGAATCCCACACGCTGCCCACCAATGTGAGAAGTTGGCCTGGCATATGCTGTCCACTAATTATAGTGGGCACCTTGCACCAGTCCAAATCGACTCTTATGGTAGGTAGGTTAAAGACAACCTTATTGAAAGCTATCCTAGTGGTAGCTATGGAGAGCAGCCTTCAGGCTAAGTCTTGAAGGAATGTAAAGCAGCTTGTTTTACCAGTCTATAATCTCTTGAGTGACCAAATGAAAGAGCACCACACCAGGTATATATTCAAAATATATGTATTTATTACTAAACACACCCCTCTAGTCTCTTTATGAGGCTAGAGTTCGAAGTACATAGGTTATAAGATCTTAAATCACAGTAATAGCACAAATACACGTTTGGGCCCTAGGGGCGTACCAAACCATATACCAATAAAGTGGTATGCGAACCACGACTGAACTAGACACTAGGCCTAGAGCCTCTAGAAGTGCTTGGACCACAAGGAACCACCCAAGGTAGTGACACAGGGGACCCACGGGAGACGCGTGCAGTGTAAATACACAACCGCGATACGCCGTTAACTTCTATGGAGAAAGTCGGGATCGGGAAAATAGAGGAAAGGGACACTTAAAAGAGGACTAGGACAAAACCCTTTGAGATCTAGGACTTTGAAGAGTCTCTACCCACGGGAGCACCGGAGTACTCGTGTTACCTCACCCAGGGAAGCCGGGTGCATAGGTGCCTTTCGGGGTCGGGTTTCGTCGTCGATTCGAATGGCGATCTGCTGCAAAGTGCTGCTGGCGGCCAAGAGAAAAGTGTCCGGGTGGATCCAAGAGTGGATCGGAGTTCTGGTGAACCTGAAAGCAGAGGGGACAGAGTCTGGGTCACTAGCCAGTGACCAGGAAGGCGATGGACAGATGCCCACCGATGTCGAGTGCTTCAGGTGCGTTGACGGTCGTCTTGACTCGTCAGCCACGAGGTCCGGGAGGCGTTGTCGGCAACCAGGAGCAGGATTCGGGCTGGTGCTCGATGTCTGTCGAGTGCTGAGGTGTCGGCGACCGGATTGGACCCAACAAGCCTTGGCAACGGCAAGTCTCGAGTAAGATGTAGATCGTCGATGGTGCAGACCAGCAAGGTCTGTGGAACTCACCCAGCAAGGGTAAGTGAGGGCAGGTCTGGAGCAACCAGGGTGCCAAGTAAGGAAAAGATTGGCCTTCGTGAAGGGCTACTAGCCAACGGGCTAGCGACCGCAAAGGAGCCTCGTGACGCCGCACGTGGAGCTGGCCTACAGGACACTCGTGGAGTGGGGGCCAGTGATCTTCGGTGCAGGTGGTGCTGGAGGCTAGGGCTACTCAGAGCCCAAAGCACGACTTCTTGGGAGACTCAGGAGATGGTGCACTTGCAAATGTGCTCGGTGTCCAGGGGTCACGGTCTCAAGTCACCCACGATAGCCACGGGCCTCAGCTTTGCTGGGGACTCAGGGTAGCCTCTGGGAAGTCTGAGAATCCACCTCTGGTGATGCGATGACTTCGGCGTCCGACGGGAGCTTCAGTAATGTGAACCGGACAGATGCTTCTTTGGTGCCTGCCAAGCAGGGGAGTCACTCCTTGACCCCAAGGGAGATTCTTCAGTCCTCTAATCTTGTCGTAGAGCGTCGAAGGTCCAGGATTCAGTTTCAGAGTTTCGTCCAGGTATAATCTAAAGTCCTAAGGACTGGGTTCCTACCTTTATTCTAAAAATAGGGGTTGGACTACTCTGTGGCCCCACCTATGGGTGGGTCAGGGCAGAGGGGTGGCTACACCCCTTTCCCTTTGTCCAGTTCGCGCCAAAGCAGGGGCTGCAAGCCCCTGATCCGGTTTGAACTGGGGTATGCACAGGGACACCAAATGTGCCCCCAGTGCAGGACTTCAAAGCACCCGAAAGTGCTCCCGCCCAGCCCCAATACACATTATCCTGTCTGGGGAGGTGGTCACACCTCCCTGGGACAGGAAACCTATTGTCCAGGCCTCCCCTGCCGGAGTTTCGCCCAGCAGCAGGAGGCCAGACTCGTGTCTGTGGCAGCAGCATCCATTTTGTGATGCCAGGGCTCTGGAAAGAAGTTACCGGACTCGTCAGAGTTAACATGTCTTTCCCTCTAGAAGGGTGGAATGCTACCCCCGCCGCCAGGATTGGCGGGGGGTAGTATTCCAAGATGTTTGACACCAAACACGACATGTTTAGGTGCAGCCATTCCAAAGTTAGCATTTTACCGCGAGGATATAATGCGCTTAAGAGTATATGGTCAGGCTGCACTACAAACAGCATCAGAGATGGTCTCCGAATGCTGCAGAGGGGCCCTGCTCATGCAGGGGCACCCTCTCACATAGGAACCATGCACTCTGCCTTTAGGATTGATAAGGCCTGCCTTAGGAGTGACTTATAGGTTTCTAGGTGTGTATGTATTTCGTGATATAGGTAACCTATATCACAGTAAGGAGTGCATGCACCACCTTACCCAGGCTGCAGTAGCAGACCTGTGGTGTCAGTTTGGATGGCCTTCCAGGGGTGGCATAATACATGCTGCAGCCCCTGGCAGGCCTCTGAGGTACCTATGCCCTTGGTACATAGTATACCATATACTAGGGACTTATAAGGGCACTCCAGATCCCAATCAGAGATGTGCCTAAGGCACATGGAAACCATTTTAGAGAGGAAGCAGCTAGGCTGGGGTTCTGATTAGCAGGGCCCCAGCCAGACTAATGTCGAAAAACAGTGAAGCATCAGCAAAAAGTGGGGGTACCCATGTGAAGCAGATCCTACTCTCCTACACTATGGTTTTCGTACTTTTCAAAATTTACAGGATACTTTTTTGATACCACGGCAACATTATTATAAATACCTGCAATTTAGAGATTATTTTGTGAGATCATAGTGTCTTAAATCGGTAGAGCCACCAATTACTGGCATTTCTACACGAATCTTTTCAGAAGAAGACAATATGTACGGCATATCGGCTTTTTAGCCAGTATAGACCTGATCCTTGTCTACACCTAGCTGCAAAATGGAGCTCAATTCTTGCGAAGGAAGTAACCCCTATAATGCTAGATGATGCATTCTCAACACTAAAAGATGCTGTCTGGTCTATAAATTTGAGACTTCAGCAGTTTAAGACAGTATGCATGTTGTACTATACGCCCGATAAAATAGCAAGGTGGGGGCAAACAAGAATTCACCATTTAAGCAACAGGGTCAATTGCCCTAAATGTGGAGAGCACGGGGCTAACATTGTTCATATGTTTGCCACATGTCCACAGTTAATGGCTTTTTGGCAAGAGGTTATGCTGGTCTCTAAAAACCGTCTTAGATTAGATATGATTCTCTCTAATGAAGAGATCATGCTTGGTTTTAAGAAGGATGCTAATCAGGCACGCTGTGCATTAATGTCTATAGTTATAGTTACTGCTAGATTGGCTATATCTAGAACTTGGATCTCTTCAAGACCCTGTAGCACAGCAGAATGGTGGGCCATTGTTATGGAGGTTTTGAACGGGAAAAGGCCTTGGCTAAGGCTAGGGGTTTAAGGTCGATGCTGAGATTCAACGCTTTTGGCATGGTATGTGTTAAGATTGATTCTGAAAACTCTCTGGCATTTTAGTTTGCAACATTTTCTTTTTCTTATGTTTGCTCTACTACCCAGGTAATTAGAATGTATGTTTATTTATAATACGCTGATGTAATTTTTTTTCTTTTTTTGCTGTTTTTGCCTCCTTTGCAAAAAATAAAAATTATAAAAAAAAAAGGGAATATATCCCAGTTAAAAGGAATGCCGGAATTGACCAAATCTAATGATTTCTCTAATTGGGGATGGGGGAGAATGTCATCACCCATGTGTTTCATGAAAAGCATGAAAAGCAAAATGTTGTCCGCATACATTGATAGTAATATTTTGCTGGTACGAAAGGAGAGCCGCCTGTGTAGACCTTCGTTCTTGAAGGTGCTGGACTAGATGGTCCATGGCCAGGATGGTGAGTAGAGTAGATAAGGGTCATCCTTACCAGGTACCCCACATTTTCAGGAATTGCTTGAATATTAGACCATTAATTGTGATTCTGGCATTAGGGTGGTTGTAGAGCAGTTGGATGAGTGCCAGGAATCCTTTTGGAGTGCCGAACCGTCTAAGTGTTTCCATGAGAAAGGCCACACCATGGAGTCAAATACCTTTTGGCATCTAATAACACCACTGCCGCTTTGAGTTCTGACTTTAATTGATGGAGAAAGGGGAATACCATTTGAAGATTAATAGAGGTGGATCTGTGGAGTATAAAACCAGCCTGCACTGAGGAGACTATCTTTTTGAGCAGCAGGGACAACTGATTTGCAATCACCTTGGTAGTATGGGGTGGGATTCCCACAACCAAGACCACCCAGCATCCTTGGAATCCTCCGCCCCAACCTCAAGTCTTCCAGATCCACTAGTGGGTGTGTGTAGAATGGGTTGAGGAACAGGACGCTAAGTCTGAAGAGTTCAGATGGGATCTGAGCAACTTGCTGAACATGGCGGCTTCCTCTGTGGATGTGAAAAAATGGGCTTTCACTTCCAAACCAATGCACAATTGAGCAGAGTATTACGTTGTATATTTAACATTGTGGTTGTGTACAGTGCATATGACTACCAACATTTCTGGCTCATCTCCTTCACTGCCATTGTGAAGTCTGAGAAGCTAGGGATCACTGAGCTTTGGTAGTGCAATGGACCCCGCTCTCTTGCCAACCGAAAGATTGTGTCCCAGTCTTGAAAGTTCTGGACTCATGCAATTATAGGTTGTGGTGGGGCTCCCGGGAGGGTTCTGGGGCATAGAGATCTGTGTTCTTGTTCCACTATGAAAATATTGGACAAGTGGCCTCGGCCAAAGAGGTCCGCCATAATGGTCTCAATGAACATGGTAACCCTACCTGTATTCACTGATTCAGCAATTCCAGCTATCCAGATGTTGCTTTGTTGTGATCTTTCCTCTAAATCCTCCTTTTTAGTTGCCACTGCCAAGGTCTGTTTCTCCAGCTGCACCAGTTTAGTCTTCATTTTGGTGAGGTCATCCTTGAGGTCTGAAATCCTCCTCTCAGCACCATTGAACCATACTGAGTGCTGGTCCAGCCGCTCCATTAGGTGGTCCAACATTGCTGTCATGGAGTTGATTCTCACATCTATAGGTTGAATGCTGGTTTTGAGGTCCAAGAGAAGGGCAGTTGTGGACTGAAGCGCATTTGCCTGGTCCGGTGGGTGGTCCCGGTCATCACCCAGGATGGGGTTCATATGACATGGTGATTTTCTCGCATTGACGGAGAGCTTGCCCTGCTTGGCATCACCCTTCACCATGGTGGCAATCAAGGGGTGTGCCTGCAGGATCAAAAAGCTGCCCCAGTCCGCTGGTAGACCAGTATCTGGGGGGGACACAACAAAGCCCCAGACACTGACATGGATCAGTCTGTCTGCATCTGGTCCCGGGATGCAGGGCTACACGCATGTGGCAGAGGGGGGTAGGCAGGCCAGGACACAGTGAAAGACAAGCAGCGCAGCACCATGTCTATGGTTTCAAGGCCTGCTTCCCCCCACCGCCAGCAACCACTGTGGATGGGGGTGAAATGCCTCCTACGGGACTCTCCAATCAGCCTGGAGTGGGGAGGATGTGGTGCCTGTCAGTGCACCGGTGTCCCGGGCAAGAGAAGAGAGAGGCAGCAGTAGCAGGCACAGCTGGACCTGCGCAGGCCACACAACTGCCCGTCTGAGAAGCAGGATCGCTGATTTAGCCCCAGTGCAGCCAGCAACCCGACTACCTCATCTGGGGCTGCACCACTCAGGAACAGAGTTGTTAGCCCCACCTGACACAGCACGAGGGGAAGGAGGGGAGCCTCAGGCTCACCGCCAGCCCCTGTCACAGTCTGTCCTCCGAGGCCACCCGTCCAAAGTGTAGTGGCTGCTGCACTCTACACAGTGGCCAAGCCCAGTCCAGCCTGGTGCTGTGGCCTATCTGGACTCTGCCCACAGCAAATTTAGTGGGTTGTAGGCATGGTGGGGGCCAGACGGCTGCTGCTAGTGAAGTGTGGTCGCTGGAGCTCAATGCTAAGCTGCCATCATGGTTGCTCACGTGCCCACGCTCCCCATTAAGGATTTTTATTGTTTTGACAACAGCAGCTTGTACTTATTTGTAATTTTATCATGGTATACAAGTGGGAAGGCTTAAAAACAACATAGTAGCTCCGAGCTGTCTGTGGTGGCAAGCCAATGATAACAGCTAGTGGCCTGATTGGTTCACTCAGAAAAAATGTTTCCTTTGCCATAGATCTGATTTGTTGATTGTGAAAAGGTATGATAAACACAGCAGGCCTGACATTGATTGTAAAACATGTGTTAATATCAATAGGTCTTTAAGGATGGATTGTTATTTCTCTGTATTAAAGCTTTGACAGGTATTTTGTTAAATGAAATGCCGCAAATTACCTTTGTAGGGTAGAACTGTGGTGTTGATATCTACCTCTGACAATCTCTATGGAAAGAAGATTTGCACTGTAATAATTTGTGCTTGAATCTCTTCCTAACTGTTTGTCAGGATCTTGTAACAAAGAAAATCATTAAATAATAAATACATTGATATCTATAAACATATATTCATGTAGATACATAGAAGGCCTTTAGGTCAGCTCTGTTCTGCCATTGGTCTGTCACTTATACTCTGCTTCCGTCCATGACCGCGTACTGCATGGGCAATGGTTCAGTCACCAGCTCTCTTGCACTGTGAATGATGCAGTGTGCTCCAGTGACAGGACTGGGTGGCTAGTCCTTTAGTTTTCAATTTTCTCCTTTTAATTTTCCATTTCATTTCTTTGCTTCTCTTGTTTTTTTATTTTAATATCTCTTATGACAATACTATGATCTCCAGGCAGTCCTAAGGGATTACTTCCTTGCTGTTTCTTTCATTTGCAGTGCACCGCATACCACAAGGCCACTTCCTCTAACCCAGGAGACCATAATGGAATGCTGTTGTTCATAGTGTATTATTGTTTTACCATTCCAACATGGCCAACACAGTGGTTCTAAATGTGACAGCCATGCTAGAACTTTAAAACAATGATAGACTATTTACAATACCTTTGCAAGACGGACACACTCAGTTATGTTTAGTTTCACTATTACAACTATATGCCGCTTTGTTTAGACAGCAGCAGGTTTTCTTTTTTCAACTTGTATTCTTCTACTATATTGTGCATATATTGTTGAATTTGTGTGTGTTTTTGCGATTATGTCAGAGGGTGAATTCAAGAATGAGTGCACATATGAGAGACAGGGTACACATATGATGGCTTACTGAGAGCCCAAACTCATCAGTAACACAAGAAGCACTTTCAGTCATAAACCAGACCTATTGACATTGCTAATGCTTGTTATTTAGTTGTTCTCTCTCTTGGAAATCTGCCACTTCCTTTTACATTTAGGAGTAATTGTTCACAACTTCCACCGATGTTCGTCACAGCTTACCTTGTATTGCGGCCCTTGTGGACCCACTTTGATTCTCTTTTTAGTTTCACATTTTACACATTTTAGCAGACTTAGTTTTAGCTCTGTTACCTTTTACAAATTTCATTTTCACGACTTGATTGTAAGTAACGCTGCACATGCTGATTTTTTGGAAAGCCTTTCCTGCTACATAATCTGTACTCTTAGTTAAAGGCTTAGAACATAGAACGAGATATCCATGTGCTTGCTTTGCCCACTTGGAGACAGCTTCTAACATCTAGGCACATCATTGCATCAAGGCCTTATCTCTAACACAGTGGTTTTATTACATAAACAGTGAACTATCCCTTTGTGGTCAGAGGGGGCACTCTAGCCACAACGGTCTTGGGATGACTGTTGTGTTTGCCACGCAGCTCTGCCAATACTGATCTTCCATGATGATCCTGCAGAGAGGGATTGCCAACCCAACTCCAGACCAAGTCATCCAGGTGTGGGGTCCCAGGCTATCCAAAGAGATCGGGCAGAGGGTACCGTCAGGTAGGAATATATATATATAAATTATTTTCGCCTGGGACCCGAAACTCTTGCGGCGGCGGGCCAGGGCGGTGTAGCGAGCCCCTATATATCCCACAAAAGCGTTGTTCAATACAGTACAATACATAAGGCTAAAAAGCATATCCTTGAACACCTGTTAGCAATAGAAAATGATGATAAACAATATCCTATTGCTAGGCACTTTAAAGTCAAACACAACCAGAATAGCAATCTCCTATCCTTTTGTGTCTTAGACACTATCCCATTGAGAGAAAGAAGGGGGATCGCGTTCAAGAACTGAGGCGTCTTGAATCAAGGATGATAATACAATATCATACAATGCACCCCATAGGACATAATGGCGATGAAACTTTGGCAGTACACCTAGGATAAAAACTAGATTCAAAATTGAAATTGATTAAGCCGCACATCTAAGATCGTCTAAGAAATTTTAATGATAACAAAGACATTTTTATCCTCAGTACAATTGGTTTGAAATGTGTTGTTGCACTTAATGTTGGTGATTTCTTTATAGGTTAACATGTATTTTTATATTTTTTCACAGATTTCAAGATTTATTGTGGTGCAAGTGGAAGGCAGAATGAGCAATATATCTGAAATGGAAGTGGATTTCATAACATCATAGAGACTGTATCGTAGATTGAGTATTTTGTTATGATTTATTTTGGAGCATTATAAAATTATGATGTAGTGTACCACAAATTAACTTCAGTCCGTCAAGTCCACTTGGGAAAAACCAAAGTAAGGCAGATTGTATAAGATACAAAGCCCACTTGGGCAGAATTGCATCATTATGCATCTATTATGCCCACTGGGGCAAAACCTAAATTAAAGACAAATGGTCGTGATACAAAGCCCACTAGAGCAGAGATGCAATGACTGTGGATCTGTGTAACTGCAGATTGTGCCTTGATATTTCGGGCAGGAAATACAACGAGAGTAAATACGTTATTTTTGGCACAGGATGAGAAGCGAATCATCCATGTTATAATGGTAAACTTTATAAAGTTTTGATATACAAATTCAAAACTTTATTTAAACACTATGCAAGGCCCGCACTGGAGTGTCTATTATTACTTTATTTAAATCCATGACTCAACTACCATTCTTTATAATACAGCCACACTTGCAAAGTAACATATGAATGTTTTAATATGTTTGCATCCACGATTGTTGCAGTATGTTACTGCAATACAGGAAATGCATTTGGTAATGTGAAATCTGTTGTCACTATCTATGATACTGGTGTTGGTCACATGATACCTTATTTAATTGTGCACGCAGTCGCAACAAAGTTACTCGTGAGCAAGGAGCGTGTGGCTCCGAAATGCGCAGAGTTGCATTGCAATCAATAAAATACGCTGAAAGAATTTTGGGCCGTGGTGTGTTGTTCGCGGAAAGGAGGAACGACGCTTTGTGGGATATATATATATATATATATATATATATATATATATATATATATATATATAAATATATATATATATATATATATATATATATATATATTCACTGAAAAAACCACAGGTTTCAGGGACGTTATAGTTAGAAATTAGCATTTAAAAAACCTTTGAAATTCACTGAAAAAACCATAGGTATCAGGGACGTTATAGTTAGAAATTAGCATTTAAAAACCTTAGAAATTCACTCAAAAAATCACAGGTTTCAGGTTTCAAAGTTAGTTGGACATTTCACTCGTACAGAACCAGAGAAATTCAGCCGTTATAGTTAGTTCAGCTAACTATAACTCGCGCCCCGCAATGCACTGCTGATGATGTCACATATTACGTCATTCATGACACGGTCAGTGACATCACTGATGACATCACTGATGACATCTCAAATGACATCACTGATTACATCACTGATGACATCATCCACGTGATAATCTGATGTACCTTCTCATACCCTAATATAACCTTTGATACACCCACTCTAAAATACAGACTACCATTTTCGAAACCATAGACACACCAATACCAGTTAGTACATACCCACTCACTAATTCCTAGGTCTACACACACATCCACTCATTCACCCATACAGTCACTCATACATGCAGTCAACCATCAATACAGCACTATCATATGCACTCACATATCTATATAGACACTCACACACCGCCACTCATCCATAGAGTTACTAACACACCTAGTCAGTCATGCAAAGAATCAATCACACTCCCATTTACTCACCTATACAGTTATACAAACACCACCTCACTTATTCAAACATATACTAACACATACTTACACTCTTATACAATAACTAATACAAGCACACACTCATCCATACAGCCACTCTCACAATCACTCACTCTCACATATAGTCATTTATATACTCCAACACTCACATATACTGCCTTTCACATATGCAGTTACTCACACATGTACCACTGAGACATCCATTCACTCACCAACACACCCATACACACACTCAACCACCCATACAGCCCTTCACAGATGCACTCTTGAACCTATACACCCAGTGAATCACCCAGTCACACATCTATGCCCAGAGTAACACCCCCCACCCACCCACACAGACACTCAGGTACCCATACAGATACTCAGACAACCAATCAATAACCCTCATTTAGCTACTCACCAACCCATGCAACTGCTTACACACCAACTGACAAACTAAACTGTGTGAATGTCTGTATCAGTCACTAACCCATGCATTCAGTAAGACACATTTAATCACTCACTTATACAGTCAGTCACGCACCTACTAAATCATCCATTCAGACAGTCATACACCCACTCATTCTTCAATACACCTTGGCCTATATATTTATAAAACCTATTTAAACTTTACAGAAACACACAGTCACTGGATGATGTCATCAGTGATGTCATTTGAGATGTCATCAGTGATGTCATCAGTGATGTCACTGACCATGTCATGAATGATTTAATATGTGACGTCATCAGCAGTGCATTGCGGGGGCGCGAGTTATAGTTAGCTGAACTAACTATAACGGCCGAATTTCTCTGGTTTTGTACGAGTGAAATGTCCAACTAACTATAACGTCCCTGAAACCTGTGGTTTTTTCAGTGAATATATATATATGTATATACGTATATCTAATTAGAAAATATTAAATTAATTTTAATTTATATTCTGATGTATTAGTTTGTTTAAATGTAATAATATAAATATATATATATATATATATACATACACAAATTCATAAAACATTTAAAAAACAAACCATTTAATTACTAATAAAAATTAAACAAAATAAAAAATTACAATTTAGTGAAAATATATTACATATTAAAAAAGTTAATAATTATAAATATAATCTTAACTAAACAAAAACATAACAATATAAATTTAAACATTATAAACTAGACTATAAAATGTTACAATTAATACATATACTATTCCAACTACAATTTATACAAAAGTAGGCAAACTGTTATACTCAGGAGGGGTAAAATGTACTATACCCACTCCAGTCAATGCAACAGTCTTGAAAGTGTTGGATTGTGGAGAGGTGAAATGTACTATTCCCACTCCAGTCAGCACAACAGTGGAGAAAGCGTTGGATGGCGGAGGAGTAAAATGTACTATTCCCACTCCAGTCAGCGCAACAGTAGGGAAAGTGTTGGATTGCAGAGGGAAAAAATTCACTATTCCCACTCCAGTCATTGCAACGTTAGAAACAGACTAACTTGAACAAAATAAAATGATTTCAAAAACATGCTAAATAACAAAAAATATAAATATGTAAATATAAAAAATATAAATACATTTTTTTAATAAAAATTAAATTAGGATACGACTGCCACCACGGCGGTTGCAATGTCTATATTTTGTATTGTGGCGGGTGCTGCAGGCTGCAGCACATGCCGCAGTACAAAAATAGACATAACGCATATCCCTGCACTACGTGGCAGGCACCATGCAGTGCCTGCCACATGGTGCAGGGATATGTAGGGGCACCATAGGTGCCCCCAAAACCTAAAACTGAGGGCCAGTGGGCCCAGTACGGGTGCCCAATGTCACTTTCTGCCAGCCTTTTTGTGGCGGGTAAACCGCCATGAAACGGCCGGCGGGGAGGGACATCATGATCCCTACGGCAGTGCCTGGCAGGCACCACCACCATTGTAGGGATTCAAGTTCCCTCCAACGGAGCCCGTCGGTTCCGTGACGGTCGGTCTTGCCGACCGCCACCCATCTGCCCGCCATCCTAATGTGGCGGGCAGGAATCTTTTGATTGTGATGGCGGTGGGACCGCCATCGACGGGGTGTCTGTGGCGGATCCACCATCATCGTGATCAGGCCCAATGTTATTTACATTTAAAAAGCACAACACAATCACCACATAAAGTTAAAAAAATATTTATAAAACATTCATTAACTATTTTTAAATGTATTATTACTTAAATAACTTTCGACCCTATATTTCTACAAAGTACACAACACATCTCTGTAATTAAATCTTTAAATGATATTATTTACATATGCTACATAATTAAATATTTATTAAATTATTTATAATAATGAACTATTACTAGAATAATTATATTTAATTTTCTCTCCACCCTTTATCCATACAAAACAAACAACCCAAACCTAATATATAAAATAAAAAATATTCTTTGCATCATTTTCATAATCGTCAATTACACAATTATTATTATGAGTAATTATCTATAGAAATTAATTATATTGAATTAACTTCACTTCCTTTAATCCTACAAATACCACAACTTACACCTAATATATAACAAAAAGACTATCTTAATTACATATTTTGCATAATTATATATAATTTCATAAAATATTAAAAATTAAAATGAATAACTAATTAGTATAATTAATTTCCTTCACACCGTTTACACATACAAAAATAACACACAACCCCAAAAATATAAAGGGGTCGATTACAATGTCGGGCGGAAAGCCTCCTCCCGACAGTCGGAATCTCGTAGACCGTGTCGGAAACCCTTCCAACCGACTCGGTCAGTTTACAATCCAACCGACCGATTACGATGTTCGCAGTTGGTTTGTTAACCGCACATTCTTTACGAATCAGTTCCGACCGTCTCTAGGAGAATTTGTGTCGTTCGGACCCACATCATACAGCTCTACGGATTGCGTTTCCCACCGAGCGATTACGATGTCGGTTTCAAACAGCCTTTCCGAGTCGGCCTGTCCGACACAAAAAGGCTTTGGGAAAGTGACTTTTGGGGCCCCTGGTAGGGCACCCTTCATCCTGCAGTCTCCGGTTGGGGGCCGAGAGGTACCTAAGGGTCCCGCCCTGTAAAACCCTGCTCTATGTGGCAGGCACCATTTCCCCATAAGAAGCCTGTGTTGCCCGGCAACACAGGCTCCCATAGAAGTCAATGGGTCTCCGACCGAACAGTGTTCGGTCACATCGTAAGCGGTCAGGAGGAACCGCAAGTCAGTCGGTTTCGATTCCGAGTCGGTGTCGGAAGGAGGAAACTCCGACCAACATTGTAATGAGGCCCTCAGTGTATTACACAATTTACATACTTAATTGTCAAATTAAGAATATTATTTATCAATTATTTATTAATTAAAATTAATTTACTCCCGCCACATACCCCTACAAAACACACAACCTGCACCTGAAACGTAATAAAAAAAATTATACAATGAATATAATAATTATCAATTAAATAATAAATATTAATTAAAAATTATGAATTAATTAGAATTAATTTACTTCCCACCCTATACCCCTACAAAACTTAATCCCAAAAAAATGAATTATACCATTAACAAAAAATAATTAATGAAATAAAAATAATAAATATAAATTAATGAATAATTATTCATAATTATTTACTTCCCATCCTAATAAACCCCACAACCCACTACGGTACTTAAAATGAAAAAATATATAAATTGTCATTTCAAAACTACTAACAATTTTAAAACTATATTGTAAAACATTAGCAAAATTAAACAAACATTTTATAACATATACAATTAAAATACATACTAAAAAGTATAAAAATAATTAAAAAACAATATTCTTAACAACGATATTTCTGTCAACTATATTAATAATGTTAATATTGTTAAAATCGATATTCGTGACAACAATATTCTTGCACACCATATTTCTGTGTGATGATATTTTACACTCGATATTTCTGACGATATTATATTTTTGATATTTAGGGCCTTATTACGATGTCAAGCGAACCGTTGCTGTATTGGGACCGACCGCAGGATTACAATGCGACCGCACATGGTGTGGTCACATACTCCCATTTCTCCATGGGAGCTTGTGCTGCAGCTGTAAACCGGCCGTAGCACAAGCTCACTTAGAGAAATGGGAGAATCTATTCATCCCTGCACCGCGTGGCAAGCACCTAAGGGTGCCTGCCACACGGTGCAGGGATTAACAGGGGGCACCATAGTGCCCCCACGTTGCCCCTTCTGCCCCCAACCAGAGGCTGCTGGGAAAGCCCGACATGGAAAGCCTGTCGGAAACCGACATTGTAATCCCTACGGCGGAAATGCCGTCCATAGGGATTACGGGCAGGCCTCCAACTGGCCAACGGGCTCCTTGAGCCCATCGGAATCCAGCCGGAATGACTGTCCGGTTTCACTTTCTACCGCCTGCATCATAATGCAGTGGTCGAAAGTCAAACCTGCGATGAGGCCCGGAAACCCTCCGACCTCAGGTCGGAGGCTTTCCTGGTCTCATCGTAATGGGTCCTTTGTCTTAACACTGTAATCTAGTGGCTACCTTGATTCTCACGAACATTACATCTGACCATGACCTGACCGTGTGTTGCTCGACCTTGACCTCTGTCTCCGGCAAACACCACCAGGCACACTGGTGTATGAAGGCTGTGCGGTACAAAGCCCCTGAGGACAAGCATCAATTGTGCCACTAACTGAGCTGCAATTTGGAGGAGAATGTTAGATCTGTCTCCTCTGCACAGGTACTCTGGGCGGCCGGAAAGGCCTCCCAGAGAGGTGATTTGATGAGCTACTCAGCAGCCTTCGAGCGCCGTTGTGAGGCAGAATGCAAGCGGTTGATGGACATCACCCTTTGCCTGCCTCCGGCATATAACACTTCGCCAACCCCCTGCCCTTCTGATGGAACTGCTCAGCACCAAGTACAATATGAACTCTCATTACACTGCACAAGCAGAGTCGATGCTTTTGCACTTGCAGGAAGGGCTTTACGAGAGGAGGGAAGAGACTGGATGGTTATTGGCTGTGAAGTTGCATCAGGCGCAGTCACACGCAACGATACAGACCATCCGATCCGCATTTGACATGCTCCTCACTGGCCTGCACAACATATTGCAGAAATATGCCGCTTTTTACAAGGCCCTCTACTCCTTAACCAGACCAGAATATTCTGCCGCAGAACAGGCGTTTCTAGCAGGCCTTACCCTACCGGCCCTGTCACAAGATCAGGAACAGTCACTAGGCTTCTGGCATTAGCAACAAAGAAATTGCACAGGCCATTGACGAAATGGCAACTGTGAAGGCTCTGGGAGACAATTGTTTTCCGATTAAATTCTAGCAAATCACTAAACGCCTCATAGTGCCTTTTTTGGGCAAACTGTTCAGGAATGTCTCCACCGTCACTGCCCCTCTCGCGGAATTCAATAGGGTTATTTTTGCTGGTGCTGGAACCCCTGGCGACTAAAATATGCAGTACGCCTGGTATACATGGGATAGTTACGTCGGGGGTGAGATGAACGCATTTTGTTATGCGGATGATATGTTAGCGGTCCTCTCCAGCACCCGTGAATCAATCCCAGCTCTCATTGAAGAACACAACATCCTCGACTCCTCCCAATCCGGCTTCAGAAAAAACCACAGTATGGAAACCGCCCTCCTCGCCACAACAGACGACATCCGCACCCTACTGGACAAAGGAGAAACAGTAGCCCTCATCCTCCTCGACCTATCAGCGGCGTTCGACACAGTCTCCCACCGCACCCTAATACGCAGACTCTACGACGCAGGAATCCAGGACAAGGCCCTCGACTGGATCCGCTCCTTCCTCTCTGGCAGGACGCAGCGGGAGAGACTCCCCCCTTTCCTCTCGGACCCCACACCTACCACCTGCGGAGTCCCCCAGGGCTCCTCCCTCAGCCCGACGCTCTTCAACGTCTACATGGCTCCACTCGCCCCCATCGTCAGAACCTACGGACTCAACATCGTGTCATACGCAGACGACACCCAGCTCATCCTCTCCCTATCCAACGAGCCCAACACCACCAGACGCAACTTTCGAGAAGGCATGGAAGCCGTCGCCAAATGGATGAAAAACAGCTGCCTACAACTAAACACCAACAAAACAGAAGTACTCATCATGGGCCCAAACCCCGATGCCTGGAGCGACACCTGGTGGCCCCCCATGCTCGGAAACCCGCCAACCCTCACGGACCACGCACGCAACCTGGGAATCATCCTGGACTCCGAGCTCAAAATGGACCGCCAGATCAACTCTGTCTCGTCTTCCTGCTTCCACACCCTCCGCCTCCTTCGTAAGACCTTCAAATGGATCCCCCTCGAACACCGAAAGACCGTCACTCATGCCCTGGTCACCAGCAGACTCGACTACGCAACGCACTCTACGCCAGAATAAACAAAAACCTCACCCGCAAGCTACAGAACATCCAGAACGCCGCCGCAAGACTGGTCCTCAACCTGCCAAAACACTGCCACATCTCCCAGCACCTGCGCACACTTCACTGGCTCCCTGTCAAGGCGAGAATCACCTTCAAGATGCTCACCCACGCACACAAGGCCCTCCACGGCACCGGACCAGCATACCTGAACAGCCGACTCAAATTCCACGCACCCCAAAGGACCCTACGATCAGCCCAGCTCTCCTACGCCGTCGTCCCCCGCACCAGAAAGACCAGATCGGGAGGCCGCTCCTTCTCCTTCCTCGCGGCCAAAGCATGGAACGCCCTTCCGCTCCACCTCAGACAGACAACATCGCTCCCCATCTTCGCAAGAAACCTCAAAACCTGGCTCTTCGACAGACCCCCTCCTTGATGGATGGAACCTGCACCCCACCCCTAGCGCCTTGAGACCCTTACGGGTGAGTAGTCGCGCTTTAACAAACCCCTGATTGATTGATTGATCATGCAGGTGATTAAGTTCTTTTCCACCTTCTCGGGATACAGTATAAACTGGTCGAAGTGTGAGGCCCTGCCTATGACTCTGGCGACTACGGTTGCAACCGTGTGGGGGTGCCATTCACATGGCGGACTGAACCTCTGAAATATCTGGGTGTGAACCTGAGTGGCGATCTATCTCTGGTGGTGCATGATAACATTGCCCCCATCATAGACATGGTACAGGCTGAATTTACCTCCTGGCTGACGTTGCATCTATCTCTTTGGGGCCGGGTTCAAATTATTAAAATAAATGTGATGCTGAGATTTAATTACATATTTGGGATGCTTCTCCTGAAAATACCCAGCAGCATGCTTAGGAGATAAACCGGATGATAGGGACTTTTGTGTGGGGTTGGGTGCAGGCCTCGTCACTAGGCCGCTAAACTACAAGCTAAAAGTACTGCAGGGGGGCTGCAACTTCCCCACACGTAGTCTTACTTGTTGGCTTCGCAGTTGTCACATGTGGTGCAGATACTGAAGCTGGCTAACGAGACAACTACGTGGGCTTTTCTCGAGCGTTATCTGCATCATTCAAAAGGGGAACTTACAGCACTTTCCACGGGCCATGTTTTTTCCAGCCGCCTGGACTACCCGATTATACATGCCACACACTATGCATGGCAGCTTGCCCATCATCTGCTTTGCTTGCAATGCACGCCCCATCTTAAGGCGCCACTATTGTGGAACAGGGATATTAAGATTGGAGTTGAGAAGGATGACAGTGGAGGAACAAGGGTATTCGTCATGTGAATGACCTAGTTGAGGACAGTGTATTGGTCCCCTTTGCAGATCTCAAACGCGATCACGGGATCCCTCAATCGCAACACTGGCAGTATCAACAGCTCACACACAGCCTTCAACATGCTTTGGGTGCCCCCTAAAATATAGCACCTGATCCTCTGTTGCAGTATATTCTGACCTGGAAAGGTTTTAGTGACACTATGGCGGGTTTGTACGCAACCCTAAAGGATGAACTCTTCTCACGCCCTACTGCTCTTATTTTAGGCTGTTGAGGGTAACACAAGGTGAAGCTGACAGAGTGTGAAAGACACACACACAAACCCAAGATATAACCAACAACAAGCGTCAAGTGACTATGCCAAGGGGCCGAGTTGAGCAACTGTTGCCAAAAACAGTGCTAGGAGACAGTGGGGAAAAGAAAGAGCCCTACTAAACAACAAATAACAAGACCTCAACTCGACCAGCAAGAACAGCCAAGGTCCCGCAACCAAGGACAGAAAAAGGCTCCCTCCCTGTGTGAAGGCTATTACATAAACAAAACCTACAAACAGAGCAAGGCTTGCTAAATACGTAAACCCCAACAGGGGAACTGCAAGAAATACATCCCCGAAATTGTGAGCTGCACAATAAAGAAATATATAAACATGCAGTGCGAATGAACTGTCATACAGTGGGAACATTGATAAGTAGAGACAACAGCTCAGCTATATGAGTAATGGTAGCTGCAAGTGAAAAACTCCCAGCTGTTGCAGGTCTCAAAGGAATTAATTTGGGTGGATTGCGGTAGACAGGAGTGCGGTAGATCAGGGTAGAGTGAACAGAGGTAGACTGGAATGGGGGAAATTGGGAAGGGGTGAAGTGAAGTGATTTGGGGTATATTAGAGTGGGATGGGGTGAAGTGGGGCAGACTGGAGTGTGGTAGACAGGATGGATTGGAGTTGGGCAGATTGGAAAGGAGTGGAGTAGTTTGGGGTACAGTAGAGGTGGGTAAACTGGGGTAGATTGAAGTGGGGTACTTTGAAGTGGGGTAGATTTGAGTGGAATAGGGTGGGGTGGAGTGGAGTGGGGGATAGTGGAGTGAAGTAGATTGTAGTGGAGTAGATTGGGCTAGACTGGAGTGGGGTAGATTAGGGTGGAGTGGGTTAGATTGGAATGAAGCGTGGTAGAATTTTAATGGGTTTGATGGAGTGAAGTGGGGTAGTTTGGGGTAGAGTGCAGCATAGTAGATGGGGATATAATGGAGTGGGCTACAGTAGAGTAGAGTGGGGTAGATTGGACTAGAGTAGAGAGGGGGTAAATTAAGGTGGAGTGGGGTACATTGGAGTGGAGTAGATTAGGTGGATTAAAGTATGGTAGTTTGGAATGGAAGACTGGAGTGGAGTAAATAGCAGTGAAGTGGAGTGGGGTAATTGGGTTGGGGGTATATTGGAGTGGAGTGGAAGAAAATGCAGTGGGGTAGAATGGAGTGAAGGGGTGTGGAGTGGCATGGAGTGGGGAGCTGTGTCGTAGAAAGTCTTACACTGGAGTGTTTTGGAGTGGGATGGCATAGAGTGGAGCAGAATGTTGTACAGTGAAGTGGTGTAGAGTGTTGTAGAGAGGAGTAGGGTAAAGTGCAGTGGCAAAGTGTTGCATTAAGTGGAAAGGGTATGGGCAGACAGGGGTCCCGTACACACTGTGCCACTGAATTTAAGTTAGCTTGGCTGATGAGGGGTGATACCCCAATACCAGTCCCAGAATGCTTGCTTCTGGTCCAGGGAGGACCTGACCTGGCAGTTCGGGCTGAACTGTTCCCATGGGGAGCAGGATCAAGACTGATTTGCATATGGCTGGGTCCAAACTGAGGTAGCCTGGTGGGAAAAAAACAATGGATTAGGATGTGGCCACAAGCGATTGCCAGTGGCTGATATTAATTCAAGCATTCCATCCATCACATGGTTGTTTTGTATTTGCCGCCCTAAGTGCAACAGGTATTCCCAGACTCTGCCAGTAGATTCAAGCTAGCCAGGGAGGACCTGGGCTGGAGATTCGGGTTGGACTGTTCCCATGAGGAACAGGGTCAAGACTGCTTTGCATATGGATGGGTCCAAGCTGGGGTGGCATTGTAGCATGGTGGGGAAAAAAACAATGGATTGGAATGTGACCTGAATGGTTTCCAGTGGCTAAGATTAATTCAAGCATTCGATCCATCACTTTGTTGTTTATGCATCCGGTCCAACAGTAAGCGATGGACAGGCTACAACCCCTGCATGGTAAACAATATAAATTGCAGGGACAGCAAAAGTGCTGTCTTCATGGGAGACCTAAAAGTGGGTGGGAGGTGGCTCATTAAGACATCAGGACTGCACGTACACTCTTAAAGCCCATAGATTCTTTTGGGACCACTGGCGAATACAGCATCCACATGGCAAGCAGCGGTAAATTACACATTTTTCACATATATGTGTGAGGTGAAGTTATGGAATTTGCAGAGCTCCTCAATATTCCTACCGCTCAGTGGTACCATGTGTGAATGTTTAACAGTATGCTGCTTTATACTTATGACTGCTAATTTTTGTATTATTTTTGTAATTTTACATTGTACTAAATTGACACAGAGACACAAGAATGCTTTACATGAGTATCAGATTACATTTAAAAAAAGTCAGTTTCATTTTTATTAGTTTTTGGGGTTATGGAGATTAAGTAATTACAAACTTTGTTCCCAGATTACAAAGTAAACGACTTGGCCCTTAAAATACAACTGCTTGCTCACATTAATGGTACTCAGTTTATCAACCTTTGAAAAATGGAAGCTGATTGTAATTTGCTGGATTTGAATTTGCCATTCATCTTTCTCACTGTTAAATTTATTTTAATATATTTATAATACAACAAATATATATATATATATATATATATATATATATATATATATATATATATATATATATATATATATATATATATATGTATATATATATACGAAAAGTCCAAACCACAAAGGAATGAAGCGGCACACCAATCCCGGTAAAGTGAGAGCTTTATTAAGCTTGAAAATGACACGTTTCAGCCGTGAAGGCCTTGACAAAGGCCATCACGCCAGACCATTGTGACACTCCATTCACACACGGGTCACTTACCGTGATCTTCGCATTTGCCTCGTATTTCCACGGTTTTAGGACTCATGAAACCTTATCGCGAACGAAGTGGCGCCACAAAACACATAGACAGGCAACTTCTGCAACATGCACAGCCGTTCTAATGCTCATACCTTCCCACACACACAAGCGTTACAGATGTCTTCTATCTCCATGTAGATATACTGCACAGTGCCTGGTTAACTGCTGACTCACCTGCAGCAGTAAACTATCACTACAGTAAAGTAGCTTACTGTAGTAAAAGTGCCAACTCATGTGGTAAAATGTTAAACACTGTAGCAGTAAACTATCACTACAGTAAAGTAGCTTACTGTAGTAAAAGTGCCAACTCATGTGGTAAAATGTTAAACACTGTAAAAAGACTACTACTCACCACCTATGTATATAGAGCACCCTTTCGCATGCAGTGCACTATGTGAACAAGGCCGCATGTCTGGCGGCCGAAACGCGTCATTTTGGACATTGATACTTAAATAAAGACACTTTGCCATCATCACTGCCTTGGAGTCTGTGCCCTCATGTTGCGCCGCTGTGGCTGGATACTTTGGGATTCACATGCTGATATATATATATATATATATATATATCCAATCGAATTTGCTCGCAAGTGAAGACACCACACCCAACGTTTACTTTTGCCTCGTTTATTCAAGCCGGCAGCAGCAAAATAAAAACAAGCCTTCACAGTGGAATTTATCGCCAATGTTGCCATACGCGTTTCGGGACAATTCCCTTGATCTCCGGCTTGGCTATGGGGAAAAGGAACAGCATTGCACTTGACTTTTCAGGTGATTAGAGTTCTCAGTACCGCCCACCTGGGCGTGTCTGTGCTGTGCATTATGGTTGTCGTAGTTCAAGTAAGTTCAGTAATGTACGCCGCTGTGCCTTTTCCTCCAAAATTACGATTTCCATCAGGTTACTGCTAAGGACTTGGCCAGCTTGCTGCTATACTTGCGCCACGCCAAAAGGGCATGTTGCTCCTTTGTGTGTCTCACGGTCAGAGGCACACGGACCCGCTTTACCAGCAGTGGGGTGTCTTCGTGGCCTGAGCGGGCCACTATACATCCAATTGAATTTGCTCGCAAGTGAAGACACCACACCCAACATTTACTTTTGCCTCGTTTATTCCAGCCGGCAGCAGCAAAATAAAAACAAGCCTTCACAGTGGAATTTATCGCCAATGTTGCCCTACGCGTTTCGGAGACAATTCCCCTTGATCTCCGGCTTGGCTATGGGGAAAAGGAACAGCATTGCACTTGACTTTTCAGGTGATTAGAGTTCTCAGTACCGCCCACCTGGGCGTGTCTGTGCTGTGCATTATGGTTGTCGTAGTTCAAGTAAGTTCAGTAATAGACGCCGCTGTGCCTTTTCCTCCAAAATTACGATTTCCATCAGGTCACTGCTAAGGACTTGGCCAGCTTGCTGCTATACTTGCGCCACGCCGAAAGGGCACGTTGCTCCTTTGTGTGACTCACGGTCAGAGGCACACGGACCCGCTTTACCAGCAGTGGGGTGTCTTTGTGGCCTGAGCGGGCCACTATACATCCAATCGAATTTGCTCGCAAGTGAAGACACCACACCCAACGTTTACTTTTGCCACGTTTATTCCAGCCGGCAGCAGCAAAATGAAAACAAGCCTTCACAGTGGAATTTATCGCCAATGTTGCCCTACGCGTTTCGGGGACAATTCCCCTTGATCTCCGGCTTGGCTATGGGGAAAAGGAACAGCATTGCACTTGACTTTTCAGGTGATTAGAGTTCTCAGTACCGCCCACCTGGGCGTGTCTGTGCTGTGCATTATGGTTGTCGTAGTTCAAGTAAGTTCAGTAATATACGCCGCTGTGCCTTTTCCTCCAAAATTACGATTTCCATCAGGTCACTGTTAAATTTATTTTAATATATTTATAATACAACAAATATATATATATATATATATTCACAGAAAAAACCATAGGTTTTAGGGACAGTTATAGTTAGTTGGACATTTCACTCGTACAAAACCATAGAAATTACCCCGTTATAGTTAGTTCAGCTAACTATAACTCGCGCCCCCGCAATGCACTGCTGATGACGTCACATATTACATCACTCATGACATGGTCAGTGACATCACTGATGACATCACTGATGACATCTCAAATGACATCACTGATGACATCACTGATGACATCATCCAGTGACTGTGTGTTTCTGTAAAGTTTAAATATGTTTAATATATATAGGGAAAGGCGTATTGAAGAATGAGTGGGTGTATAAGTGTCTGAATGGATGATTTAGTACGTGCGTGACTGACTCTACAAGTGAGTGATTAAACGTATCTTACTGAATGCATGGGTTAGTGACTAAACTGTGTGAATGTCTGTATCCGTCTGTTTGTTGGTGTGTAAGTGGATGCATGGATTTGCGAATAGCTACATGAGTGTCTATATGGGTTATTGATTGGTTCTCTGAGTATCTGTATGGCTGCCTGAGTGTTTGTGTGGGTGGGGTGTGTGTGACTCTGTACATAGATGTGTGAGTGGGTGATTCACTGGATGCATGGTTTCAAGAGTGCATCTGTGATGGACTGCTTGGGTGGGTGAGTGTGTGTATGGGTGTGTTAGTGAGTGAATGTATATCTCAGTGGTACATGTGCGAGTAACTACATATGTGAAAGGCAGTATATATGTGTGTTGGAGTATATAAATGGCTATAAGTGAGAGTGTGTGATTGTGAGAGTGGCTGTATGGATGAGTGTGTACTTGTATCAGTGATTGTATAAGAGCGTAAGAATGTGCTAGTATTTGTATGAGTAAGTGAGCTGGTGTGTGTATAACTGTATAGGTGAGTAAATGGGTGTGTGATTAAGTTTTTGCATGACTGACTAGGTGTGTGAGTACCTCTATGGATGAGTGGCGGTGTGTGAGTGTTTATATAGGTGTATGAGTGCATATGATAGTCCTGTACTGAGTGACTAAGTATGAGTGACTGTACGGGTGAGTGAGTGGATGTGTGTGTAGACCTAAGAATCAGTGAGTGGGTATGTAGTTTTTGGTGTTGGAGTGTCTATGGTTTTGAGAATGGCAGTCTGTAATTTAGAGTGGGTGTATCAAAAGTTATATTAGGGTGTGAGAAGATGCATGAAATTATCACATGGATGATGTCATCAGTGATGTCATTTGAGATGTCATCAGTGATGTCATCAGTGATGTCACTGACCATGTCATGAGTGATGTAATATGTGACGTCATCAGCAGTGCATTGCGGGGCGCGAGTTATAGTTAGCTGAACTAACTATAACGGGGAATTTCTATGGTTTTGTACGAGTGAAATGTCCAACTAACTATAACTGTCCCTAAAACCTATGGTTTTTCAGTGAATTTCAAAGGTTTTTTAAATGCTAATTTCTAACTATAACGTGTCTGAAACCTATGGTTTTTTCAGTGAATTTCAAAGGTTTTTAAATGCTAATTTCTAACTATAACGTGCCTAAAACCTATGATTTTTAAGTGAATTTCAAAGGTTTTTTAAATGCTAGTTTCTAACTATGCCTACAGAGGTAGGACATGTGAAGAAAGAAGAAAAAACGCACAGAAAGAAGCAAAAGATGTGCAGAAAGAACCAACAGAGGAGCAGAAAGAGGCCTTGTTGCAAAATCATCCTGTGCCCACAACTTTTTCAGACGGGTACTGGTGGTAACTGACTCTGACTAACCAGAGCCAGTGCTATGCTAAAAGACACTTAGAATACAGTGAAAACACCTACATACACTAGGGAACACTATGCGTTGGGGTACCCCTGTGATTAGCATGACCTCCTCTGCAAGTTCCTAGTACATAATAGGGCAGGGGATTAAAACTACCTCTTAAAATGCGCTACAGGGCGCGTTTGCACAGTGGTGAAGGGAGGGGGTGCCTGAGGTGACATGTGTGCAAACGCACCCCGTGGCGCGTTTTAAGTTGCGGGATTAAGTCCCCTTGACTTCTGAGGGTCCCTGGGGCCCAACTAGCCCCCCAGGTACCTACAGTTAGGACCACAGAGCTGAGTTGCAGAGAGGCGGTCCGAGGCCACGCACCTTTTTTCACCTCTCTGCAACACAACTCTGTTGTGCTTACTGAAGGTACCTGGTGGGCTAGTTGGCACCCAGGGTCCCTCAGGATTCAAAGGGAATTAATTCCCAAACTTAAAACGCACCACAGGGCGTGTTTGCGCACATGTCACCTGAGGCCCCGCCCCTCCCTTCACCACTGTGCAAACGCGCCCCGTGGTGCGTTTTAAGTTGGGGGATTAGGTCACCTTGAATCCTGAGGGTCCCTGGGGCCCAACTAGCCCACTAGGTACTTCCAGTAAGCACCACAGGCCTGCGTTGCAACGCCTGTAACAAATTGTGCAGTTGTGTTTAGGTAGTGAAGAGGGTCGTGCTGGGGGTAGTGTTTTAGGGTTTAGGGTAGTGCAGTGGTGTTTGTGTAGTGTAGGGGGTCATGCTGGGGGGAGTGTTTTAGGGTTTATTGTAGTGCAGTGGTGTTTGGGTAGTGTAGGGGTCGTGCTGGGGGTAGTGTTTTAGGGTTTAAGGTAGTGCAGTGGTGTTTGGGTAGTGTAGGGGGTCGTGCTGGGGGTAGTGATTTAGGGTAGTGCAGTGGTGTTTGGGTAATGTAGGGGGTACTGCTGGGGGTAGTGTTTTAGGGTTTAGGGTAGTGCAGTGGTGTTTGGGTAGTGTAGGGGTACTGCTGGGGGTAGTTTTTAGGGTTTAGGGTAGTGCAGTGGTGTTTGGGTAGTGTAGTGGTTCGTGCTGGGGTAGTTTTTAGGGTTTAGGGTACTGCAGTGGTGTTTGTGTAGTGTAGGGGTAGTGTTTTAGGGCTCAGGGTAGTGCAGTGGTGTTTGTGTAGTGTAGGAGGTCGTGTTTTAGGGTTTAGGGTAGTGCAGTGGTCTTTGGGTAGTGTATGGAGCCGTGCGGGGGGTAGTGTTTTAGGGTTTAGGGTAGTGTAGGGGGTCATGCGGGGGTAGTGTTTTAGGGATTAGGGTAGTGCATTGGTGTTTGGGTAGTGTAGGGGTCATGCGGGGGGTAGTGTTTTAGGGTTTAGGGCAGTGCAGTGGTGTTTGGGTAGTGTAGGGGTCGTGCTGGGGGAGTGTTTTAGGGTTTAGGGCAGTGCAGTGGTGTTCGGGTAGTGTAGGGGGTCGTGATGGGGGGAGTGTTTTAGGGTTTAGGGCAGTGCAGTGGTGTTCAGGTAGTGTAGGGGGTCGTGCTGGGGGGAGTGTTTGAGGGTTTAGGGCAGTGCAGTCGTGTTTGGGTAGTGTAGGGGGTTGTGCTGGGGCTGGGGTTTCAGGGTGGAGCAGAATGTTGTACAGTGAAGTGGTGTAGAGTGTTGTAGAGAGGAGTAGGGTAAAGTGCAGTGGCAAAGTGTTGCATTAAGTGGAAAGGGTATGGGCAGACCGGGGTCCCGTACACACTGTGCCACTGAATTTAAGTTAGCTTGGCTGATGAGGGGTGATACCCCAATACCAGTCCCAGAATGCTTGCTTCTGGTCCAGGGAGGACCTGACCTGGCAGTTCGGGCTGAACTGTTCCCATGGGGAGCAGGATCAAGACTGATTTGCATATGGCTGGGTCCAAACTGAGGTAGCCTGGTGGGAAAAAAACAATGGATTAGGATGTGGCCACAAGCGATTGCCAGTGGCTGATATTAATTCAAGCATTCCATCCATCACATGGTTGTTTTGCATTTGCCGCCCTAAGTGCAACAGGTATTCCCAGACTCTGCCAGTAGAATCAAGCTAGCCAGGGAGGACCTGGGCTGGAGATTCGGGTTGGACTGTTCCCATGAGGAACAGGGTCAAGACTGCTTTGCATATGGATGGGTCCAAGCTGGGGTGGCATTGTAGCATGGTGGGGAAAAAAACAATGGATTGGAATGTGACCTGAATGGTTTCCAGTGGCTAAGATTAATTCAAGCATTCGATCCATCACCTTGTTGTTTATGCATCCGGTCCAACAGTAAGCGATGGACAGGCTACAACCCCTGCATGGTAAACAATATAAATTGCAGGGACAGCAAAAGTGCTGTCTTCATGGGAGACCTAAAAGTGGGTGGGAGGTGGCTCATTAAGACATCAGGACGCACGTACACTCTTAAAGCCCATAGATTCTTTTGGGACCACTGGCGAATACAGCATCCACATGGCAAGCAGCGGTAAATTACACATTTTTCACATATATGTGTGAGGTGAAGTTATGGAATTTGCAGAGCTCCTCAATATTCCTACCGCTCAGTGGTACCATGTGTGAATGTTTAACAGTATGCTGCTTTATACTTATGACTTCTAATTTTTGTATTATTTTTGTAATTTTACATTGTACTAAATTGACACAGGGACACAAGAATGCTTTACATGAGTATCAGATTACATTTAAAAAAGTCAGTTTCATTTTTATTAGTTTTTGGGGTTATGGAGATTAAGTAATTACAAACTTTGTTCCCAGATTACAAAGTAAACGACTTGGCCCTTAAAATACAACTGCTTGCTCACATTAATGGTACTCAGTTTATCAACCTTTGAAAAATGGAAGCTGATTGTAATTTGCTGGATTTGAATTTGCCATTCATCTTTCTCACTGTTAAATTTATTTTAATATATTTATAATACAACAAATATATATATATATATATATATATATACGAAAAGTCCAAACCACAAAGGAATGAAGTGGCACACCAATCCCGGTAAAGTGAGAGCTTTATTAAGCTTGAAAACGACGCGTTTCAGCCGTGAAGGCCTTGACAAAGGCCATCCAGACCATTGTGACACTCCATTCACACACGGGTCACTTACCGTGATCTTCGCATTTGCCTCGTATTTCCACGGTTTTAGGACTCATGAAACCTTATCGCGAACGAAGTGGCGCCACAAAACACATAGACAGGCAACTTCTGCAACATGCACAGCCGTTCTAATGCTCATACCTTCCCACACACACAAGCGTTACAGATGTCTTCTATCTCCATGTAGATATACTGCACAGTGCCTGGTTAACTGCTGACTCACCTGCAGCAGTAAACTATCACTACAGTAAAGTAGCTTACTGTAGTAAAAGTGCCAACTCATGTGGTAAAATGTTAAACACTGTAGCAGTAAACTATCACTACAGTAAAGTAGCTTACTGTAGTAAAAGTGCCAACTCATGTGGTAAAATGTTAAACACTGTAGCAGTAAACTATCACTACAGTAAAGTAGCTTACTGTAGTAAAAGTGCCAACTCATGTGGTAAAATGTTAAACACTGTAAAAAGACTACTACTCACCACCTATGTATATAGAGCACCCTTTCGCATGCAGTGCACTATGTGAACAAGGCCGCATGTCTGGCGGCGAAACGCGTCATTTTGGACATTGATACTTAAATAAAGGCACTTTGCCATAATCACTGCCTTGGAGTCTGTGCCCTCATGTTGCGCCGCTGTGGCTGGATACTTTGTGATTCACATGCTGATATATATATATATATATATATATATATATATATATATATATATATCCAATCGAATTTGCTCGCAAGTGAAGACACCACACCCAACGTTTACTTTTGCCTCGTTTATTCCAGCCGGCAGCAGCAAAATAAAAACAAGCCTTCACAGTGGAATTTATCGCCAATGTTGCCATACGCGTTTCGGGGACAATTCCCCTTGATCTCCGGCTTGGCTATGGGGAAAAGGAACAGCATTGCACTTGACTTTTCAGGTGATTAGAGTTCTCAGTACCGCCCACCTGGGCGTGTCTGTGCTGTGCATTATGGTTGTCGTAGTTCAAGTAAGTTCAGTAATGTACGCCGCTGTGCCTTTTCCTCCAAAATTACGATTTCCATCAGGTTACTGCTAAGGACTTGGCCAGCTTGCTGCTATACTTGCGCCACGCCAAAAGGACACGTTGCTCCTTTGTGTGTCTCACGGTCAGAGGCACACGGACCCGCTTTACCAGCAGTGGGGTGTCTTCGTGGCCTGAGCGGGCCACTATACATCCAATCGAATTTGCTCACAAGTGAAGACACCACACCCAACATTTACTTTTGCCTCGTTTATTCCAGCCGGCAGCAGCAAAATAAAAACAAGCCTTCACAGTGGAATTTATCGCCAAAGTTGCCCTACGCGTTTCGGAGACAATTCCCCTTGATCTCCGGCTTGGCTATGGGGAAAAGGAACAGCATTGCACTTGACTTTTCAGGTGATTAGAGTTCTCAGTACCGCCCACCTGGGCGTGTCTGTGCTGTGCATTATGGTTGTCGTAGTTCAAGTAAGTTCAGTAATATACGCCGCTGTGCCTTTTCCTCCAAAATTACGATTTCCATCAGGTCACTGCTAAGGACTTGGCCAGCTTGCTGCTATACTTGTGCCTCGCCGAAAGGGCACGTTGCTCCTTTGTGTGACTCACGGTCAGAGGCACACGGACCCGCTTTACCAGCAGTGGGGTGTCTTTGTGGCCTGAGCGGGCCACTATACATCCAATCGAATTTGCTCGCAAGTGAAGACACCACACCCAACGTTTACTTTTGCCACGTTTATTCCAGCCGGCAGCAGCAAAATGAAAACAAGCCTTCACAGTGGAATTTATCGCCAATGTTGCCCTACGCGTTTCGGGGACAATTCCCCTTGATCTCCGGCTTGGCTATGGGGAAAAGGAACAGCATTGCACTTGACTTTTCAGGTGATTAGAGTTCTCAGTACCGCCCACCTGGGCGTGTCTGTGCTGTGCATTATGGTTGTCATAGTTCAAGTAAGTTCAGTAATGTACACCGCTGTGCCTTTTCCTCCAAAATTACGATTTCCATCAGGTCACTGCTAAGGACTTGGCCAGCTTGCTGCTATACTTGCGCCACGCCGAAAGGGCACGTTGCTCCTTTGTGTGTCTCACGGTCAGAGGCACACGGAGCCGCTTTGCCAGCAGTGGGGTGTCTTCGTGGCCTGAGCGGGCCACTATACATCCAATCAAATTTGCTCGCAAGTGAAGACACCACACCCAACGTTTACTTTTGCCTCGTTTATTCCAGCCGGCAGCAGCAAAATGAAAACAAGCCTTCACAGTGGAATTTATCGCCAATGTTGCCGTACGCGTTTCGGGGACAATTCCCCTTGATCTCCGGCTTGGCTATGGGGAAAAGGAACAGCATTGCAGTTGACTTTTCAGGTGATTTGAGTTCTCAGTACCGCCCACCTGGACGTGTCTTTGCTGTGCATTATGGTTGTCGTAGTTCAAGTAAGTTCAGTAATATACGCCGCTGTGCCTTTTCCTCCAAAATTACGATTTTCATCAGGTCACTGTTAAATTTATTTTAATATATTTATTATACAACAAATAGATATATATATATATATTCACTGAAAAAACCATAGGTTTTAGGGACAGTTATAGTTAGTTGGACATTTCACTCGTACAAAACCATAGAAATTCCCCGTTATAGTTAGTTCAGCTAACTATAACTCGCGCCCCACAATGCACTGCTGATGACGTCACATATTACATCACTCATGACATGGTCAGTGACATCACTGATTACATCACTGATGACATCTCAAATGACATCACTGATGACATCACTGATGACATCATCCAGTGACTGTGTGTTTCTGTAAAGTTTAAATATGTTTAATATATATAGGGAAAGGCGTATTGAAGAATGAGTGGGTGTATAAGTGTCTGAATGGATGATTTAGTACGTGCGTGACTGACTCTACAAGTGAGTGATTAAACGTATCTTACTGAATGCATGGGTTAGTGACTAAACTGTGTGAATGTCTGTATCCGTCTGTTTGTTGGTGTGTAAGTGGATGCATGGATTTGCGAATAGCTACCTGAGTGTCTATATGGGTTATTGATTGGTTCTCTGAGTATCTGTATGGCTGCCTGAGTGTTTGTGTGGGTGGGGTGTGTGTGACTCTGTACATAGATGTGTGAGTGGGTGATTCACTGGATGCATGGTTTCAAGAGTGCATCTGTGATGGACTGCTTGGGTGGGTGAGTGTGTGTATGGGTGTGTTAGTGAGTGAATGTATATCTCAGTGGTACATGTGCGAGTAACTACATATGTGAAAGGCAGTATATATGTGTGTTGGAGTATATAAATGGCTATAAGTGAGAGTGTGTGATTGTGAGAGTGGCTGTATGGATGAGTGTGTACTTGTATCAGTGATTGTATAAGAGCGTAAGAATGTGCTAGTATTTGTATGAGTAAGTGAGCTGGTGTGTGTATAACTGTATAGGTGAGTAAATGGGTGTGTGATTAAGTTTTTTGCATGACTGACTAGGTGTGTGAGTACCTCTATGGATGAGTGGCGGTGTGTGAGTGTTTATATAGGTGTATGAGTGCATATGATAGTCCTGTACTGAGTGACTAAGTATGAGTGACTGTACGGGTGAGTGAGTGGATGTGTGTGTAGACCTAAGAATCAGTGAGTGGGTATGTAGTTTTTGGTGTTGGAGTGTCTATGGTTTTGAGAATGGCAGTCTGTAATTTAGAGTGGGTGTATCAAAAGTTATATTAGGGTGTGAGAAGATGCATGAAATTATCACATGGATGATGTCATCAGTGATGTCATTTGAGATGTCATCAGTGATGTCATCAGTGATGTCACTGACCTTGTCATGAGTGATGTAATATGTGACGTCATCAGCAGTGCATTGCGGGGCGCGAGTTATAGTTAGCTGAACTAACTATAACGGGGAATTTCTATGGTTTTGTACGAGTGAAATGTCCAACTAACTATAACTGTCCCTAAAACCTATGGTTTTTCAGTGAATTTCAAAGGTTTTTTAAATGCTAATTTCTAACTATAACGTGTCTGAAACCTATCGTTTTTTCAGTGAATTTCAAAGGTTTTTAAATGCTAATTTCTAACTATAACGTGCCTAAAACCTATGATTTTTTAAGTGAATTTCAAAGGTTTTTTAAATGCTAGTTTCTAACTATGCCTACAGAGGTAGGACATGTGAAGAAAGAAGAAAAACACACAGAAAGAAGCAAAAGATGTGCAGAAAGAACCAACAGAGGAGCAGAAAGAGGCCTTGTTGCAAAATCATCCTGTGCCCACAACTTTTTCAGACGGGTACTGGTGGTAACTGACTCTGACTAACCAGAGCCAGTGCTATGCTAAAAGACACTTAGAATACAGTGAAAACACCTACATACACTAGGGAACACTATGCGTTGGGGTACCCCTGTGATTAGCATGACCTCCTCTGCAAGTTCCTAGTACATAATAGGGCAGGGGGATTAAAACTTCCTCTTAAAACGCGCTACAGTGCGCGTTTGCACAGTGGTGAAGGGAGGGGGTGCCTGAGGTGACATGTGTGCAAACGCACCCCGTGGCACGTTTTAAGTTGCGGGATTAAGTCCCCTTGACTTCTGAGGGTCCCTGGGGCCCAACTAGCCCCCAGGTACCTACAGTTAGGACCACAGAGCTGAGTTGCAGAGAGGCGGTCCGAGGCCACGCACCTTTTTCACCTCTCTGCAACTCAACTCTGTTGTGCTTACTGAAGGTACCTGGTGGGCTAGTTGGCCCCCAGGGTCCCTCAGGATTCAAAGGGAATTAATTCCCCAACTTAAAACGCACCACAGGGCGTGTTTGCGCACATGTCACCTGAGGCCCCGCCCCCTCCCTTCACCACTGTGCAAACGCGCCCCGTGGTGCGTTTTAAGTTGGGGGATTAGGTCACCTTGAATCGTGAGGGTCCCTGGGGCCCAACTAGCCCACTAGGTACTTCCAGTAAGCACCACAGGCCTGCGTTGCAACGCCTGTAACAAATTGTGCAGTTGTGTTTAGGTAGTGAAGAGGGTCGTGCTGGGAGTAGTGTTTTAGGGTTTAGGGTAGTGCAGTGGTGTTTGTGTAGTGTAGGGGGTCATGCTGGGGGTAGATTTAGGGTTTAGGGTAGTGCAGTGGTGTTTGGGTAGTGTAAGGAGTCATGCTGGGGGGAGTGTTTTAGGGTTTAGGGTAGTGCAGTGGTGTTTGGGTAGTGTAGGGGGTCATGCTGGGGGTTGTGTTTTAGGGTTTAAGGTAGTGCAGTGGTGTTTGGGTAGTGTAGGGGGTCGTGCTGGGGGTAGTGATTTAGGGTAGTGCAGTGGTGTTTGGGTAATGTAGGGGGTACTGCTGGGTGTAGTGTTTTAGGGTTTAGGGTAGTGCAGTGGTGTTTGGGTAGTGTAGGGGTACTGCTGGGGGTAGTTTTATAGGGTTTAGGGTAGTGCAGTGGTGTTTGGGTAGTGTAGTGGTTCGTGCTGGGGGTAGTTTTTTAGGGTTTAGGGTACTGCAGTGGTGTTTGTGTAGTGTAGGGGGTAGTGTTTTAGGGCTCAGGGTAGTGCAGTGGTGTTTGTGTAGTGTAGGAGGTCGTGTTTTAGGGTTTAGGGTAGTGCAGTGGTCTTTGGGTAGTGTAGGGAGCCATGCGGGGGGTAGTGTTTTAGCGTTTAGGGTAGTGTAGGGGGTCATGCGGGGGTAGTGTTTTAGGGATTAGGGTAGTGCATTGGTGTTTGGGTAGTGTAGGGGGTCATGCGGGGGTAGTGTTTTAGGGTTTAGGGCAGTGCAGTGGTGTTTGGGTAGTGTAGGGGGTCGTGCTGGGGGAGTGTTTTAGGGTTTAGGGCAGTGCAGTGGTGTTCGGGTAGTGTAGGGGGTCGTGCTGGGGGAGTGTTTTAGGGATTAGGGCAGTGCAGTGGTGTTCGGGTAGTGTAGGGGGTCGTGCTGGGGGAGTGTTTGAGGGTTTAGGGCAGTGCAGTCGTGTTTGGGTAGTGTAGGGGGTTGTGCTGGGGGTAGTATTTTAGGGTTTAGGGTAGTGCAGTGGTGTTTGGGTAGTGTAGGGGTCGTGCTGGGGGTAGTGTTCTAGGGTTTAGGGCAGTGCAGTGGTGTTTGGGCAGTGTAGGGGGTAATGCTGGGGGTGGTGTTTTAGGGTTTAGGGCAGTGCAGTGGTGTTCAGGCAGTGTAGGGGGTCGTGCTGGGGGTGGTGTTTCAGGGTTTAGGGCAGTGCAGTGGTGTTCGGGCAGTGTAGGGGGTGGTGTTTCAGGGTTTAGGGCAGTGCAGTGGTATTCGGGCAGTGTAGGGAGTCGTGCAGGGGTGGTGTTTCAGGGTTTAGGGCAGTGGTGTTCGGGCAGTGTAGGGGGTCATGCTGGGGGTGGTGTTTCAGGGTTTGAAGCAGTGCAGTGGTGTTCGAGCAGTAAAGGGGTCGTGCTGGGGGTGGTGTTTCATGGTTTAGGGCAGTGCAGTGGTGTTTGGGCAGTGTAGGGGCGGTGCAGGGGGTGGTGTTTCAGGGTTTAGGGCAGTGCAGTGGCGTTCGGGCAGTGTAGGGGGTGGTGCAGGGGTGGTGTTTCAGGGTTTAGGGCAGTGCAGTGGTGTTCGGGCAGTGTAGGGGGTCGTGCAGGGGGTGGTGTTTCAGGGTTTAGGGCAGTGCAGTGGTGTTTGGGCAGTGTAGGGGGTCGTGCTGGGGCTGGTGTTTCAGGGTTTAGGGCAGTACAGTGGTGTTCGGGCAGTGTAGGGGGTCGTGCTGGGGCTGGTGTTTCAGGGTTTAGGGCAGTGCAATGGTGTTCGGGCAGTGTAAGGGGTCGTGCTGGGGCTGGTGTTTCAGGGTTTAGGGCAGTGCAGTGGTGTTCGGGCAGTGTAGGTGGTCGTGCTGGGGCTGGTGTTTCAGGGTTTAGGGCAGTGCAGTGGTGTTCGGGCAGTGTAGGGGGTCGTGCTGGGGCTGGTGTTTCAGGGTTTAGGGCAGTGCAGTGGTGTTCGGGCAGTGTAGGGGGTCTTGCTGGGGCTGGTGTTTCAGAGTCTAGGGCAGTGCAGTGGTGTTCGGGCAGTGTAGGGGGTCCTTGCTGGGGCTGGTGTTTCAGGGTTTAGGGCAGTGCAGTGGTGTTCGGGCAGTGTAGGGGGTCGTGCTGGGGGTGGTGTTTCAGGGTTTAGGGCAGTGCAGTGCTGTTCGGGCAGTGTAGGGGGTCGTGCTGGGGCTAGTGTTTCAGGATTTAGGGCAGAGGAATGGTGTTCAGGCAGTGTAGGGGGTTTTGCTGGAGGTGGTGTTTCAGGGTTTAGGGCAGTGCAATGGTGTTCGTGCAGTGTAGGGGGTGGTGTTTCAGGGTTTAGGGCAGTGGTGTTCAGGCAGTGTAGGGGGTCTTGCTGGGGTTGATGTTTCAGGGTTTAGGGCAGTGCAGTGGTGTTCGGGCAGTGTAGGGGGTCGTTCTGGGGGTGGTGTTTCAGGGTTTAGGACAGTGCAGTGGTGTTCCGGCAGTGTAGGAGGTCGTGCAGGGGTGGTGTTTCAGGGTTTAAGGCAGTGCAGTGGTGTTCGGGCAGTGTAGAGGGTCGTGCTGGGGGTGGTGTTTCAGGGTTTAGGGCAGTGCAGTGGTGTTCGGGCAGTGTAGGGTGTCGTGCTGAGGGTGGTGTTTCAGGGTTTAGGGCAGTGCAGTGGTGTTCGGGCAGTGTAGGGGGCCGTGAAGGGGTGGTGTTTCAGGGTTTAGGGCAGTGCAGTGGTGTTTGGGCAGTGTAGGGGGTCGTGCAGGAGGTGGTGTTTCAGGGTTTAGGGCAGTGCAGTGGTCTTCGGGCAGTGTAGGTGGTCTTGCTGGGGGTGGTGTTTCAGGCTTTAGTGCTGTGGTGTTCGGGCAGTGTAGGGGGTCTTGCTGGGGGTGGTGTTTCAGGGTTTAGGGCAGTGCAGTGGTGTTCGGGCAGTGTAGGGGTCTTGCTGGGGCTGGTGTTTCAGGGTTTAGGGCAGTGCAGTGGTGTTCGGGCAGTGTAGGGGGTCGTGCTGGGGCTGGTGTTTGAGGGTTTAGGGTAGTGCAGTGGTGTTCGGGCAGTGTAGGGGGTCGTGCTGGGGCTGGTGTTTCAGGGTTTAGGGCAGTGCAGTGGTTTTCGGGCAGTGTAGGCGGTCGTGCTGGGGCTGGTGTTTCAGGGTTTAGGGCAGTGCAGTGGTGTTCAGGCAGTGTACGGGGTTGTGCTGGGGCTGGTGTTTCAGGGTTTAGGGCAGTGCAGTGGTGTTCGGGCAGTGTAGGGGGTCGTGCTGGGGGTGGTGTTTCAGGGTTTAGGGCAGTGCAGTGGTGTTCGGGCAGTGTAGGGGGTCGTGCTGGGGCTGGTGTTTCATGGTTTAGGGCAGTGCAGTGGTGTTCGGGCAGTGTAGGGGGTCGTGCTGGGGTAGTGTTTTAGGGATTAGGGCAGTGCAGTGGTGTTCGGGTAGTGTAGGGGGTCGTGCTGGGGGTAGTGTTTGAGGGTTTAGGGCAGTGCAGTCGTGTTTGGGTAGTGTAGGGGGTTGTGCTGGGGGTAGTATTTTAGGGTTTAGGGTAGTGCAGTGGTGTTCGGGTAGTGTAGGGGGTCGTGCTGGGGGAGTGTTTTAGGGATTAGGGCAGTGCAGTGGTGTTCGGGTAGTGTAGGGGGTCGTGCTGGGGGAGTGTTTGAGGGTTTAGGGCAGTGCAGTCGTGTTTGGGCAGTGTAGGGGGTTGTGCTGGGGTAGTATTTTAGGGTTTAGGGTAGTGCAGTGGTGTTCGGGTAGTGTAGGGGTCGTGCTGGGGGTAGTGTTCTAGGGTTTAGGGCAGTGCAGTGGTGTTTGGGCAGTGTAGGGGGTAATGCTGGGGGTGGTGTTTTAGGGTTTAGGGCAGTGCAGTGGTGTTCAGGCAGTGTAGGGGGTCGTGCTGGGGGTGGTGTTTCAGGGTTTAGTGCAGTGCAGTGGTGTTCGGGCAGTGTAGGGGGTGGTGTTTTCAGGGTTTATGGCAGTGCAGTGGTGTTCGGGCAGTGTAGGGGGTCGTGCAGGGGTGGTGTTTCAGGGTTTAGGGCAGTGGTGTTCGGGCAGTGTAGGGGGTCATGCTGGGGGTGGTGTTTCAGGGTTTGGAGCAGTGCAGTGGTGTTCGGAGCAGTGAAGGGGTCGTGCTGGGGTGGTGTTTCATGGTTTAGGGCAGTGCAGTGGTGTTTGGGCAGTGTAGGGGGCGGTGCAGGGGTGGTGTTTCAGGGTTTAGGGCAGTGCAGTGGCGTTCGGGCAGTGTAGGGGGTGGTGCAGGGGGTGGTGTTTCAGGGTTTAGGGCAGTGCAGTGGTGTTCGGGCAGTGTAGGGGGTCGTGCAGGGGTGGTGTTTCAGGGTTTAGGGCAGTGCAGTGGTGTTCGGGCAGTGTAGGGGGTCGTGCTGGGGCTGGTGTTTCAGGGTTTAGGGCAGTACAGTGGTGTTCGGGCAGTGTAGGGGGTCGTGCTGGGGCTGGTGTTTTAGGGTTTAGGGCAGTGCAGTGGTGTTCGGGCAGTGTAGGGGGTCGTGCTGGGGCTGGTGTTTCAGGGTTTAGGGCAGTGCAGTGGTGTTCGGGCAGTGTAGGTGGTCGTGCTGGGGCTGGTGTTTCAGGGTTTAGGGCAGTGCAGTGGTGTTCGGGCAGTGTAGGGGGTCATGCTGGGGCTGGTGTTTCAGGGTTTAGGGCAGTGCAGTGGTGTTCGGGCAGTGTAGGGGGTCTTGCTGGGGCTGGTGTTTCAGAGTCTAGGGCAGTGCAGTGGTGTTCGGGCAGTGTAGGGGTCTTGCTGGGGCTGGTGTTTCAGGGTTTAGGGCAGTGCAGTGGTGTTCGGGCAGTGTAGGGGGTCGTGCTGGGGGTGGTGTTTCAGGGTTTAGGGCAGTGCAGTGCTGTTCGGGCAGTGTAGGGGGTCGTGCTGGGGCTAGTGTTTCAGGATTTAGGGCAGAGGAATGGTGTTTAGGCAGTGTAGGGGTTTTGCTGGAGGTGGTGTTTCAGGGTTTAGGGCAGTGCAATGGTGTTCAGTGTGCAGTGTAGGGGGTGGTGTTTCAGGGTTTAGGGACAGTGGTGTTCAGGCAGTGTAGGGGGTCTTGCTGGGGTTGATGTTTCAGGGTTTAGGGCAGTGCAGTGGTGTTCGGGCAGTGTAGGGGGTCGTTCTGGGGGTGGTGTTTCAGGGTTTAGGACAGTGCAGTGGTGTTCCGGGAGTGTAGGAGGTCGTGCAGGGGGTGGTGTTTCAGTGTTTAAGGCAGTGCAGTGGTGTTCGGGCAGTGTAGAGGGTCGTGCTGGGGGTGGTGTTTCAGGGTTTAGGGAAGTGCAGTGGTGTTCGGGCAGTGTAGGGGGTCGTGCTGAGGGGTGGTGTTTCAGGGTTTAGGGCAGTGCAGTGGTGTTCGGGCAGTGTAGGGGGTCGTGAAGGGGGTGGTGTTTCAGGGTTTAGGGCAGTGCAGTGGTGTTTGGGCAGTGTAGGGGGTCGTGCAGGAGGTGGTGTTTCAGGGTTTAGGGCAGTGCAGTGGTGTTCGGGCAGTGTAGGTGGTCTTGCTGGGGGTGGTGTTTCAGGCTTTAGTGCTGTGGTGTTCGGGCAGTGTAGGGGGTCTTGCTGGGGTGGTGTTTCAGGGTTTAGGGCAGTGCAGTGGTGTTCGGGCAGTGTAGGGGTCTTGCTCGGGCTGGTGTTTCAGGGTTTAGGGCAGTGCAGTGGTGTTCGGGCAGTGTAGGGGGTCGTGCTGGGGCTGGTGTTTGAGGGTTTAGGGTAGTGCAGTGGTGTTCGGGCAGTGTAGGGGGTCGTGCTGGGGCTGGTGTTTCAGGGTTTAGGGCAGTGCATTGGTGTTCGGGCAGTGTAGGGGGTCGTGCTGGGGGTGGTGTTTCAGGGTTTAGGGCAGTGCAGTGCTGTTCAGGCAGTGTACGGGGTTGTGCTGGGGCTGGTGTTTCAGGGTTTAGGGCAGTGCAGTGGTGTTCGGGCAGTGTAGGGGGTCGTGCTGGGGGTGGTGTTTCAGGGTTTAGGGCAGTGCAGTGGTGTTTGGGCAGTGTAGGGGGTCGTGCTGGGGCTGGTGTTTCAGGGTTTAGGGCAGTACAGTGGTGTTCGGGCAGTGTAGGGGGTCGTGCTGGGGCTGGTGTTTCAGGGTTTAGGGCAGTACAGTGGTGTTCGGGCAGTGTAGGGGGTCGTGCTGGGGCTGGTGTTTCAGGGTTTAGGGCAGTGCAGTGGTGTTCGGGCAGTGTAGGGGGTCGTGCTGGGGCTGGTGTTTCAGGGTTTAGGGCAGTGCAGTGGTGTTCGGGCAGTGTAGGTGGTCGTGCTGGGGCTGGTGTTTCAGGGTTTAGGGCAGTGCAGTGGTGTTCGGGCAGTGTAGGGGGTCTTGCTGGGGCTGGTGTTTCAGGGTTTAGGGCAGTGCAGTGGTGTTCGGGCAGTGTAGGGGGTCGTGCTGGGGGTGGTGTTTCAGGGTTTAGGGCAGTGCAGTGCTGTTCGGGCAGTGTAGGGGGTCGTGCTGGGGCTAGTGTTTCAGGATTTAGGGCAGAGGAATGGTGTTCAGGCAGTGTAGGGGGTTTTGCTGGAGGTGGTGTTTCAGGGTTTAGGGCAGTGCAATGGTGTTCGTGCAGTGTAGGGGGTGGTGTTTCAGGGTTTAGGGCAGTGGTGTTCAGGCAGTGTAGGGGGTCTTGCTGGGGTTGATGTTTCAGGGTTTAGGGCAGTGCAGTGGTATTCGGGCAGTGTAGGGGGTCGTTCTGGGGGTGGTGTTTCAGGGTTTAGGACAGTGCAGTGGTGTTCCGGCAGTGTAGGAGGTCATGCAGGGGGTGGTGTTTCAGGGTTTAAGGCAGTGCAGTGGTGTTCGGGCAGTGTAGAGGGTCGTGCTGGGGGTGGTGTTTCAGGGTTTAGGTCAGTGCAGTGGTGTTCGGGCAGTGTAGGGTGTCGTGCTGAGGGGTGGTGTTTCAGGGTTTAGGGCAGTGCAGTGGTGTTCGGGCAGTGTAGGGGGCCGTGAAGGGGGTGGTGTTTCAGGGTTTAGGGCAGTGCAGTGGTGTTTGGGCAGTGTAGGGGGTCGTGCAGGAGGTGGTGTTTCAGGGTTTAGGGCAGTGCAGTGGTGTTCGGGCAGTGTAGGGGTCTTGCTGGGGCTGGTGTTTCAGGGTTTAGGGCAGTGCAGTGGTGTTCGGGCAGTGTAGGGGGTCGTGCTGGGGCTGGTGTTTCAGGGTTTAGGGTAGTGCAGTGGTGTTCGGGCAGTGTAGGGGTCGTGCTGGGGCTGGTGTTTCAGGGTTTAGGGCAGTGCAGTGGTTTTCGGGCAGTGTACGGGGTTGTGCTGGGGCTGGTGTTTCAGGGTTTAGGGCAGTGCAGTGGTGTTCGGGCAGTGTAGGGGGTCGTGCTGGGGGTGGTGTTTCAGGGTTTAGGGCAGTGCAGTGGTGTTCGGGCAGTGTAGGGGGTCGTGCTGGGGCTGGTGTTTCATGGTTTAGGGCAGTGCAGTGGTGTTCGGGCAGTGTAGGGGGTCGTGCTGGGGGAGTGTTTTAGGGATTAGGGCAGTGCAGTGGTGTTCGGGTAGTGTAGGGGGTCGTGCTGGGGGAGTGTTTGAGGGTTTAGGGCAGTGCAGTCGTGTTTGGGTAGTGTAGGGGGTTGTGCTGGGGGTAGTATTTTAGGGTTTAGGGTAGTGCAGTGGTGTTCGGGTAGTGTAGGGGGTCGTGCTGGGGGAGTGTTTTAGGGATTAGGGCAGTGCAGTGGTGTTCGGGTAGTGTAGGGGGTCGTGCTGGGGGAGTGTTTGAGGGTTTAGGGCAGTGCAGTCGTGTTTGGGTAGTGTAGGGGGTTGTGCTGGGGGTAGTATTTTAGGGTTTAGGGTAGTGCAGTGGTGTTCGGGCAGTGTAGGGGGTCGTGCTGGGGGTAGTGTTCTAGGGTTTAGGGCAGTGCAGTGGTGTTTGGGCAGTGTAGGGGGTAATGCTGGGGGTGGTATTTTAGGGTTTAGGGCAGTGCAGTGGTGTTCAGGCAGTGTAGGGGGTCGTGCTGGGGGTGGTGTTTCAGGGTTTAGGGCAGTGCAGTGGTGTTCGGGCAGTGTAGGGGGTGGTGTTTCAGGGTTTAGGGCAGTGCAGTGGTGTTCGGGCAGTGTAGGGGGTCGTGCAGGGGGTGGTGTTTCAGGGTTTAGGGCAGTGGTGTTCGGGCAGTGTAGGGGTCATGCTGGGGGTGGTGTTTCAGGGTTTGAAGCAGTGCAGTGGTGTTCGAGCAGTAAAGGGGGTCGTGCTGGGGTGGTGTTTCATGGTTTAGGGCAGTGCAGTGGTGTTTGGGCAGTGTAGGGGGCGGTGCAGGGGGTGGTGTTTCAGGGTTTAGGGCAGTGCAGTGGCATTCGGGCAGTGTAGGGGTGGTGCAGGGGTGGTGTTTCAGGGTTTAGGGCAGTGCAGTGGTGTTCGGGCAGTGTAGGGGGTCGTGCAGGGGTGGTGTTTCAGGGTTTAGGACAGTGCAGTGGTGTTCGGGCAGTGTAGGGGGTCTTGCTGGGGGTGATGTTTCAGGGTTGAGGGCAGTGCAGTAGTGTTCGGGCAGTGTAGGGGGTCTTGCTGGGGGTAGTGTTTCAGGGTTTAGGGCAGTGCAGTGGTGTTCGTGCAGTGTAGGGGGTCGTGCAGGGGGTGGTGTTTCAGGGTTTAGGGCAGTGCAGTGGTGTTCGGGCAGTGTAGGGGTCGTGCTGGGGGTGGTGTTTCAGGGTTTAGGGCAGTGCAGTGGTGTTCGGGCAGTGTAGGGGTTCGTGCTGGGGGTGGTGTTTCAGGGTTTAGGGCAGTGGTGTTCGGGCAGTGTAGGGGGTCTTGCTGGGGGTGATGTTTCAGGGTTTAGGGCAGTGCAGTGGTGTTCGGGCAGTGTAGGAGGTCTTGCTTGGGGTAGTGTTTCAGGGTTTAGGGCAGTGCAGTGGTGTTCGGGCAGTGTAGGGGGTCGTGAAGGGGTGGTGTTTCAGGGTTTAGGGCAGTGCAGTGGTGTTCGGGCAGTGTAGGGGGTCGTGCTAGGGTTGGTGTTTCAGGGTTTAGGGCAGTGCAGTGGTGTTCGGGCAGTGTAGGGGGTTGTGCAGGGGCTGGTGTTTCAGGGTTTAGGGCAGTGCAGTGGTGTTCGGGCAGTGTAGGGGGTCGTGCTGGGGGTAGTGTTTTAGGGTTTAGGGTAGTGCAGTGGTGTTTGTGTAGTGTAGGGGGTCATGTTTTAGGGTAGTGTAGTGGTGTTTGGGTAGTGTAGGGGGTCGTGCTGGGGGTAGTGTTTTAGGATTTAGGTTAGTGCAGTGGTGTTGGGTAGTGTAGGGGGTCGTGCTGGGGTAGTGTTTTAGGGTTTAAGGTAGTGCAGTGGTGTTTGTGTAGTGTAGGGGGTCATGCTGGGGATAGTGTTTTAGGGTTTAGGGTAGTGCAGTGGTGCTTGTGTAGTGTAGGGGGTCATGCTGGGGGTAGTGTTTTAGGGTTTAGGGTAGTGCAGTGGTGTTTGTGTAGTATAGGGGGTCATGTTTTAGGATAGTGCAGTGGTGTTTGGGTAGTGTAGGGGGTCGTGCTGGGGGTAGTGTTTTAGGGTTTAGGGTAGTGCAGTGGTGTTTGTGTAGTGTAGGGGGTCATGTTTTAGGGTAGTGCAGTGGTGTTTGGGTAGTGTAGGGGTCGTGCTGGGGGTAGTGTTTTAGGATTTAGGTTAGTGCAGTGGTGTTTGGGTAGTGTAGGGGTCGTGCTGGGGTAGTGTTTTAGGGTTTAAGGTAGTGCAGTGGTGTTTGTGTAGTGTAGGGGGTCATGCTGGGGATAGTGTTTTAGGGTTTAGGGTAGTGCAGTGGTGCTTGTGTAGTGTAGGGGGTCATGCTGGGGTAGTGTTTTAGGGTTTAGGGTAGTGCAGTGGTGTTTGTGTAGTATAGGGGTCATGTTTTAGGATAGTGCAGTGGTGTTTGGGTAGTGTAGGGGGTCGTGCTGGGGGTAGTGTTTTAGGATTTAGGTTAGTGCAGTGGTGTTGGGGTAGTGTTTTAGGGTTTAGGGTAGTGCAGTGGTGTTTGTGTAGTGTAGGGGGTCATGCTGGGGGTAGTGTTTTAGGGTTTAGGATAGTGCAGTGGTGCTTGTGTAGTATAGGGGTCGTGCTGGGGGTAGTGTTTTAGGGTTTAGGGTAGTGCAGTGGTGTTTTGTAGTGTAGGGGGTCATGTTTTAAGATGCAACGCTCCAATACCTGACCAGTCTGCACTACATAAAACTGCAAAAAACTAAAAATAAAAAGTGTTTTGCACACTTTTGTCATTGGGCTATATGTGGGCTACATCTGGGTAATATTTGTGCTACATTTGGGCTCTTTTTTCACTGGTGGCCATCTTGGAAGACTTCTTTGTTATGAAGTTTCCTAATTTCCTCATTTACTGCAGTCTCCTCAGTAGGAAATGCTTTCAGTTTTTACTTTAATTCCATCAAGAAGGCATTCAGATATGTCACACATTTGCCATAAATTCAGAATGTTAGCACTCTAGTTGTTCATTAGATCACTGTAGTAAAGCTACTGCTCACCAAGGAGTTAACTGGAAGTCTACTGCTGGTATTGAAAGTGATTGTTTCAGTCTGCATGTCAGAATTTTCTAATGAAATAGAAGAGGATTTGAGATCTCACTTAAAACATGCACTAAATTTTCTTTTTGCAGCACTAACCATAATTTCTATGGCAAAATGAACCCCCTCATTTTGTTCCTTTTTAAATTAAATGTTTTAAGTGTTACCAGTTTATTCCAATCAAGATGGCTTCAGGTGTGCCATACTTTTGTCATAAGTAAGGCTGTTAGCACTCTAGTTGTTCTTTAGAACACTCTGGGAAGCTGCGGTAGAACACAAAGGCATCAACTGACAGGCTGCTCCTGTTGAAATATAACAGGAAGATATTTGAGATCTCACTTAAAACATGTCCTAATTTTTCTTTCTACAGCACTAACCATAATTTCTATGGCAAAATGAACCCCCTCATGTTGTTCCTTTTTAAATTAAATGTTTTAAGTGTTACCAGTTTATTCCAATCAAGATGGCTTCAGGTGTGCCATACTTTTGTCATAAGTAAGACTGTTAGCGCTCTAGTTGTTCTTTAGAACACTCTGGGAAGCTGCAGTAGAACACAAAGGCATCAACTGACAGGCTGCTCCTGTTGAAATATAACAGGAAGATATTTGAGATCACACTTGAAACATGTCCTAATTTTTCTTTCTACAGCACTAACCATAATTTCTATGACAAAATGAACCCCATCATTTTGTTCCTTTTTAAATTAAATGTTTTAAGTGTTACCAGTTTATTCCAATCAAGATGGCTTCAAGTGTGCCATACTTTTGTCATAAGTAAGACTGTTAGCGCTCTAGTTGTTCTTTAGAACACTCTGGGAAGCTGCAGTAGAACACAAAGGCATCAACTGACAGGCTGCTCCTGTTGAAATATAACAGGAAGATATTTGAGATCACACTTGAAACATGTCCTAATTTTTCTTTCCAGAGCACTAACCATAATTTCTATGACAAGATGAACCCCATCACTTTGTTCCTTTTTAAATGAAATGTTTTAAGTGTTACCAGTTTATTCCAATCAAGATGGCTTCAGGTGTGCCATACTTTTGTCATAAGTAAGGCTGTTAGCACTCTAGTTGTTCTTTAGAACACTCTGGGAAGCTGCAGTAGAACACAAAGGAATCAACTGACAGTCTCTGCCTTGTTGGATGTACATGTTTTACTGAGAATGTCAGACTTCATTCTCACATGACTGAGAAAGATAATGTGAATTTACAGAAAATATGCTCTCATTTTAGCTTCTGGAGCACCTTCCAAAACTGTATGGGACAAGCATGTGAAAATAGTTTCTCTCAAACATGATTCATGATATCCCAGCAGAAGGTTTTTCACAGGGTAAAATCACCTTAGAACACACCACAATTCCTGAAATTAGTATGGTACCATCAACAAATGAATTCTAATGTAACTAAAGTCTGTTATCACCCTTTATAGTTCTCCTTTTGGTAACCCTCAAAATCTTCGATTCACTACAATGCATTTCAATGGGGTACTATCATTTATATTGGTCCCAAGATGGCTGCCAGCAATTCCAGGATGAAGTGCTGACAGCCAATCAGATCTCACGATGACATGTGTGGTTAGGCTCCGCCCAGATATATATGTGTTTTTACTTTTGATTTTCTCAGCAACTACTGAACGGATTTACACCATTTAACAAAAGGGTTCTTTCTGAACCAAGAACTACCTCTTTGCCAAATTTGGTGTAATTCCGTTCAGCAGTTCGGGCTGTAGCCTTGCATAAAGTTTCCTATGGGAAATTTATTTTTTGACTCTTATTTTTTAATTTCTCCGCAACTACTGAACGGATTTACACCATTTAACAAAAAGCGTTCTTTCTGAACCAAGAACTACCTCTTTGCCAAATTTTGTGTAATTCCGTTCAGCAGTTCGGGCTGTAGCCGTGGCTAAAGTTTCCTATGGGAAAATGAATGGGGAAAACACGTTTTGGGACCCCCTTTTTCTCGGCCTCCGCTTGACGAATCACCCCGAAACTTTCAGGGTAGGAGCGGACCGAAGCGGGCCATAAAGTTTAAAAATTTCGTGAAGATTCGTCAACCGACGCAAGAGTTATTTCAAATAGAATGTTGCGGATTTCCTATGGAAAATAGGTCCTAACTATAACTATCTACTGGCGACCCCGCAATTCACTGCTGATGACGTCACATATTACATCACTCATGACATGGTCAGTGACATCACTGATGACATCACTGATGACATCTCAAATGACATCACTGATGACATCATCTAGTGACTGTGTTTCTGTAAAGTTTAAATATTTTTAATGTATATAGGGAAAGGCGTATTGAAGAATGAGTGGGTGTATAAGTGTCTGTATGGATGATTTAGTAGGTGCGTGACTAACTGTATAAGTGAGTGATTAAACGTATCTTACTGAATGCATGGGTTAGTGACTAAACTGGGTGAATGTCTGTATCCGTCTGTCTGTTGCTGTGTAAGTGGCTGCATGTGTTTGTGAATAGCTACATGAGTGTCTATATGAGTTATTGATTCGTTGTCTGAGTATCTGTATGGGTGCCTGAGTGTTTGTGTGGGTGGGGTGTGTGCGACTCTGTACATAGATGTGTGAGTGGGTGATTCACTGGGTGCATGATTTGAAGAGTGCGTCTGTGATGGACTGCTTGGGTGGGTGAGTGTGTGTATGGGTGTGTTAGTGAGTGAATGTATATCTCAGTGGTACATGTGCGAGTAACTACATATGTAAAAGACAGTATATATGTGTGTTAGAGTATTTAAAAGGCTATAAGTGAGAGTGTGTGATTGTGAGAGTGGCTGTATGGATGCGTGTGTGCTTGTATCAGTTATTGTATAAGAGCGTAAGAATGTGCTAGTATTTGTATGACTAAGTGAGCTGGTGTGTGTATAACTCTATAGGTGAGTAAATGGGTGTGTGATTAATTTTTTGCATGACTGACTAGGTGTGTGAGTACCTCTATGGATGAGTGGCGGTGTGTGAGTGTTTATATAGGTGTATGAGTGCATATGATAGTCCTGTACTGAGTGACTGTAAGTATGAGTGACTGGACGGGTGAGTGAGTAGATGTGTGTGTGTAGACCTAAGAATCAGTGAATGGCAGTCTGTAAATAAGAGTGGGTGTATCAAAAGTTATATTAGGGTGTGAGAAGATGCATGAAATTATCACATGGATGATGTCATCAGTGATGTCATTTGAGATGTCATCAGTGATGTCATCAGTGATGTCACTGACCATGTCATGAGTGATGTAATATGTGACGTCATCAGCAGTGAATTGCGGGCGCGAGTTATAGTTAGCTGAACTAACTATAACGGGGAATTTCACGGGTTTTGTACGAGTGCAATGTCCAACTAACTATAACTGTCCCTAAAACCTATGGTTTTTTCAGTGAATATATATATATATATCGGACTGCCATGGTTGGACTGTTTATTCACCATGTTCACAATGCTGGTTACTCTTCGTTTTATCTGCCTAATAATCATAGTACATTCTTTCTATGTAAGACTACAATTGTTTCAATAAATGTATTGAAAACTTTCTTTGTATCTTTCCTGTGTTTTACCAAGGACATGCATAAGAAAACAACGAAAGGGGTAAGATTTGTTTCTACGATTCCCTTGGGGAATAGAGTGTCATGTTTGAGGTTGCCAAAATCACCTGCGACTCCAGAAGGGTGAGGGGTGAGGGTGAGGCACTGTGAGCTAGCTAGGAATTCGGTCAACAGTCTCTGATGGTGTAGATGGACTCAGTCCTGTTGTCCAAATAGGCAGTCCTACATTTTCTAGTGGGAACTGTATAACAACCTAACTCGTTCCCCATTTTTATTAAATTTCATGATCCACTTTTTTATGCTAAGCCAGTTGTTTTCCAGTATTTTGGTCGTTCAGAAGTTGGGTGTTAGTTGAAATTGTTGTTACTACTGACGCCTCCATGCAGCGGTCCAGAATGGAGGCAATGCGCCCATTTTAAAAAATATATCGGCGGCTTTTGACACGGTGGCCCACCACACCCTTCTGTCCAGACTCATGGCAGTGGGTGTGGGGGGACCGATGTTGAACTGGCTTGAATCCTACCTGTCAGGACGCTGCCAGGCTGTCTCCCTCCCCTTTCTTATCTACATTCAGAAAGACAACAAATGATCTTCCTCAGGGCTCGTCCCTGAGCCCCATTTTGTTCAATATTTATATCAAACCACTCATCACACTTATAAAAACTCATAACATCAAACTAATTAACTACGCAGATGACACTCAATTAATTTTGTCATTAAATAACAATCAGGAGGATACCATTAGCAATTTCCAAGCATGCATTCTTGACATCTTCGACTGGATGAATGTAAACTCACTAAAAATGAATGAAATAAAACTGAACTCCTGTGCTGCCCTTCCAACAAAATTCCGGTATCTTTATCACCTAACTTCTGGCCGCTACCGACGGAAAATCAATTGGGCTATCCTGTAGCGGTCCCAAACTTAGGCGTGATAATCGATCAAAATCGGTCCCTAGAAAATCAAGTGAATGGACTCACCAGGACCTGTTTTGCACTTATCCGGGCCCTTAGAAAGCTATACCCTCTGCTTGATCTATCAGCCAGATCATTAATTTCCAGAGGGTGATACTAAGTGGGCTGGATTACTGCAACGCCCTGCTCTTAGGAGCATCTAATTTCCTGTTAAAAAAATTAGAACGCATCCAGACAATCACCGCCAAATTAACATTGAAAAAACCTCGGTATTCATCTGCTACTGAGGCTCTGAAAGAGCTCCACTGGCTGCCGATTAAACAGAGAATAATCTTCAAATCTCTCTGTATTGTCCACAAGGCACTACAAAAAAAGGACCAATACCCCTTCAAAACAAACTAAAGAAATACACCTCTGGTAGAAATCTCCGATCTACTACAGGCAACTATGTTCAAGAACCAAGATTAAAAAAGTCAGACAGGGAGGCTGCACCTTTTATTGTCAACGCAGCCCATATATGGAACAAACTACCAGCTCCTCTGCGAGCTCAGTCTGACTTACTAAAATTCAGGAAAGCACTGAAAACCTGGTCATATCCGTACTAACGACTCGCCTTTCAGTTTTCAACCTGCTGTCTCCCTACATAGTGGTCCTTAGCGCCAGGATACCATTTTTGGTTACAGTGCGCTCTACAAATACCAATTACAATACAATACAATAATTGTGCTGATAACCTGCACATGCCCTCCATTCTGCAATATCAAGCAATACCTCTGCATGCTGTATCTGCCCCTGTGCCCCATATACAACCTGATAACTGAGGGCCCATCTGGAGGTCACTTACTTTGCCCTGGAGATGCATTGCCCTACCCAGAACCCGGAACATTACCTAGGTTCACAGCATCTGTTTAAGTCAGTGATGCAGTGATTTGGTTGACACCTGGCCAAAACCCTAGCACCTATCAGGGAGCTGCCACCTGTGGCCTGATGAGTTGCAGCCCAGCACCTACCCAACACGTCAGCATGCCTCTCGGAGCTACTGTCTCCACCCCAGTGAGGCACCAATTGTATTGCCTTGGGATGCTTCTAAAGAGTCACGCTGACCTTCAAGAGCAGACCTTCTCAGTTCTGGGAGGCATGTGTTGTGTGTCCTCAGGTGGGAAGTTTGTTCCTTTTGGGTCTCTGTCTAAGATATTGAGGGTTTGGACACTTGACTGACAAGACCATGCACACATCCAGCTCTGGGAGTGGCTCTTGCAAGCTGCAAGCAATGAGTAGAAACCATGTGCACATAACCGGTCAAAAAGCCATTTTAATAATTTGGCTTTCCTGAAAAGGATCACAAGCTGTGTAACAGTTGTAAAATGTTCTACATAAGCATGAAAATGCACTATGATACTTTTCTGTTCTTATTCAATAAAATCGCCTGTTTTATATTTTGTACTTGGCGTTGTTTCACAAAATTCAATTTTATAACACCTAACAAAGGGGGATATTGTCAAGAACGTGCGATAAACATTGCCAAAATAGGTTAACGCAAGTTTACATATCGCTGTCTATCGCGGGAAAATAACCCTGTGTTAACGTGGCATTCACAACATAGCGGTAACATGCGATAGTACCCAGATAACGCGTCAAATGTCCGCGATAACATACCGGGACGGCAATGAAAATCCAAACCCGAACGCGAAAAAAGTTGCGATGGGCCCAACCGCGATAAGACAATCAGCGAAAAGCAGCACCAGGCCTGCACATCACACACGTCAGCCAGGAAAAACCCCTACAAAAGCACAAAAAAAAAACCACAGCGAAGCACAATGGAGGCAGCCGGAGCAGGTACAGAGGACGGCCAGAGCCCCACAAGCCCCACGGAGGACCAGCCTGGGACCTCGGGGACAGGGAAGGGCAAGGACAAGAAGAAGAGGAAGACGAGGTTCAGTCCGCAGGAAAACAGGATCCTGATCACGGAGGTGGTAGAACACCATCAACAACTGTTTGTCACCTCCACTGTGTCATTGGCAACAAAAAATGGAATATGGCAGTCCATCCTGGACAAGGTGAATGCAGTCGGAGTGCTGAGGAGGACAATGGAAGAGCTCAAGAGGCGCTGGAATGATGTGAAGCGCAAGACCAAGGAGAAACTCGGCAACAACCAGAAGGTAGCAATGCAGACTGGAGGTGGGAGTCCAGCGCCACAGGAGGAGCTGGATGAGATGGAGGAAATGGTGTCCACAGTCATCAGTGTGGAGACGGTGGCAGGAGTTGGGGCACCGGACACTGCTCAACATGACCTGACACAACAGCAACAGGGTGAGTAACCACCAGGGACTGGGGGACGGGGGTAGATGGGCACAATGGCACACATGCACAATCAAGTATAGCACAGTGAACACCCACAATGACTCTGGATCATGTCCCTGATCTCCTTGGCATACTGCAGCACACATAGAAACAGCAAGTAGGCCCCCGTCGACAATGTGCACAGAGGGGTTCCCCCACACATCACTAATCTCACAGCAAACCCATGCACATGTGCTGAACCCAGCAAAGCGACGTGTCTGTGAGCCACACTGACAATGCAAGTGATACTGCATGACGAATAGCATGGCTGCAGTCAATATATCATGACATGTTGCACGCCACGACACTGAGGTGGCTGAGTGTGGACCACATCCGTAAAGGAGCAGGTCACACTCTGACACATCCACAAACAACCCCTGACCTCAACAACACAACTGCGGACAAACCATGCCCCAGAGTCCCAAGTCCCACCAAGAGCCCAATTTACTTAAGAATGCAACATCTCAGCACTGTAGAAGCACAGAAGTCAAAGGCACACCGCCTGAAAGGGATAAGGGCCAGCCACATCAGAGCTGCAGGGGCGACTGTCCCAAAATGCAGCACACACACATAACATTCAGAGCACATCAACATTGACAACAATGTGGTATAAACTGCAACACGTTCACAACAGAACAGAGGACACAACTGGTGCCGCTTGTGTGTAGAAACTGGTCAATCACATTTGGCATAGCAGGGAAATGTGAGATGATAATGTACAAGTACAAACACACATCCGTGATGTTGTCGAAATGTCCACTGTCACGCATCAAATAGGCAGCTCCTCCCAAACAGTCACAATGTACATTGTCATGCAGTTTGTATGTAAACCTGCACAATGCGTCAACATACATGTGAACACAATGTTAAACTGCATCTCCCCATCACATTGCAGAGGGGGAACCAACACCTCCTGCAGAGTAGGGGTACTGCTGGGGGTAGTTTTATAGGGTTTAGGGTAGTGCAGTGGTGTTTGGGTAGTGTAGTGGTTCGTGCTGGGGGTAGTTTTTTAGGGTTTAGGGTACTGCAGTGGTGTTTGTGTAGTGTAGGGGGTAGTGTTTTAGGGCTCAGGGTAGTGCAGTGGTGTTTGTGTAGTGTAGGAGGTCGTGTTTTAGGGTTTAGGGTAGTGCAGTGGTCTTTGGGTAGTGTAGGGAGCCATGCGGGGGTAGTGTTTTAGCGTTTAGGGTAGTGTAGGGGGTCATGCGGGGGTAGTGTTTTAGGGATTAGGGTAGTGCATTGGTGTTTGGGTAGTGTAGGGGTCATGCGGGGGTAGTGTTTTAGGGTTTAGGGCAGTGCAGTGGTGTTTGGGTAGTGTAGGGGGTCGTGCTGGGGGAGTGTTTTAGGGTTTAGGGCAGTGCAGTGGTGTTCGGGTAGTGTAGGGGGTCGTGCTGGGGGAGTGTTTTAGGGATTAGGGCAGTGCAGTGGTGTTCGGGTAGTGTAGGGGGTCGTGCTGGGGGGAGTGTTTGAGGGTTTAGGGCAGTGCAGTCGTGTTTGGGTAGTGTAGGGGGTTGTGCTGGGGGTAGTATTTTAGGGTTTAGGGTAGTGCAGTGGTGTTTGGGTAGTGTAGGGGTCGTGCTGGGGGTAGTGTTCTAGGGTTTAGGGCAGTGCAGTGGTGTTTGGGCAGTGTAGGGGGTAATGCTGGGGGTGGTGTTTTAGGGTTTAGGGCAGTGCAGTGGTGTTCAGGCAGTGTAGGGGGTCGTGCTGGGGGTGGTGTTTCAGGGTTTAGGGCAGTGCAGTGGTGTTCGGGCAGTGTAGGGGGTGGTGTTTCAGGGTTTAGGGCAGTGCAGTGGTATTCGGGCAGTGTAGGGAGTCGTGCAGGGGGTGGTGTTTCAGGGTTTAGGGCAGTGGTGTTCGGGCAGTGTAGGGGGTCATGCTGGGGGTGGTGTTTCAGGGTTTGAAGCAGTGCAGTGGTGTTCGAGCAGTAAAGGGGGTCGTGCTGGGGGTGGTGTTTCATGGTTTAGGGCAGTGCAGTGGTGTTTGGGCAGTGTAGGGGCGGTGCAGGGGGTGGTGTTTCAGGGTTTAGGGCAGTGCAGTGGCGTTCGGGCAGTGTAGGGGGTGGTGCAGGGGGTGGTGTTTCAGGGTTTAGGGCAGTGCAGTGGTGTTCGGGCAGTGTAGGGGGTCGTGCAGGGGGTGGTGTTTCAGGGTTTAGGGCAGTGCAGTGGTGTTTGGGCAGTGTAGGGGGTCGTGCTGGGGCTGGTGTTTCAGGGTTTAGGGCAGTACAGTGGTGTTCGGGCAGTGTAGGGGGTCGTGCTGGGGCTGGTGTTTCAGGGTTTAGGGCAGTGCAATGGTGTTCGGGCAGTGTAGGGGTCGTGCTGGGGCTGGTGTTTCAGGGTTTAGGGTAGTGCAGTGGTGTTCGGGCAGTGTAGGGGGTCGTGCTGGGGCTGGTGTTTCAGGGTTTAGGGCAGTGCAGTGGTTTTCGGGCAGTGTACGGGGTTGTGCTGGGGCTGGTGTTTCAGGGTTTAGGGCAGTGCAGTGGTGTTCGGGCAGTGTAGGGGGTCGTGCTGGGGGTGGTGTTTCAGGGTTTAGGGCAGTGCAGTGGTGTTCGGGCAGTGTAGGGGGTCGTGCTGGGGCTGGTGTTTCATGGTTTAGGGCAGTGCAGTGGTGTTCGGGCAGTGTAGGGGGTCGTGCTGGGGGAGTGTTTTAGGGATTAGGGCAGTGCAGTGGTGTTCGGGTAGTGTAGGGGGTCGTGCTGGGGGAGTGTTTGAGGGTTTAGGGCAGTGCAGTCGTGTTTGGGTAGTGTAGGGGTTGTGCTGGGGTAGTATTTTAGGGTTTAGGGTAGTGCAGTGGTGTTCGGGTAGTGTAGGGGTCGTGCTGGGGGAGTGTTTTAGGGATTAGGGCAGTGCAGTGGTGTTCGGGTAGTGTAGGGGGTCGTGCTGGGGGAGTGTTTGAGGGTTTAGGGCAGTGCAGTCGTGTTTGGGTAGTGTAGGGGTTGTGCTGGGGGTAGTATTTTAGGGTTTAGGGTAGTGCAGTGGTGTTCGGGTAGTGTAGGGGGTCGTGCTGGGGGTAGTGTTCTAGGGTTTAGGGCAGTGCAGTGGTGTTTGGGCAGTGTAGGGGGTAATGCTGGGGGTGGTATTTTAGGGTTTAGGGCAGTGCAGTGGTGTTCAGGCAGTGTAGGGGGTCGTGCTGGGGGTGGTGTTTCAGGGTTTAGGGCAGTGCAGTGGTGTTCGGGCAGTGTAGGGGGTGGTGTTTCAGGGTTTAGGGCAGTGCAGTGGTGTTCGGGCAGTGTAGGGGGTCGTGCAGGGGGTGGTGTTTCAGGGTTTAGGGCAGTGGTGTTCGGGCAGTGTAGGGGGTCATGCTGGGGGTGGTGTTTCAGGGTTTGAAGCAGTGCAGTGGTGTTCGAGCAGTAAAGGGGTCGTGCTGGGGGTGGTGTTTCATGGTTTAGGGCAGTGCAGTGGTGTTTGGGCAGTGTAGGGGGCGGTGCAGGGGTGGTGTTTCAGGGTTTAGGGCAGTGCAGTGGCATTCGGGCAGTGTAGGGGTGGTGCAGGGGGTGGTGTTTCAGGGTTTAGGGCAGTGCAGTGGTGTTCGGGCAGTGTAGGGGTCGTGCAGGGGGTGGTGTTTCAGGGTTTAGGACAGTGCAGTGGTGTTCGGGCAGTGTAGGGGTCTTGCTGGGGGTGATGTTTCAGGGTTGAGGGCAGTGCAGTAGTGTTCGGGCAGTGTAGGGGGTCTTGCTGGGGGTAGTGTTTCAGGGTTTAGGGCAGTGCAGTGGTGTTCGTGCAGTGTAGGGGTCGTGCAGGGGTGGTGTTTCAGGGTTTAGGGCAGTGCAGTGGTGTTCGGGCAGTGTAGGGGGTCGTGCTGGGGGTGGTGTTTCAGGGTTTAGGGCAGTGCAGTGGTGTTCGGGCAGTGTAGGGGTTCGTGCTGGGGGTGGTGTTTCAGGGTTTAGGGCAGTGGTGTTCGGGCAGTGTAGGGGGTCTTGCTGGGGGTGATGTTTCAGGGTTTAGGGCAGTGCAGTGGTGTTCGGGCAGTGTAGGAGGTCTTGCTTGGGGTAGTGTTTCAGGGTTTAGGGCAGTGCAGTGGTGTTCGGGCAGTGTAGGGGGTCGTGAAGGGGTGGTGTTTCAGGGTTTAGGGCAGTGCAGTGGTGTTCGGGCAGTGTAGGGGGTCGTGCTAGGGTTGGTGTTTCAGGGTTTAGGGCAGTGCAGTGGTGTTCGGGCAGTGTAGGGGGTTGTGCAGGGGCTGGTGTTTCAGGGTTTAGGGCAGTGCAGTGGTGTTCGGGCAGTGTAGGGGGTCGTGCTGGGGTAGTGTTTTAGGGTTTAGGGTAGTGCAGTGGTGTTTGTGTAGTGTAGGGGGTCATGTTTTAGGGTAGTGTAGTGGTGTTTGGGTAGTGTAGGGGGTCGTGCTGGGGGTAGTGTTTTAGGATTTAGGTTAGTGCAGTGGTGTTTGGGTAGTGTAGGGGTCGTGCTGGGGTAGTGTTTTAGGGTTTAAGGTAGTGCAGTGGTGTTTGTGTAGTGTAGGGGGTCATGCTGGGGATAGTGTTTTAGGGTTTAGGGTAGTGCAGTGGTGCTTGTGTAGTGTAGGGGGTCATGCTGGGGGTAGTGTTTTAGGGTTTAGGGTAGTGCAGTGGTGTTTGTGTAGTATAGGGGTCATGTTTTAGGATAGTGCAGTGGTGTTTGGGTAGTGTAGGGGTCGTGCTGGGGGTAGTGTTTTAGGGTTTAGGGTAGTGCAGTGGTGTTTGTGTAGTGTAGGGGTCATGTTTTAGGGTAGTGCAGTGGTGTTTGGGTAGTGTAGGGGTCGTGCTGGGGGTAGTGTTTTAGGATTTAGGTTAGTGCAGTGGTGTTTGGGTAGTGTAGGGGGTCGTGCTGGGGTAGTGTTTTAGGGTTTAAGGTAGTGCAGTGGTGTTTGTGTAGTGTAGGGGTCATGCTGGGGATAGTGTTTTAGGGTTTAGGGTAGTGCAGTGGTGCTTGTGTAGTGTAGGGGGTCATGCTGGGGGTAGTGTTTTAGGGTTTAGGGTAGTGCAGTGGTGTTTGTGTAGTATAGGGGGTCATGTTTTAGGATAGTGCAGTGGTGTTTGGGTAGTGTAGGGGGTCGTGCTGGGGGTAGTGTTTTAGGATTTAGGTTAGTGCAGTGGTGTTGGGGTAGTGTTTTAGGGTTTAGGGTAGTGCAGTGGTGTTTGTGTAGTGTAGGGGTCATGCTGGGGGTAGTGTTTTAGGGTTTAGGATAGTGCAGTGGTGCTTGTGTAGTATAGGGGTCGTGCTGGGGGTAGTGTTTTAGGGTTTAGGGTAGTGCAGTGGTGTTTTGTAGTGTAGGGGGGTCATGTTTTAAGATGCAACGCTCCAATACCTGACCAGTCTGCACTACATAAAACTGCAAAAAAACTAAAAATAAAAAGTGTTTTGCACACTTTTGTCATTGGGCTATATGTGGGCTACATCTGGGTAATATTTGTGCTACATTTGGGCTCTTTTTTCACTGGTGGCCATCTTGGAAGACTTCTTTGTTATGAAGTTTCCTAATTTCCTCATTTACTGCAGTCTCCTCAGTAGGAAATGCTTTCAGTTTTTACTTTAATTCCATCAAGAAGGCATTCAGATATGTCACACATTTGCCATAAATTCAGAATGTTAGCACTCTAGTTGTTCATTAGATCACTGTAGTAAAGCTACTGCTCACCAAGGAGTTAACTGGAAGTCTACTGCTGGTATTGAAAGTGATTGTTTCAGTCTGCATGTCAGAATTTTCTAATGAAATAGAAGAGGATTTGAGATCTCACTTAAAACATGCACTAAATTTTCTTTTGCAGCACTAACCATAATTTCTATGGCAAAATGAACCCCCTCATTTTGTTCCTTTTTAAATTAAATGTTTTAAGTGTTACCAGTTTATTCCAATCAAGATGGCTTCAGGTGTGCCATACTTTTGTCATAAGTAAGGCTGTTAGCACTCTAGTTGTTCTTTAGAACACTCTGGGAAGCTGCGGTAGAACACAAAGGCATCAACTGACAGGCTGCTCCTGTTGAAATATAACAGGAAGATATTTGAGATCTCACTTAAAACATGTCCTAATTTTTCTTTCTACAGCACTAACCATAATTTCTATGGCAAAATGAACCCCCTCATGTTGTTCCTTTTTAAATTAAATGTTTTAAGTGTTACCAGTTTATTCCAATCAAGATGGCTTCAGGTGTGCCATACTTTTGTCATAAGTAAGACTGTTAGCGCTCTAGTTGTTCTTTAGAACACTCTGGGAAGCTGCAGTAGAACACAAAGGCATCAACTGACAGGCTGCTCCTGTTGAAATATAACAGGAAGATATTTGAGATCACACTTGAAACATGTCCTAATTTTTCTTTCTACAGCACTAACCATAATTTCTATGACAAAATGAACCCCATCATTTTGTTCCTTTTTAAATTAAATGTTTTAAGTGTTACCAGTTTATTCCAATCAAGATGGCTTCAAGTGTGCCATACTTTTGTCATAAGTAAGACTGTTAGCGCTCTAGTTGTTCTTTAGAACACTCTGGGAAGCTGCAGTAGAACACAAAGGCATCAACTGACAGGCTGCTCCTGTTGAAATATAACAGGAAGATATTTGAGATCACACTTGAAACATGTCCTAATTTTTCTTTCCAGAGCACTAACCATAATTTCTATGACAAGATGAACCCCATCACTTTGTTCCTTTTTAAATGAAATGTTTTAAGTGTTACCAGTTTATTCCAATCAAGATGGCTTCAGGTGTGCCATACTTTTGTCATAAGTAAGGCTGTTAGCACTCTAGTTGTTCTTTAGAACACTCTGGGAAGCTGCAGTAGAACACAAAGGAATCAACTGACAGTCTCTGCCCTTGTTGGATGTACATGTTTTACTGAGAATGTCAGACTTCATTCTCACATGACTGAGAAAGATAATGTGAATTTACAGAAAATATGCTCTCATTTTAGCTTCTGGAGCACCTTCCAAAACTGTATGGGACAAGCATGTGAAAATAGTTTTCTCTCAAACATGATTCATGATATCCCAGCAGAAGGTTTTTCACAGGGTAAAATCACCTTAGAACACACCACAATTCCTGAAATTAGTATGGTACCATCAACAAATGAATTCTAATGTAACTAAAGTCTGTTATCACCCTTTATAGTTCTCCTTTTGGTAACCCTCAAAATCTTCGATTCACTACAATGCATTTCAATGGGGTACTATCATTTATATTGGTCCCAAGATGGCTGCCAGCAATTCCAGGATGAAGTGCTGACAGCCAATCAGATCTCACGATGACATGTGTGGTTAGGCTCCGCCCAGATATATATGTGTTTTTACTTTTGATTTTCTCAGCAACTACTGAACGGATTTACACCATTTAACAAAAGGGTTCTTTCTGAACCAAGAACTACCTCTTTGCCAAATTTGGTGTAATTCCGTTCAGCAGTTCGGGCTGTAGCCTTGCATAAAGTTTCCTATGGGAAATTTATTTTTGACTCTTATTTTTTAATTTCTCCGCAACTACTGAACGGATTTACACCATTTAACAAAAAGCGTTCTTTCTGAACCAAGAACTACCTCTTTGCCAAATTTTGTGTAATTCCGTTCAGCAGTTCGGGCTGTAGCCGTGGCTAAAGTTTCCTATGGGAAAATGAATGGGGAAAACACGTTTTGGGACCCCCTTTTTCTCGGCCTCCGCTTGACGAATCACCCCGAAACTTTCAGGGTAGGAGCGGACCGAAGCGGGCCATAAAGTTTAAAAATTTCGTGAAGATTCGTCAACCGACGCAAGAGTTATTTCAAATAGAATGTTGCGGATTTCCTATGGAAAATAGGTCCTAACTATAACTATCTACTGGCGACCCCGCAATTCACTGCTGATGACGTCACATATTACATCACTCATGACATGGTCAGTGACATCACTGATGACATCACTGATGACATCTCAAATGACATCACTGATGACATCATCTAGTGACTGTGTTTCTGTAAAGTTTAAATATTTTTAATGTATATAGGGAAAGGCGTATTGAAGAATGAGTGGGTGTATAAGTGTCTGTATGGATGATTTAGTAGGTGCGTGACTAACTGTATAAGTGAGTGATTAAACGTATCTTACTGAATGCATGGGTTAGTGACTAAACTGGGTGAATGTCTGTATCCGTCTGTCTGTTGCTGTGTAAGTGGCTGCATGTGTTTGTGAATAGCTACATGAGTGTCTATATGAGTTATTGATTCGTTGTCTGAGTATCTGTATGGGTGCCTGAGTGTTTGTGTGGGTGGGGTGTGTGCGACTCTGTACATAGATGTGTGAGTGGGTGATTCACTGGGTGCATGATTTGAAGAGTGCGTCTGTGATGGACTGCTTGGGTGGGTGAGTGTGTGTATGGGTGTGTTAGTGAGTGAATGTATATCTCAGTGGTACATGTGCGAGTAACTACATATGTAAAAGACAGTATATATGTGTGTTAGAGTATTTAAAAGGCTATAAGTGAGAGTGTGTGATTGTGAGAGTGGCTGTATGGATGCGTGTGTGCTTGTATCAGTTATTGTATAAGAGCGTAAGAATGTGCTAGTATTTGTATGACTAAGTGAGCTGGTGTGTGTATAACTCTATAGGTGAGTAAATGGGTGTGTGATTAATTTTTTGCATGACTGACTAGGTGTGTGAGTACCTCTATGGATGAGTGGCGGTGTGTGAGTGTTTATATAGGTGTATGAGTGCATATGATAGTCCTGTACTGAGTGACTGTAAGTATGAGTGACTGGACGGGTGAGTGAGTAGATGTGTGTGTGTAGACCTAAGAATCAGTGAATGGCAGTCTGTAAATAAGAGTGGGTGTATCAAAAGTTATATTAGGGTGTGAGAAGATGCATGAAATTATCACATGGATGATGTCATCAGTGATGTCATTTGAGATGTCATCAGTGATGTCATCAGTGATGTCACTGACCATGTCATGAGTGATGTAATATGTGACGTCATCAGCAGTGAATTGCGGGGGCGCGAGTTATAGTTAGCTGAACTAACTATAACGGGGAATTTCACGGGTTTTGTACGAGTGCAATGTCCAACTAACTATAACTGTCCCTAAAACCTATGGTTTTTTCAGTGAATATATATATATATATCGGACTGCCATGGTTGGACTGTTTATTCACCATGTTCACAATGCTGGTTACTCTTCGTTTTATCTGCCTAATAATCATAGTACATTCTTTCTATGTAAGACTACAATTGTTTCAATAAATGTATTGAAAACTTTCTTTGTATCTTTCCTGTGTTTTACCAAGGACATGCATAAGAAAACAACGAAAGGGGTAAGATTTGTTTCTACGATTCCCTTGGGGAATAGAGTGTCATGTTTGAGGTTGCCAAAATCACCTGCGACTCCAGAAGGGTGAGGGGTGAGGGTGAGGCACTGTGAGCTAGCTAGGAATTCGGTCAACAGTCTCTGATGGTGTAGATGGACTCAGTCCTGTTGTCCAAATAGGCAGTCCTACATTTTCTAGTGGGAACTGTATAACAACCTAACTCGTTCCCCATTTTTATTAAATTTCATGATCCACTTTTTTATGCTAAGCCAGTTGTTTTCCAGTATTTTGGTCGTTCAGAAGTTGGGTGTTAGTTGAAATTGTTGTTACTACTGACGCCTCCATGCAGCGGTCCAGAATGGAGGCAATGCGCCCATTTTAAAAAATATATCGGCGGCTTTTGACACGGTGGCCCACCACACCCTTCTGTCCAGACTCATGGCAGTGGGTGTGGGGGGACCGATGTTGAACTGGCTTGAATCCTACCTGTCAGGACGCTGCCAGGCTGTCTCCCTCCCCCCTTTCTTATCTACATTCAGAAAGACAACAAATGATCTTCCTCAGGGCTCGTCCCTGAGCCCCATTTTGTTCAATATTTATATCAAACCACTCATCACACTTATAAAAACTCATAACATCAAACTAATTAACTACGCAGATGACACTCAATTAATTTTGTCATTAAATAACAATCAGGAGGATACCATTAGCAATTTCCAAGCATGCATTCTTGACATCTTCGACTGGATGAATGTAAACTCACTAAAAATGAATGAAATAAAACTGAACTCCTGTGCTGCCCTTCCAACAAAATTCCGGTATCTTTATCACCTAACTTCTGGCCGCTACCGACGGAAAATCAATTGGGCTATCCTGTAGCGGTCCCAAACTTAGGCGTGATAATCGATCAAAATCGGTCCCTAGAAAATCAAGTGAATGGACTCACCAGGACCTGTTTTGCACTTATCCGGGCCCTTAGAAAGCTATACCCTCTGCTTGATCTATCAGCCAGATCATTAATTTCCAGAGGGGTGATACTAAGTGGGCTGGATTACTGCAACGCCCTGCTCTTAGGAGCATCTAATTTCCTGTTAAAAAAATTAGAACGCATCCAGACAATCACCGCCAAATTAACATTGAAAAAACCTCGGTATTCATCTGCTACTGAGGCTCTGAAAGAGCTCCACTGGCTGCCGATTAAACAGAGAATAATCTTCAAATCTCTCTGTATTGTCCACAAGGCACTACAAAAAAAGGACCAATACCCCTTCAAAACAAACTAAAGAAATACACCTCTGGTAGAAATCTCCGATCTACTACAGGCAACTATGTTCAAGAACCAAGATTAAAAAAGTCAGACAGGGAGGCTGCACCTTTTATTGTCAACGCAGCCCATATATGGAACAAACTACCAGCTCCTCTGCGAGCTCAGTCTGACTTACTAAAATTCAGGAAAGCACTGAAAACCTGGTCATATCCGTACTAACGACTCGCCTTTCAGTTTTCAACCTGCTGTCTCCCTACATAGTGGTCCTTAGCGCCAGGATACCATTTTTGGTTACAGTGCGCTCTACAAATACCAATTACAATACAATACAATAATTGTGCTGATAACCTGCACATGCCCTCCATTCTGCAATATCAAGCAATACCTCTGCATGCTGTATCTGCCCCTGTGCCCCATATACAACCTGATAACTGAGGGCCCATCTGGAGGTCACTTACTTTGCCCTGGAGATGCATTGCCCTACCCAGAACCCGGAACATTACCTAGGTTCACAGCATCTGTTTAAGTCAGTGATGCAGTGATTTGGTTGACACCTGGCCAAAACCCTAGCACCTATCAGGGAGCTGCCACCTGTGGCCTGATGAGTTGCAGCCCAGCACCTACCCAACACGTCAGCATGCCTCTCGGAGCTACTGTCTCCACCCCAGTGAGGCACCAATTGTATTGCCTTGGGATGCTTCTAAAGAGTCACGCTGACCTTCAAGAGCAGACCTTCTCAGTTCTGGGAGGCATGTGTTGTGTGTCCTCAGGTGGGAAGTTTGTTCCTTTTGGGTCTCTGTCTAAGATATTGAGGGTTTGGACACTTGACTGACAAGACCATGCACACATCCAGCTCTGGGAGTGGCTCTTGCAAGCTGCAAGCAATGAGTAGAAACCATGTGCACATAACCGGTCAAAAAGCCATTTTAATAATTTGGCTTTCCTGAAAAGGATCACAAGCTGTGTAACAGTTGTAAAATGTTCTACATAAGCATGAAAATGCACTATGATACTTTTCTGTTCTTATTCAATAAAATCGCCTGTTTTATATTTTGTACTTGGCGTTGTTTCACAAAATTCAATTTTATAACACCTAACAAAGGGGGATATTGTCAAGAACGTGCGATAAACATTGCCAAAATAGGTTAACGCAAGTTTACATATCGCTGTCTATCGCGGGAAAATAACCCTGTGTTAACGTGGCATTCACAACATAGCGGTAACATGCGATAGTACCCAGATAACGCGTCAAATGTCCGCGATAACATACCGGGACGGCAATGAAAATCCAAACCCGAACGCGAAAAAAGTTGCGATGGGCCCAACCGCGATAAGACAATCAGCGAAAAGCAGCGCCAGGCCTGCACATCACACACGTCAGCCAGGAAAAACCCCTACAAAAGCACAAAAAAAAAACCACAGCGAAGCACAATGGAGGCAGCCGGAGCAGGTACAGAGGACGGCCAGAGCCCCACAAGCCCCACGGAGGACCAGCCTGGGACCTCGGGGACAGGGAAGGGCAAGGACAAGAAGAAGAGGAAGACGAGGTTCAGTCCGCAGGAAAACAGGATCCTGATCACGGAGGTGGTAGAACACCATCAACAACTGTTTGTCACCTCCACTGTGTCATTGGCAACAAAAAATGGAATATGGCAGTCCATCCTGGACAAGGTGAATGCAGTCGGAGTGCTGAGGAGGACAATGGAAGAGCTCAAGAGGCGCTGGAATGATGTGAAGCGCAAGACCAAGGAGAAACTCGGCAACAACCAGAAGGTAGCAATGCAGACTGGAGGTGGGAGTCCAGCGCCACAGGAGGAGCTGGATGAGATGGAGGAAATGGTGTCCACAGTCATCAGTGTGGAGACGGTGGCAGGAGTTGGGGCACCGGACACTGCTCAACATGACCTGACACAACAGCAACAGGGTGAGTAACCACCAGGGACTGGGGGACGGGGGTAGATGGGCACAATGGCACACATGCACAATCAAGTATAGCACAGTGAACACCCACAATGACTCTGGATCATGTCCCTGATCTCCTTGGCATACTGCAGCACACATAGAAACAGCAAGTAGGCCCCCGTCGACAATGTGCACAGAGGGGTTCCCCCACACATCACTAATCTCACAGCAAACCCATGCACATGTGCTGAACCCAGCAAAGCGACGTGTCTGTGAGCCACACTGACAATGCAAGTGATACTGCATGACGAATAGCATGGCTGCAGTCAATATATCATGACATGTTGCACGCCACGACACTGAGGTGGCTGAGTGTGGACCACATCCGTAAAGGAGCAGGTCACACTCTGACACATCCACAAACAACCCCTGACCTCAACAACACAACTGCGGACAAACCATGCCCCAGAGTCCCAAGTCCCACCAAGAGCCCAATTTACTTAAGAATGCAACATCTCAGCACTGTAGAAGCACAGAAGTCAAAGGCACACCGCCTGAAAGGGATAAGGGCCAGCCACATCAGAGCTGCAGGGGCGACTGTCCCAAAATGCAGCACACACACATAACATTCAGAGCACATCAACATTGACAACAATGTGGTATAAACTGCAACACGTTCACAACAGAACAGAGGACACAACTGGTGCCGCTTGTGTGTAGAAACTGGTCAATCACATTTGGCATAGCAGGGAAATGTGAGATGATAATGTACAAGTACAAACACACATCCGTGATGTTGTCGAAATGTCCACTGTCACGCATCAAATAGGCAGCTCCTCCCAAACAGTCACAATGTACATTGTCATGCAGTTTGTATGTAAACCTGCACAATGCGTCAACATACATGTGAACACAATGTTAAACTGCATCTCCCCATCACATTGCAGAGGGGGAACCAACACCTCCTGCAGAGCAGACCCAACAGCTCTTCACTGATGACGAAGAGGACCTCCACACCTTCGACCCAAATGCCCTCCAAGAGTTCATGGACAACTACAGCACCTCACCTCCAGGAGCAGGGCAGCCCAGCTGCATCGAGGAGACCCCACCCCCTGCACAGACCACACAGCAGGAAGCACCCACCACCACAGCTGTCTCCCAGGACCCCCACGACCAACACATGGCCTTTCAAAGCCGTGTGTTAGAGGTCTAGGAGGAGATGGCTGATCAGGTGCGGGTGGGGTTCGACCTCATGGCAGCCAAACTTGATGCCATACATGGGTGTCTGAGTACCATCAGGGACCACTTACAGTCCCTAACGGACACCCACAGTCCGCTCCATGCTCTCCAATGATCCATGGCTGACATCGCTGGAGTCATGATACTGAGACAAGAACAACTGTCCAGTCAGAGTGGCTCCAGCGATGTCAGCCGGGAGTTGGGACAGATGCGGGGGCTCATGGAGAACATGGAGTGGATGACGGCGGAAAGAATGGCTGCCACGGCTGCACACCAGCAAGATGTGGCTGGGACCTTCCATGCCCTGCAGCACATCGTCATGGCATTGCTGCCTCAAGGCCTTGCGCAGATGAATGCTGCTGCTGCTTCTACATCCACATCTTCGCCCCCTGATGTGTCAGTGCCTCACAGTGCGGCAGGCAATCCACCACCACCCACATGTGAGGCACATGTGTCATCAGAGGACGAAGATGCGGGTGAATCAACCTTACTGGTCAGGAGGAGGCAGTAGCATTCATCTCCACCATATGTCCTGTTTCTGCTTGGTTCTGCCCTTTGCATCATCACCTTCCACTGTCCCCCGATACACTCTACGACACTCAACTTGGACCTCAACATGGACTGCCATTTTCTGTTTGGTTACCAATTACACAGCGATCAGACTGCGGACTGAACTCTTCCCCTTCAGATGTATTTGTCATTCCCTGAAGGACTCTGGCTGGCTCTCCACGGGCCAATAATGTGAAGTGGGCTTTGCATGGCCCTGTACTGCTCCATCTGCAATACTCCACTGGATGTGAATTAAACATTCAGAATCGCACAGATGTTTCATGTCTTTGATCATTCAAGTATGAGAGTATGGAGGAATGTAGGGTCAGTGATTCCACCTTACGTCCATGTTGCTCATGTCGTGGGACTTGAGTCACAGGGTGCAACATTGCCGATTGCGGTCCAGGTGGTGTAGACACTACAATAGAGACACAAGCATCAGTTACTTCCATGTCCAGCCCAGAACTGAAGCACGCCCAGAGCCCCGGGCTCATTGTTCCCACCCCTATGCTGGCCTGCCATACGCCAGGCCAGTCCACTCCGCTTACGCTCAGGGGGAGACGACAAAGCTACATGTCCCAGGTCCTCCCTGTAGTGATCTGCTGATCACTGGTCTAGTCCTCAGCATGCCACAGCCACTCCCTGAGGGCTGGTTCACACCCACACCACAACCATCCAGCACAGGCGTCAAAGGACATGTGACCCTGCCAATAAAAGGGGCCTAACACATCACATACCCCACTGCCGGAGATGACATGATGGCGTCCGCACCAGGCGACCCAATCATGAAGGGTCCATGACTTGTGGCGCACTGAGTTGGTGCCACCCGCTGCACTGCGGCCCGCACGGGCCTACCGCCACGGGATGATGACTTGCGGTGCACTGAGTTGGTGGCACCCGCTGCACTGCGGCCCGCACGGGCCTAACGCCACGGGACGATGACTTGCGGTGCACTGAGTTGGTGGCACCCGCTGCACTGTGGCCCGCATGGGCCTACCGCTACGTGACGATGACTTGCGTTGCACAGGGTCAGTGGCACCCACTGCACTGTGGCTGGCAGAGGCCTACCGCCACGTGACAATGACTTGCGTTGCACAGGGTCAGTGGCACCCGCAGCACTGCGGCTGGCAGGGGCCTACCGCCACGTGACGATGACTTGCGTTGCACAGGGTTAGTGGCACCTGAAGAGCTGAGCGGGTGTGCAGCCTGCGATGATGCGTTGGCCTCGATACGGCGTCCAGCGAATCAAGACTCAAATTGAACTGTGTGCCCTGCTGGACCGCAGTGTACGCGCAGGCAGCAGTCAGCACACACATGACTCCGTGGTGCAGTGTTGCAGGGTGCGCTGGGGGCCTGTGGCGCGGAATCCAGCGATCGGCTGAGGAGGATCCACCGGCACGTGGTGGGCCCTCTTGGAGACACGCCGGTGGCAGCAGGTAAGCATTGAGGCCTGGGTGCGCAGGGGCGGCCAGTCATAGCTGTGTGGAGGACCGGTCTGGGGACCTGGGCTGGGGTGCATCAGGCGCACAGGATCGCGCAGGCACCACCGGTCACGGCGGCGGACTCGTGGCTGGGTAGGGGGCGCCGCCCTTGCTGACACGGCCCTGCATGCGATGTTCGTGATGGGCGCGGGTTGGTTTGGGATGTAGCCACCTCGTCTCCAGTGTGAATGTGCCCGTGGAAGGTGGTCGGCCACGTGTGTGTAGGCCTATGGGCAGGTTGTGGCGGAGACTGAGACACACGCAGTAGTCACTTTGGTGGTGGATTGGTGACGTGTGCATTCCCACAGTTGTGAGTTGGGGGATTGTGGAGTTGAGGTGTGTGGTGTGTTCAGTTGGTACTTGCCGATGGGCAGTGCATTGCCATGGGGGCCATCCTCAAAGTGCTGGTTGGTGGCGGACTTGCGGACATGTGGGGATCATGCACACTTCCTGGGGTATTTGCGATGACATTGGTGGACAGGCCACGGTGGTCCACTTTTGTATGCACAGTGATGGCATGCGTGTGGTTGCTGTTGCGGTGATTGTGTGCAGTGTCGGCAGGGGGCACAAGTCATACACGTGTGCTGTGAATTGCCCCCAACACGTGCGTGACGCCAGCTATGGCGTAGTTCCCTTGTGTGGTCTCAAGATGTTCCTGCGCAGTGTGGGGGGTGTGAGGGGCAGGGGTATCGAGCTGACACACACCGTGATGCTTTCAGGTGTGATGAGTCCTGCATGATGTGACCATAACAGCAGTTCGTGTGGTCGTTACCTTCCTCTTCATTCCTACGACGGTTACGGCCACACGTAGTTCTGTTACGGTCTTCTCATGCATGGTTTATCTGGCCTGTGAGCATTCCGGTTTGTCCAAGTGCAGTACACTGTACAAGATTAGGCATGTGACTATACGGAAGTTTGACCATTGTCACCATTTCTCCCACAGGTTTCTGAAGACACGTTGCCCTGTTGGAGTTCCCCGTTGGGAATGGAACGCGTTGGCTGAGCTTTTCGTTTTGTTGATTTATGTATTTGAAATAAAGTTCTGTTTTTCCACTACCGTTGACTACTGGACTTCATGACCTTGGGGGAGGATCCGGGGGGGGGCTGGGAGTGGTGGCGGTGGGTGTTGTGGCCCTATTGGGCCTCCGAGCTGCATGATCAGTGTCTCCATGGCATCTGTTGATCTTCAGATGTGGCTCTGGGCTGGGCTCCCTTTCTACTGCAGTTGGTCGTCCTGCTTAACACCAGTAAAAGGCAGGTGTTAAATCCCTGCTGCTAACGCGCCTTATCGCCTGTTCTTGGTTCGCATCGCAGATCTGACTGGTCGTTGTCAATCTCGCGAAGTGGGGTTTTCGTGTGTTTTTGCACGGGAACGCCTACTCTGCATATCATTAGCGTTAGTTGTCGCACTCATCCGTGGCGATGTTTTTTGCGGCAGCTATCGCTGGTAAACTGGCGATATCGGCAGTATGCACCAGCTTGAGAATAGGGCGATAAATCTATCGCCACTTTTGCGGTGCTAAAGTGTCGATAAATCGGCGATGAATCCTTGACAATATGCCCCAAAGTGTGTTGCTTTTAGTGGGGGAAGCCTTTTTGCTTCAATTTCCAAATTGAAGCAAATAATCTTATATTCCCTGCCAAGTGCTGCTGCTCCTGAGGGCAATGCTATTAAATGTTTGCATAGTAATCACGGCACTACTACACCAAATACTCAAAGGACATCCGCATGAGGGTAAAGAAGAAATGCATGCATAAGCTGATACAAAATGTGAATACCATTTTCAACAATTGATGAATGTCAGGTCTGGCGGCTCAGTGGACTAATGTGCTCACTGTAGGAGCCTATGTTTGACATCATGGTCACAGATTCAAATCCTGGTGGGTCCAGTCAGCCTTTCATCCTTCTGAGGTCGATAAAATTATTACCGTTGAATATTAATAAACATCTGTTATTCAGTGCCAAGATGGCAACTGATGAATGTGCTTTACTAACACATGTTTTGTTATGAAGCAACAAATGCTTCATAACATTATCTCTGGCAAATAGTCATGACCTTCTCTAGCCTGACCTAAAAAGGGACATTTCCTAATGGGTTTAGTATAGCTTTAGAATCAGATGGGATGGAAAATATCGATCAGCAAGACCGTTTTGCCCTAGATGGTTCACTTCCAGATGCAGATATAATAAAGAGAACACTTTTAACAAATTCTATCACATTCGTAAGACACTGGGGCCCAGATGTACGAAGCCATTTAGCATTTCCTAACGTTCTGAATCGCTATTTTGACCTGTTAAGAAATGCTAAATGGCCTTTTCAGATGTACAAAGGGCCAAAACTTGTTGCAATTTGCGATTTGTATACGGTAGAAATCGCAAATTGCGATCACGATTTTGGAATCGCAAATAGGGATTACCTATTTGTGAGTCCTAAAGCACTTGTACACAGCATTTCCTAAATGCAAATTGGGAATTTAGGAAATACAATTACCCTTGACTTCAAATCGATGGTAAGCATGTGCAAAATTAAAAAATGCATTTAAGAATTTATTTTAAAATGTGACATGTGCACTAGGACATTTGGGGTGCCTCCAAGGGGGCCTTAAGCCCAGAGGCACCCTTGGCTTTGCATTTCTTAAATTACAATTTCCTATTAGGGAAATTGCAATTTAGAAAATGCAAACCATTTCCTATTTTGCCCATAGTCAGGAATGCAATGGCAGTTCCTATTTGCGATTCCCTAATAGCGATTCCTAATTTGCAGGAATTGCTATTAGGGAATCGCAAATTTAGTACATCCCCTTTGCATTTCATAAATAGCGATTCCTACGGAGTCGCTATTTAAGAAATGCAAATGGGAAGCCATTCATCTGGGCCTAAAGTGGTTAGTTGTGAGGGGTGGAAGCCCTACTCAAATATTAAACACGTTCCTTGTCAGGGTGAACTGCAAAAGTCACTAAGTTAACCTGTGCTTAACCCTTTGTTAGCTTGGCATAAAAACAGTCAGGCTTAATTAGAGGCAATGTGTAAAGTATTTATGCAGCATGCAACAGTAATAAAGGCACATTTGGTTTAGGCAGAAAAATGCCAACTTTCTAAAAGTGGCATTTTCAAAATTGTTACTTAAAATCTGACTTTATTAGTAAGGAGGGGTTTAAATAACATTTCATTTGAGAGGAAGAAGCGTTTCTCTATGTTTTCCCAAAATGTAGTTATCAATATTAAGTGTAATAATATAAACCAGAGTTAGTCTATGGTAGAGTTGGCCTTACAACAGCGAAAAAAGACATTAGGGGGTTTTCACTGTCAGGACATATAAAACTTAAATACACATGTCCTACTTTTTAAATACCATGTGCCCTGCCCTAGAAGTAGTTAAGACCCACTTTATTGGTGACTTACTTAGAAAGGTTTGGGCCTGGCAAAAGGTTTATTTTGCAAGGTCGAAATGGCAGTTTAAAACTGCACTACAGGCTGCAGTGGCAGGTCTGAGACATGTTGTACAGTGCTACTGTAGTGAAGTAGCGGGTCCTCGAGGGAGTGCTGCAGGGCGGGGCGGGGGCAGGGTGGGGGGTAGTAAACTAGGGCATACGGCCGAACAAAGTTAAGAAAGTAAAGAAATAAATAAAACGAATTACATTGCGCGCTGCAACGCCAAATGGTGATGCAGCGTGCGCAATGTAATTCGTTTTATTTATTTATTTAGTTACTTAACTCTGTTCGGCCGTATACAGCCGTAGTTTACTACCCCTCACCCTGCCCCTCACCCGCCCCGCCCCACAGCACTCCCTCGAGGAGCTGCTACTGCTGTAGTGGGAGTCACAATGAGGTCTGAAGCCACTAGTAGCTTTTAACTTACAGGCCTTGGATACATGTAGTACCATATACTTGGGTCTTACAAATAAATTCACTGTACCAATCAGGCATAGGCCAATTGTGTCATGTTTTCAAGGAAGAGTACAAAAACTTTACCACTAGTTAGCAGAAGTAAAGTACACGGAGTCCTAAAAGACAACAAAAACAGGTTCAGCAAAGGAAGGCAAAAATGTGGCGTGAGAGGGCCAGGTTCAACTAAATATTAGTGATAGTCTTAGTTGAAATAGCAATCCCCAGCACACGTTTCTCTATACATAGAAATGACAGCAGTAGCATGTGTAAGTCAACTTCATCACAAATAAAACATGGCTGGCTAAGAACCTGTATGAATAATAAAAGAAAGAAAGAGGAAAAGAATAAAAGAAACGAAAAACCTCACTACTATGTTTTATTTGTGATGAAGTTGACTTACGCATGCTACTGCTGTCGTTTCTATGTATAGAGAAACGTGTGCTGGGGATTGCTATTTCCTTTTCTTTGCAGCTTAGGCTACACGATTTGGGGAGGCCGGCGGTTCTCCCCACCCTACAGCACCGTTAAATTGATACAGTTCTATATACAGATATTCTGTGACATCACACTCGCAGCGCCAGTTACCCTACCATTATACCACTGATTACTGTTGATATGTGTTGTAATCTTTCAAAGATTGCTGTTTGTGCTGGCCTGTTCTATCTCCATGGTGATGGCTCGCGCTGGAGAGTCGTTACCGGAGAACTGACAGACTGGCAGCAGGAGTTGGTGGCTTTGCTGATTTTACTAAATAAAAGACGTGAGAACTTACCGGTGTTCGTCTTCTTAACACTGGCGACGAGCGGAACTTGCGGGGGACAAGCCCGCCACCAACTCTCCCCAATCTCCTGAACCCACGGACACAGACTGCACCTCATCGCATGCGTGAGACCAGCAAAGTGGTGACTACCTTCGACCTCCAGTGAACTTCCTCCTGTTTCCCCGGATTTCCTGCGACGCTCCACTTTTTTTTTGGGCAATTTTGACTACTTTGCCAACTCTTCTTCGGCAGTTGCTGCACCTCGCGACGCCACCGCTGACGTACTTGCCCATGCGCACGAGTGCCCCCAGTGTCACATCCACGTCACGCTACGTTGCGCTACGTGCGTGCGTGCCGCCATATTGTTTTTTTTGGTTTCCTTGACAACCTGTCACGGAGCTTGTCTCGGAAGACTTTAAAACAACTTTCGTCTATCTCTGACAGCCAGGTACTAATTAAACTGTTTTGGAGCTCCATGATTAACTGCTAAATGCTGCCTATGCCTGCGTTTACTTGCTTTAACTGCCATTACGCCTCGAATACCTTTTTGAGATTAACCAGAGGTTCTTACTGTTTTGCCCTAACACTTATCTCATATCTATACCTGCTTACAGCATTCACCGTATTAGCGTGCCATTATTGACTTTATTTTGCTACACTATTTTTTTTGAAACTGGTTTTCCTTGCTTGAGTCTAACATTTAAACCTTACGTCCTACCATGACTGCCACTACTATGAGCCAACCACCTCCATTCCTTTGCGATAAAGGCGAACCTCTCCTACCATGGAAAAGATGGAAACTTTTATTCGATTCTTATTTAGTTGCAATTGGTGGCGAAAAATTTTCTGCTCATAGGAAACAAGCAATTTTGCTTCACAACCTGGGAATAGAGGGGCTCAATATTTATGAAAGCATTGACTTAATTCCAGTTGGTGAAGGTGATGGTGAACCTTCAGATGTATTTGACATGTCCATGAAAATGTTAGAGTTGTATTTTGGACCGCGTATCAATGTAGTTTTAGAGAGGCACAAGTTTTTCATGAGGGTCCAAGAACATAATGAAAAGGTTGGCAACTACATAGCTTCTCTAAAAACACTTGCACGCACCTGTGAGTTCGGTGATCTCACTGACTCGTTGATACGAGATCAACTGGTCAGGTGCACAAACAGTCCCAGGGTGCAAGAAAAACTCCTTTCCAAAAATCCGTCTCTAAAGGAAGCCATAGCCATTGTAGAGGGGATGGAAAATACCTCTGGCTGGGTGAAAGAGATGAAGGCCCACAACACAACCGCTGACGAAGTTCTTACACCCAGTTCTATTCATGAATTGACCCAGAAGGAGACATCTTCCACTCAATCTAAGGAATTCGTTGACAATGTCTCCAAGGTTGTCCGAGGATTTAAACCCAAAACCTCCACAGACTTTTCTAAGTTGAAGTGTTACAGGTGTGGCAGTAACAATCACTCTTCCAACTACCCTCAGTGCTATGCTAGGAATACCACGTGTCACAAGTGTGGGATCAAAGGCCATTATGCTAGACTATGCAAAACTGGTGGCAGAGTACGCACAGTGGATGGTGCGCATGAGAATATTGAAACAAATGTTTTCTCCAAAACAACCATGTTAAGTGTAAGAGGTGATGGCGTGGTGGATGCTGACCTCGTCAGGATGCCAGAATGCGAAGTGGTGATTGGAGACGAGTTGTTTGTGGTTCTAGCTGACTCTGGTTCTCCTTTCACCATGTTAAACAGTGAACTTTGGGACAAGACATTTCATGATTTACAACTTGTTGCACCAGACATTAACCGAGTTAGTTATGGTGGCTCACACATTGATGTGATAGGTTATGCCATCATGAAGATTCATTTTAAGGGAAGGGACACCATTGGAAAGATCTATGTCGCCAAGCGCGGTGACAACCTCCTTGGTTGGAGACATCAGAGAGACTTGGGAATAATTCTTAATCCCAATGCTCGCTGTCCTTCAGAACAAGTCATGTTGATTGATCATAGTATGTCTTCTAATAAGTATTTTGAGGAATTTCCTCAAGTTTTCTCTGACAATTTGGGTTTACTCAAGGACTTTGAGCACCGTATCGTACTTAAGCAAAAAGCTGTACCAGTGGTACACAAGGTTAGGAAAGTCCCTAACATGATGTTGGAAACCCTAAGGAGTGAACTTAATAGACTGGTCACTCAAGGTGTAATAGAGGAAATTGAATCCTCTGAATGGTTGGCCCCAGTGGTTTTAGCCCCCAAGGATGGTGGGAGGAGTATCAACCACTTCCTAATATCTCGGAATCGATCAATATGCTTGGTGGTGCAAAGGTCTTTAGCGTGTTAGATTTATCCTCGGCCTACCACCAGGTCCCCCTTCATCCAGACTCCAAACATCTGACGTCGTTTGTGACACCACTGGGGGCTTTCCGTTTCATCAGGATGCCGTTCGGGTTAGCCTCGGCGGCTGCCTGTTTTCAGCGCATTATGAAGGTGGTTCTGAGAGATGTCCCCAACATCATGTTTTTTCAGGATGATATTTTAGTGTATGGGAAGAATGATTCTGAACATGACACCATTTTGAGGCTCACATTACAAAGACTAGCTGACAAGGGTTTAACAGTGAATCGTTTGAAATGTAAGATTAATGTATCTTCTGTCACATATTTGGGACATGTTATATCTGGGGAAGGTATCCAGCCAAAGCTGGACTTGGCCAAAAGCATTGTTGATGCCCCTGCGCCAACTGACAAGGAGCAGGTGAGGTCTTTTCTTGGCCTCGCTGAGTTTTATTCTAAGTTTATCCAAGGTTTCGCCTCCACTGTTGAACCCATCAGAATACTTCTCAGGAAGGGAGCGCATTTTGATTGGTCGGCTGATTGTGCAACAGCTTTCAGTACCATAAAACAAGCAATAGGGAAGATGCCAACTCTTGGTCATTTTGACTCCAAGAAGAAAACTTTCCTAACTACAGATGCCAGCTTGTGTGGTCTTGGGGCTGTACTCTCTCAGGTTGATTGTGGGGAAGAGAAAGTTGTTGCGTTCGCTTCTAGGGCATTGAGGAAGCCTGAACAACAGTATTCATGTATTGAGAGGGAGGCTCTGGCCATAGTGTGGGCTGTAAAGCACTTTAAGTTTTACCTGTGAGGCATCCCCTTCCTAGTTAGATCTGACCATCGCCCTTTGGTTCATGTGTTTTCCTGCATGGAGAGCGAAAGACTTACCCCAAGGCTGAAGCGTTGGAGTGAGGGTTTAGAGGAGTACAATTTTCGTGTGGAATATCTCCCTGGTACTGCTAACAAAGCGGCAGGTTGTCTTTCAAGGTTACCTATCGAATGTCCTGGAAATGCCCTTGACTCAGACACGGTTAATGTTAACTGGGTCAAGGAGTCTGCCATTCAAGAGAGTGAGTGGGAAAGTTCTTTGAAAGCAGATCCTTTGCTACCTGCAGTGACACATTTTGTAGTTGAGGGATGGCCTGACAATAAGAGAATAGATTCTGAGTTACTCCCTTTTTGGTCCATCAGGAATGAGCTCACCCTTTGCCAGGGCCAACTTATGCGTGGAGAGATAGTGATTCCACCTGAGGATCTCAAACCTAAGCTCATAAACCTGGCTCATGAAGGACATTTAGGAAGAAGCCTCACGAAGTCTCGCCTCCGGGAGAGGTATTGGTGGCCAAAGATGGATAGTCAGGTTGAAAAGGTGGTCAGTGAGTGTTATGAGTGCGCTTCTTGTGACAAGTCCCGTATTGTCAACACCCCTCCACTGTCTCCGGTTGAAGTTCCACAGGAACCTTGGGTCAAGTTGGGGTTGGATCTCATGGGCCCTTTTGAGCTTTTGAATCCTGCAGACAGATTTGTGATTCTTTTGGTGGATTATTCGTCCAAATGGGTCTCCACCAGATGTGTAAGTTCAATCAACACAAGGGTGGTTATTGATTTTCTCAAAGATGAATTCGCTAGTGAGGGGATTCCCAAGTTCCTTATCACAGATAATGGCCTGCAATTTGTTTCTCAGGAAATGAATGAGTTTTTAAGGGACTATGGAATTGTTCATCAGAGAACTGCTCTTTATGCTCCACAGGCCAACGGTCTTGCGGAGCGCATGAACAGAGTGGTCAAAGCATGTGTGCAAAGGGCAATTGAGATGAGAGTTCCTCTTAAGAGTGTCTTAAGAGACACATGGTGGGCTCATCGCACTGCCCTCAATGTGGTTCTGCGGAAGTCCCCGTTTCAAATGTTACGTGGGAGGGTTGCGCTGTCCAAACTCAATCCTGGGTGGCTACCTCTTATTGAGGGTCCTGTTTTGTGTGGGGAGGAGGTGAGTGGTAGAATTGAGTCCTACCAAAGTAAGTACAAACAAAGGTTTGATTTAAAAAAATCAACCAAGGTCACGTCATGGAAGGTTGGTGAGTGGGTGCTTATCAAAAGACCACGCTGGCACAAGAAGGGTGCCACAGACTATATGGGACCATTTGCTCTCACTGCTGTTTATAAGAATGTGGTTACTGTACATAATGGTGGTAAGTGGAGCATGTCTCGTTTAGTGAAGTTCCAGGGTGACAAGTCCATGTTTCCTTCTTGCCCTGATATTTCACCTGCTTCAAACTTACCCACCAATTGTGGTTCTTCACCTCATTTTCCTAGATCTCGCCGTTTTCCCAAAAGGTATGATGACTATGAAATGTATTGAATTTCCTTTGTTTTGTTCCTTGTTTATTCTGGTCCATTGCATATGATTTTAGTTGTTCAGTATAATTGTCACTATTTTTAGTGCTGTATTTGGAATGGGTGTTTTCTTCTCCTTTTCCTTTCTTTTTCTTTTCTCTTTCCTTTCTCTCTTTTGTCTCCACTGTAAAGGGGATGTGTTGTAATCTTTCAAAGATTGCTGTTTGTGCTGGCCTGTTCTATCTCCATGGTGATGGCTCGCGCTGGAGAGTCGTTACCGGAGAACTGACAGGCTGGCAGCAGGAGTTGGTGGCTTTGCTGATTTTACTAAATAAAAGACGTGAGAACTTACCGGTGTTCGTCTTCGTAACAATATTCTTAGTTGACACTTGTGGCAGAGCTGTACTCACCAGCTCATGTGTAGCACACCCTTTCCCTGCAGTTCATTTGATGGGTCAACTGGTGTGAATTTTTAATAGACATTCAAACGCAACTTTATTATGTCCACCTGCGTCATTTCTGGTGTGCTGTATTGTATTGCATTGTATTGCAATTGTCTTTATATATCCCTTACTTCCCCAAACAAGGTGATGAAGCATTGCTAGCAAGCTACTCCATAGCCCAAAGTTAGTGGTTAATCCAGTGGTTCTCAATTATTGTTGTAGATTTGTTGGTTATTGGGTTAGTCTTGTGCTCTATGGAAACTGACGAATCTCCTCCAGATGTGGAAAAGAAGTGAGGAGAGGGAATAGGGTGAAGGTGATTAAATTTTGTGAGCTACAAGGAGAGGTTAAACAAAATGAGACACTGCGATTTAATGAAGTAGGATGAAGAGATGACAGAGTGCTGCTGCACCATGCTTTAGAAATAAGTTTGCGACAGTGTTCTTGAATAAGCACCACCAGCTACTTACTACACCTTTACCACTTCTGTCTTGTTGAATATATTTACTACACTTGCTCTTTGCGTGTGATGCTTGGATTGTTCCCTATGACTTCAGTGATGTTACATTGATGGCAGCACCTCCACTCTGAAAATTGTTCCAGCACCACTGGAAGTAGGAGATGGTTAGGCTAAGTGGGCCTTGTTAGTCCTTCTTTATTGTAAAATGTTATCTCTGTGAGGTACATATGTATTACAGACTGGGATTCGCTGATGAAGTAAGTTTTTTAATTAGCTATAGAGAAATGAGGAAAGAACATTAGCTTTCAGTGCTCACATATAGATTTATTATAGTTCTGCTGCCCCTGCTGGGATGACTCGTTGTTGAGTGATTATAAAAGTATCCAGATAAAATTGGATCAAAGATTCAACTGTCTTGCTTCTCGCTTTCTACCCCATGCAGATATTACAAGTACCAATTTGTCATGCAGCAGTCTCCGAACAGGACTTTGCCCGAATGACCTCCTCTGCTCCTTTATATTCTGTTGCTCAGCTCTGACCAGACTGTCAATGACCGCAAAAAAACTAAATGTTCAGTTTGTAAGTGCAGCCAGACTACAAATAAGGCTGACAAATTTCCATGTGTATTAAAGTTAATTTTGCATTTAATTTAGATGCCAGTCAGACAGACTGAGTATTGGACCACCGCAGATTTAAAACAGCATGCAAAAGGTGCATTCCTAATGTACTGCTTTTGATCAAATAGCTTATCAGTAAAATGAGCACAAATATCAACAATCAATTAAAAGACCATAAATGAAGTATGTATTATTTCTAGGCCAGTAAGGCCACAGAAGCAGAAGAAAAACAAATGTTTGATCTCTTTTCTAAAGTTCGATTCAAAGGTCTGGATCACCACTGGAATCTGGCTGAATGTGAGGACAGCAATATCTAATGCATTTTTTAATTATTTTATCTTGAAGGACCCCTGGAGTTTTTTTTCTGTGCAACTGGAATCACGTGAATTGTATGTTCGTAGCCTAGGACAAAGGCCATGCACAGATGCAGTGCTGTTATAGTCAGTGAGTAAAATATTCTTTATTCGGGCTTAGCTAAAACAACATTCAAAATTTAAAAAAGTGATAGTGCTTACACTCTAACAACAACTACAAAAATATGTGTTGGAACTGGCCCTTTCTGCAGGGTCACCCCCAAACATTTTTTCTTCCGCCTCCCCTTTTTTCTGAATACATTTTTGCTGGCTTTAGGACTCTGGGCACTTTACCACTGCTAACAAGTGCTAAAGTGCATGTACTCTCTGCTTAAAACATAGTAACACTGGCTTGTCCACAATTGGCATATTTCATTTACTTATAAATCCTTAGTAAAGTGCACAAAATGTGCCCAGGGCCTGTAAATTAAATACTTTTGGGCTGATTACCTCACGCCATTATTTAATCTGATCTACAGTGAGAACAATGTCCCCAAATCCTGGAAAGGGAACATCATCCACCCAATATTCAAACAGGGAGACCATAATAATCCAGAAAACTACAGACTGATATCACTGATTGATGTTGAGGCCAAACTATACGGATCATGCCTATTACTTCACCTTCAAGATTGGATGGACGAGACAAACATAATTCCAAAGTTTCAAACTGGTTTTAGACAAGGGATGGGTACCTTGACAAACCTGGCCAGGCTGGCACTCCTAACTGAAAAGGCAAGAAAAAAGAAAAGTCGGTTATTTGCATGCTTTGTCGATTTGAAAGCTGCATTCGACAGAGTAAGCAGAAATCGCCTCTGGAAAAAATTAAGGGCATGGGGGCTGCCAAGCAAATTACTGGATGCAATAATAGCCCTGCATAGCGAAACCCGGGCTAGAGTGAAACTAGGCGATGGACTTAACACCACCAGCAGCATCTGCACAGAGCAAGGGCTAAAACAAGGCTGCGTCCTTGCCCCGAGCCTATTTAATTTATTTATGGCAGATATCAGTAAACACATGCAATCAGCGGACTGCCATCCGCCGAATCTAGTCAAGGAGCCAATACCCTTCCTACAGTACGCAGATGATATTGTGGTACTGAGCCAAAGCCCTATCGGGCTGCAAAGAGCGATCAACAACTTAGTCATCTATCTGGATAGAGATAGCTTGGAAATAAATAAAGACAAAACCAAGGTTGTACGTCTTGCGGACCCAAAAAAAACTAAGTTTAAATGGTACATAAAAGGGACTCCAATAGAAGAACAAGTGGCCTACAAATATCTCGGCTTAAAACTAGGGCGAGGCTCAACACACAAAGAACATAAAATGGACTTAAAGGCAAAAGCACAATCATTAATCTTTGCGTACAGACTCCTGAACAGGAAACTGGCTGCCCAAGTTATGCACATCTTCTAAAAGTGATGGCAGCACAAATAGTACCGACATTGTCATATGCCCTAGTAGTTTGGTGCGGCAAAGAGGCGGATCTGCTAAACGATCTTCAGACAAAGGTCTACAAAGCTGTCTTTAATTTACCAAAGTCCGCCGCTCCAGCCCAGGTCCGGCTGGAGTTCGGCCTTCAGAATCAGAAATTCCGGAGCATGAGCGGCTTCGTGAAACTATGCCACAAATTCCATGCATCTGAGCCGGGGTCAATGAACAACATGTGCTGGAAAGAAATTAAAATCCAGATGGACCAAGACATTCCACATTCATGGGGAGCATACCTGAGAAAATCATTAGCGGAACTTGATGTACAAACAACATGGGATAGCCAGTTACAGCGGGTAGCTTTTGGTAAATTGGTAAATAAAACATCTAAGAAGAAGTCTTTCCTGGAAGACAAAATAACAACCTCGAAATGCAGACATGGGTGGACCGTGATTAACTCTTACATATCCACAAAGCCTCAGGCATACTTATTAACACATTTCAGTACCGAGCTAAAAAAGAGTTTCACAAAATACCGCTTGGGCATGCATGATTCGAAAGATCTACAACCGTCCTGGCAAAGTAACCATCAAGCTGCACACTGTCGACTATGCAGCTTCTGTAACGAAACGCTAACACACCTGCTGTGTGCCTGCCCAGCTGTTAAGGATATAAGGAGGGGGCTTTTAAAACCAATTTTTAATGAATGAATATTCGGACTTGCAGGCAAGCAGTGATACGTTGGCTGGAAGGATCCTCAATCATTCTGGCTTGCCGGGGTGTCAAATACCTACCAAAAGTAAGGAAACTTTTAAGGCAAGCCGATTTAGAGGCCACGAATAAAGCATGATCAAGGGCGGCAGGGGCGTCGCATACACGGCCCACTAGCCCAAACAGCAAGTAAAAAATAAAAAAATTAAAATATATATATATATATATATATACTCGACAGGATGATGGAAACAACATAGAAAAATGGTTACGTTTGGAATTTAAAATGGTCACTTTATCTCGAACAGGATCTAGCTGAAAGTAATCCTGGACTTTTTCAGACACTTGCGTAATTCTGAAAGCTTTTAATAGAACCCGCACAGATTGTTTCAAAATGTTAGATAACATTTTATGTGTATTATAATGTTATTCAGATTTTAAAATCTTGGTACCCATGACACTGAAAAGTAGAATTCAATGGAAGATTAAGTATAATATTTTTATTTTTTTATTTTTGTACATTGTAACGATTTTAAGTAATCATATACAATAAACTATTTGACTTGAATTGACTTGACTTAAATACTACTAGTGGGCCGGCAGCACTGATTGTGCCAACCACTCCAGTAGCCCTTTAAACATGTCTCAGGCCTGCTATTGCAGAACCTGTGTGTTCAGTTTTAAACTACCATATCAGCCTGGCAAGATAACCCACTTGCTAGGTCAAAACCTTCCTTTTTAATACATATAAGTCACCCTTAAGGTAGGCCCTGGACAGCCCCAAGGGCAGGGGCCAGTGTATTTAAAATGTTGGACATGTACTTTTAGGTTTTACATTGTTCTTCACTACTGCAAGGCCTATCTTGCCCTTAGGTTAACATTGGGAACACCTTGTTCCATCTTATAAGTGTAATTTCCAAGTGGAACAAGAAAGACATTTCAAGTTTGGTGTCTCTGGACTCACAATTTAAAATACCAACTAACGGTGAAGTCAGATTTTAAATTGTAACTCTGAAAATGCCACTATTGCAAAGTTGGCATTTTCTTACTTTAACCATTCTGTGCCTCTGCCTGCTCTGAATATACGTCTGGGTTGGGTTGACAGCTGGACTTTGTACATCCTTTCTAGACAGTCACACACAAAGGGAGCTGAGGGTTGACATTCACATCCTGATGACCCATCACCAGGTTAATAGGTCTTCCTGGGCTAGGAGGGAGGTAGGAGCTGGCACTTGCACCTGAAAATGATTGTGCCTGTCCCTACACAACTGCATACCGCCCTGTAGTGAGTCTGGAGCCATGGCAGGAAGGGCAGAGTCCTTGTGTACTTCAAAAGCCTCTTTGAAGTCTCCCTCACTTCAAAGGCACACTGGGTATAAGCACTGGACACCTTACACCACCCACTCAGTACACTCTGGACCTGAGGACACTATGCCAGGAAGAAGGACTGCTGCACCGCTGAAAGGACTGCCACTCTGTTGGATTCTGCTGGATTTGCTGGACTCCTGCTCTGCTATGCCTGCCCTGCTGCCACTTGTCTGGTGGTGAGAAGGAATGGACCAGAATCTGTACATCCTCAGACCCAAGTGACTCCAAGGGCTTACTGGCTTGCCTCCTGTTCTGAAGTCTCAGGGACATCAAAGACGTCTTTCAACTCTGCTTCAGCTGCAGGACTCTGCCAACTGTGAGTCCTGCCCTGCCAAGAAGTGCCAATCCAGTCCTGGGCCTTGAAAGAGGTTTCTGCAGCTGTTTTTGTTAAAAAACTCACGCATCACCTGCTTTGAGCCAGTTGTAATCAACGCATTCTACTTTGATGTCGACACAGCGCCGATTCGAGAACATCCCTGCACGGCTCGACGATGACACGGGACCCAACTGCAGGGCCCAACAACGCCACATTGCCTTCAATGTAAGGGGTTCGACTATGATGTAGGACCCAACTGTGAGGCTCAACGACGATGCAGTACCTTCATCGTACGGGGTTTCTTTGACGACGCGAGACCTGATTGTGTGACCCGGAGCCGACACATAGTGTTCTCTTCATCGATGCATCCTCCTGGTAAGGTACTGTTTACAGTGGGGTCTGCATGGCTTCTGTATCCAACCCGTGCTCCATCGCGGTCAGTTTGACTTTCCAGATTTGACCCGGTCCTGAGCGACCTCAAGTAACCCCTAAGCGCTATTGACTTTTAAGCACTATATTTCAATGTAGTCTTTAAAAATTCATAACTTCGGTTCTACTTATTGGATTTTTGTCATTTGGTCTTGTGTTGTTCATTAAATTAAGCTCTATTTTGTAACCTGGTGTGGAGTATTTTTGTGCGGTGTTTGTCACTGCTTTACTGTTTTAAGTGTAGCACAAATACTTTACACATTGTATCTTAAGTTAAGACTGCCTGCATTGTGCCAAGCTAACAGATGGTGAGCACAGGTTAATTTAGGGTGTGTATCTAGAGTGGTGTGCTCAAGTGCTGTGTTCAAGGTTGTTGGAGCCTTCTGTACCTGAGGTTCAAATCAGGAGGCCAGCCAACTAGACCTTGGAGTCACTTTGGAGTCCTGGGTTCAATGGTTGCAGTTCCAGTCCTTCTCACCCTGGCAAGAGGGCAGCAGGCAGCAGGTAAGCACAGAAAGGCAGCAGCCCTTCAGAGCAGCAGTCCTGAAGAGTGGTAGTCCTTTCAGCAGCACAGCAGTCCTTTTTCCTGGCAGAGCATCCTCAGGTCCAGAGGTGTACTGAAGAGTTGGTGTCTTAGGTCCAGTATGTTTAACCATTTTTGCCTTTAAAGTGGGTGAGAAGCTTCTAGAGGTTTCCATTTTGAAGCCCCCAGGTATCCCTAGGCATCCTGCCTTCACTGTCCTGTCCTTGCTCCAGATTAAATACGGGGTATGCAGCCCCTTATGTGGAGGCAGGTCACAGCCTACTCAAGCATAAATAAGACTGTGCCCAGTTCCGCCCTCCTATCCTGCTAGTGATGGCCCAACCAGTGACACCTAAGCTCTCTATTGTATTTTGCTGTCTAGGAGGAATTCACAAAGCCATCCAGTCATATGACAGAGACAGGCTACAGGTACTAAATGGCTAAGGCAGGAAAATGGCAACATTATAAAAGTTGCATTTTCAGAACTGTATCTTAAAATCCAACTTCATAATAAGTTAGGATTTTTCATTATAATTCCAAAGACAACAAACATGAACTGGTTACCTGCAACCATTTGGAAATTACAACTTATTAAATGTAATAAGGTAACTCCAATATTATCCAATGGGTGAGGTAGGGCATGCATTACTGAAAAATGGATTTAAGAGTTTTTCACCAAAAGACTTAAAAGTACATGCCCTATTTTTTTATTACAATGCATCCTGCCCTTAGGGTTTGTTTTGCCAGGTTGAAATGGGAATTAAAAAACTGCACAGCACACACAGGTGGTAAAGGCAGACGATAGACATGTTTAAAGGGCTACTGAAGTGGGTGGCGCAAGAAGTGCTGCAGGCTCACTTGTAGTATTTAATTTAGAGGCCCTGGGTACATGTAGTACCACTTTACTGGGGACTTATAAGAAAATTAAATGTGCCAATTGGGGATACACCAAAGTCGCCATATTTTAAGGAATGAGCACATGCATTGGCGCCGGGAAACCTCCGGGTAGCTGTGCGCCTTAGAAATTTAATAATAATAATAACAATAATAATAATAGGTTTGGGGGGACCACCCTAAGGCTGACAGAGCTAACAAAATTCTACGGTCCTGACATTTGTCTAAAAAAACGCTTTCAAAACCTTTTTCATGCTCAAGTTAGCAGAAGCTAGTGAAGTAAATTGGTCATGCAATACTAACCAGTCAAACCCTTTCTTCACATACTTGAACCAGGGAATACAGCTCCAATTTGTGAGTGAGAGACAACATCCTATAATTAACCTTTTAAAAGAGATCCCAGCTTTGGCCAAAGTAGCAAGCCAGACCATCAATAGACACAGTATAATTAGATCATCTTTGGGACTGCCAGTAATCTACATCACAAAGCATTTTCTGCTGATTGAATCCCATTCAGTGAACCATATACCCTGATATCGACCACATGAATTACAATGGGGATGCATTTTGAATAATACATTGCTAACATCTCATGAGTGGTTTAGATCCCTGTTATGGTTAGCCCTTGGTTTTCTTTGATTTAGGTTTCTTGTGGTGCTCTGGTTACATTTCTAGCGGAGGAGCTATCCTAGAGAATTGTTTTCACCCTATATAAACAACTTATTTGTATTGGGTAATAAGGTATCTGTTGTCAACCCTTTCAAAGGCATGTCAACTCAGATTTTTCTCTGCACTGTCATGTACAGCACAACCCCTACTTGTGGGTGACTTCTATTTCCAAACAGCACTCATTCTGACAGAACACACTTGCACAGGGTTTTGGCATTGACAATTAGAGCTCTGGCACTGCTCGTTGATATTGTTATTTTTACTTTCATTTGCCCGTGAGGCCTTCAGATGGGGTTCCTGAGGCGAGTGGGACAAAGGGGGTAAGCTGTTCTACTTCTGTCATATTATTATAGTGATTTGTCTATTTGGCCTGTTTTCCAGCCAGTCTCTTTCATCTGCATCAGATGTTGTATAAGTGTTCCTTGAGTTGGGATGAGTTATGAATGGTGGATGAATCACAGTGTGAGGAGATGGGGTCCTCGGGGCTCTCCCTGATACAATTCCTGACATGGAATGTCAGGGGACTAAACTATTGTAGAACAGTTTGTAAGGTAGTAGCCTACCTGCAGAGGCACAGGGTAGATGTAGCAATACTGCAAGAAACACATTTGGTGCCAGAGAGCGGAGTCCTAACGCAACGTAGGATGCATGGTCAATGTGTGGTGGCAGGTTTCACCACACATGCCAGAGGTGTCTTGATTTGGGCAGTGAGAGGATCAGGCATCATATTGCAGGAGACATGTGTAGATCTGGCAGGCAGATATGTGGTGGCACATTGTCATAAGGATGACTTAGTGGTCCTCTTGGTTGGGATCTATGGCCAAAACTACGATGATCCACAGTTTATCATGCCCTGAATGATCAGCTGGCACTGTGGGGGAACCTGCCTCGTATGCGTTAGGAGATTTTAATTTCATCCTGAATCCAGAACTGGATCGGTCTAAGGGGGCTCCTCAGAGGCCTTCTGTGGTGGCTCGTGCCCTTGTGTAAATAGCAACATGGGAGGGTCTTTTGGATATCAGGCATTATAAAACACACACTGGGGAGGGGTACACACATTATTCTTTGGTGCATGATGTGCATACCCACTTCAACTATGAGTTATTGTCCCGATAATTGGCTACTCGAGTACAAAGATGCAAACCACTCCCATGCACATACTCGCCGGATCTCCTGGACTAGAATTGCGTGCACGTGACCTCCCGCATTTTCGTGGCGCTTCCCCCCATACTCGCTATTAGATTCTGTGTTTCGGGAGTAGCTGGCACAGGCGATCAGTTTTTCCCCCTCAATATTGACTCAGTAGATACATTTGCAATGGTGTGGGAAGCATTCAAGGTATATATATACGTGCCACCATGCTGTCGAAACACGCAGATGGATACAGGGTCATTTAGCCAGAATCAAAATGGCTCGGATCGCCGAGTTAGAGAGGCCACACAGGGAGACAGCTGAGCGAAGCCTCCTGGGCGAGATCAGAACTAAGATGGAGGAATACCATGAAGTTGCACAAAAGGAGGTGAATCACTTGGGTAAATACACAGTAGCTCGTTCATTGGGTAAGGGGGAGCATCCTGGTGCAACACTAGCAGCATTGATGCGCCCCCGCCGGGATGACAACGTGGTTCTCGAAGTACAGGATGAGCGGGAACAGAGACTCTGTGCAGCTGAGCAGATATCAGATAGTTTCTTCAGAAATAACACTGAGCTATGTCAGTCGCAGTTATCTTATGATGACAGCGATGCTACAGATTATCTTGCACATATCACTATGCAGAGACTCACTGTCGAACACAGAGAACACCTTATGGCCCCACTGAGCCCGGAAAAGATACGTGCTGCACTTAAGGATATGCCTACTGGCAAGGGCCCTGGTACTGATGGGCTTACAGTGGCCTTTTATAAGGCCTACAAGGAGCTACTTATTCCACAGCTGATCTCCTTATACGAGGAGATGACGGTAGAGAGCTGCATGCCCCCCACAATGAGTGAGGCCCCACTAATCACCATTCTGACACCGGGTAAGCCAGCGTTTGACTGCTCATCCTACCGTCCGCTGTCCCTACTGAATATCGACATCAAAATATATGGGAAGATATTAGCTAATAATTTGGTCCCGTTGTTGCAGTGGGTGGTGGGCCCTGAACAGGCTGGGTTTAATCCAGGGCGTAGCTTGACATTTATCCTCCGGACCCTGTTTGGCGCTATTCATAGATTAGCTCCCGAGGTGCCTGAAGCAGCGGTTTTTCTCAAGGCTGAGAAAGTGTTTGATTCGGTGGAGTAGGGCTTTATGATGTTTTTTTTGTGACGTATAGGGGTCGGGATGTATTTCTCCAATTGGTGTCGGTACTCTACACCCAACCGATAGCGCGAGTCAAGATTAATGTTCTGGTTACCGCCCCCATTGTTATCATGAGCGGTACCAGGCAGTGTGTTGTACTTGATTTCCAATACATGGCTATAAACCTATGAGCGATCATCAGAGCAAGGTCTATGAACTGGTTTACAGCCCTCGCTGTCTTGGGGGGGTCTAAACAGCTCCAGCAATGAGCCCTCCAGCATGCAAATCCCTGTACAGCCAGTAACTTCTTCCAGCGCAGCTGCGACCTCTCCCCATAGTGCCGTGGCCTCTGTGCAGCTCCGAAACATATATACCATGTCCGCTTCTACTTTTTGACAACATGGGCAAGAAGCGGGTGACCGGAACATCGGGCGAAGTGCAGCTGGAGTGAGATATGCCCTGTGCAGTATGTTATGCTGAATATATTGGAACTTTGTATTCTGTGACAGCCTTCTGGGGTAAACAAGCACTTTCTCCCACTCTCTCGAGTTGAGTTCTCTCCCATATCTCTCTCCCAACTCCTACGGACAGCAGCCAGGGGGTCATGTGTGGTATACGCTAAGGCACAAACTAGCCATGTGATGAGTCTGCAACCACTGCCTATTATGTACATCATGTGTATTAAAGGGTGCTGGTCGAGATCAGTATCTGTAATGCCCCAGAGTCTCCCCAGAGTAGCCAGTAAACTGCCATAGGCCAGAAAATGACCAGCCAGGAGCTCGTGTTTCTACCACAGTTGTTCATATGGTAAAAGTACCCCATCCAGAAAATATGTTCCCAGTGTGCCCACTCCCCCCACCTCCCAGGCCTCCATCCCTGCTCTACCCAACATATCGATAAAGGTAATAACAGAACATAAAGGAATCTCAGGTGAGTATCTAGGAATGTGTGGCATAAGTCACAGACTGTGGTTGTAGCTCTTGAATTTCACCCGCATCAGCCTAGTAGCGTCTGGTGGGAGTTTTGCATGTGGCAAGGAAGTCTGCTGAGCCAAATGCTGCACACCCCCAGCCACAAGGAATCCCAGTTCCTCTGTATGCTGTCTCGCCAGCCAACACTCAGGCCACTGCAGTTGGACTGCCAAATAGTAATGCTCAAAAGACAGAGCCCCTAACCCTCCCTTGTCCACAGGTAACTGCAGTTTCCTGAGTGCAACTCAGCGTCTCCCCTTATTCTGAATTTAACTCATGGAATGTGGGTCTAGGAATGTGAACTGGGAGATTATTGAATTATTAAAGTAAGCGAGGAAGTATCACCATGTTAGTCTGCAACACCCTACCCTGAACCGTAGGAGGTAAGGTGCTCCAAAATGCCATTTGGGGACGCAACAATGCTATGGCACTCATAAGGTTCCCATCTGTTAGGTCATTCGTCTTGTGGTAGAAGTTTATACCCAGGTATCGGAAGGTACGAGACTCCCATCGGAGGGGTGGGAACCCACAAGGAAATGTTGCTATGGACAGTGTGGGTTCAGTGGAAACAAACAGGACTTGGCCCAGTTAACCCCTAGGCCTGAAGCAGCATGGAATTCCTGCAGTGTAGTTATGAAGCCATTACACCCTCTCCAATGTATTGGATATAGATAAGCATGTCAGCTGCATACAATGACACAACATGGGTCTCCTCATTCAATGGGATGCCCCAAGCCTGCCCATGCAGCCGGAGTCTCTGTGCCAAGGGGTCCATTGCCAAAGCAAATAGCAATGGGGACAGTGGGCAGCCCTGCCTCATCCCTCTGCAAACTGAGAGGGAAGGAGAAATGCAATGACCAATTTTCACTCGCATCATGGGCTCTTTTTAAAAAAATGAAATTTAATTTTAAATTTTTTATTTCATATACCCATAGAAATCCAATTACAATACATATAGCGGTTCTTACATATGAGATTAAGCAATACATTAGGCCTATAAAATATACACAGCGGCTCTTATAAATAGTATTATTAGAATAAAGGGAGGAATATCATAAATATTATAAATACAGTAGAGGCTTAGTAAAACAGTCAGATAAAAAGAAAAGCCCGGATGGTAGAATTTCCTAATTCCATACATTAAGTTGATATACACCTGGTTTAGGATACATCCCACAGGCCGACACTTCTTATCCTACCAGGGCATCCCACATTCTTTCTCCACCTTACGATAGGTGACCAAATTGCCCACCCGAGTTTTCTAGCCTCCCTACCCCTGCACGCATATAATGCGGTTTCTTGATTATATATCCCCAAGAGGCGTGCTAACCATATTTATAAGGTGGGGGGATCAGCGTCTTTCCATCTTGCTGGGATTATTATCCTAAACACAGCTGTGCCAACAAATACAAAATATTTCTCTGTGGTATCCAGGCCAATATAGCTATCGTAGCCCATGAGCATCAGGGTGGGGGATGCGTTAATCCTTCGGCCTAATAGTCCCTCCCAAAAACCCACCACCTCGTTCTTGAGAGAGAGCAGCCTGGTGCAATCATAAAACATATGTATTATCGTCGCGGGCCCCTCCCCACATCTTGGGCAGCTATCACCTACTCTCTTGCCCAGTTAAAAAGCTTGGCAGAGGTAAAATACAGGTTGAACACAGTTTTATAGTGTTGTGCCTTAAGATTGGTTGATCGAAATATTTTGGCCGCTAGTGACAATGCCATATCTACATCAACATCAGGATTATTCAGTTTCCCCGCCCTGTTGGTTTCAGTTTTTTCTAAATCATCTGGGACGCTTTTTAACAGCATACTATAAATATTTTTAATCCTGTTGCCCCTTTGTGCAATTATCTCCAATAGTGGTACTTTTTCGAGGGGTATTGCCGATCTACAGCTAGCAAAAAATTCTCGTATTTGTACATACTTAAAGTATTGCCTATCGGAGATCCCAAAATCCTGTTGCAGAGCAGTGAAAGGGCGTAGCTGGCCTGACACGTATAAGTCACCTATTGATACTAGGCCTAACTGTTCCCAGTGCTTTCCCATATTATCATAGAAAGGGTGCGGAAAGAAATGCGATCGCCACACAGGGGTATAACGGCTAATTTTTGGGATCACCTTAGCCTTACGCACCCTAGTCCATATTTCCCAGGCACTATGCACCACCTTAAATCGTACCTTCTTGTAGTAGCTTTGCTCTACCTGTCGTAGGAACAGTCCCATAGCGTCCCTCCCTAAGGTAAGTTCATATATCATTGGAATCCTGGCTTTTCTTTCCTCCTCTGTCTCTTTGCTTATAGCCAAACTGAATAAAATAGACATCTGGTGTAAAAGACTCGCCCAGTGATAAAATGTAATATTAGGAAACGCAAGCCCGCCCTGTCCTTGTGGGAGTGTCAGATATTTTAGGGATCGTCTGACTTTCCCATATTGCCAGATAAAGTTTGAGAACATGGATTCTAGTGCCTTTAAAATTACTGCATCTATAGCGAGCGGAATAGAGCGAAACATATATAGAATTTTTGGCAGCATTGTCATTTTAAGAACTTTTCCTCGCCCAATAACAGATAGGTGCAGCCCGTTTATCCGTTTAAGATCTGTGGATATTGTTTTTATCAGAGGGTTAAAGTTAGTCTTAACTATTGTGTCTATTTTCGATCTGATTCAGACCCCCAAATATGTAGCATTTTCTACATGCAGAGGATCGTTAAAAGTTATATTGTCTGTACATATTACCAATGTTTTACCTTCATTCAGAGAGTAGTCTGATGCTTGCCCATACTCTTTGGCAATAGCCGCGGCTTCCCTGGTTGCATCAGTCGTATTGGTGGTTAAAATGGCAATGTCATTGGCATAAGCCAAGATCTTGGTCTCAAATCCTCTAAAAACAATCGGTTTGATCTCCTGGCTTCTTAAAAACTTCTCTATCAGAGGTTTTATGTACAGAGCGAATAGAATAGGGGAACAGGGACATCCCTGTCTGGTTCCCCTTGATATTAATATACTATCCGATTCTTTTCCCATCAGTTGTAGCCGGGCTCTAGGGTCCGAATACATTGCTTTAATGGCCCTGATGATTCGTGGGCCAAAGCCCTTTAGCTCCAATAGCCCCCACAGGAATCTCCAGGCCACCCGGCCAAACGCTTTTTCGGCATCAAGGAGGATCATGGCCATCTGTACCCCGTTGCAGCCTGGATATCAAAAAGTGTTATAACCCGCCTGATGTGATCGGTTGTCCCTTTCCCGGGGATGAAGCCATGCTGCCAGGGTGAGACCAGATGGCCAATGACCCTCCCTAGCTGAGTAGCCAGTATTTTAGAATATAGTTTAGTATCCGTATTGATGTCAATGATATAGGCCTATATGAGGCTGGATTATCTGTCTGTTTGCCTTTTTTAGGAAAGATGATAATGTCTGTCTCCTTCCAAGATTCTGGTGTGTGCCCACTATGTTGCACCCCCAAAAACAGGTCCAGTAATATGGGGGCTATTGCCGTTTGTATTAGTTTGTATACCTCTAGGGGAATACTATCGGGGCCAGCAGCTTTCCCTGATGGTAGTTCATGTAATGCTGTTACAACCTCCTCGAGTGAGAAATCTCTGTCCAGCTCGTCCTTAGCCTGACTATCCAGTAGAGGCCCTAGTTCTGCTTCTGTTATTTTAGATGAGATTTCCTGTGCTGCCCCAACGTCTTCCTTATATAGGAGCTGATAGTATTCCTGAAATACTCCCAAAATATCATTGATCTCTGTATATGTTTGACCGTCCTTTCTTATAGCGGATATTAGATTCTTAATTTTTTTTTGCCTAGTGCGTAGGACAAGCAGTTTCCCGACTAGTTCCCCGGTCCCATATAGTTCCTTTTGTTGTTTGATACACTTCGTCCGATTTCTGGGTAAGCCAGCTATTTATTTCGGCCTTAAAGGATATAATCCAAAGCTGGGTTTCTGCTGCTTCCTGTCCCTGAGTTATTAAAGTCATATGCTCTTCTTCTGCATTGGCCAGTTCTGCTACCAGCCGCTCATTCTCTAGACGGGACTGTTTCCTTGCACGTGCTACAAAGCTGATTGTTTCGCCCCTTAGGGCAGCCTTAAAGGTGTCCCAGACTATATTCCGGCTAGCACTATATCTATTGATATCAAAGAATTCCTGAGCCCAATTCTTGATATGATCAATATAGGCATTATTAATGAGAAGCTTCCTATCAAAGATCCATTTACTACGTACCTTATTGGGCATTTCAACCTCAATATTTAATATCAGCGGGTTATGATCTGAAGTCACTTTTGGTAGCTTTCTGATCCCCACTTTATTAACCAGATTCGTTGAGACGAGAAAATAGTCAAGTCTGATGTACTTTTTGTGAGGTCAAGAGTAGTAAGTATACCCTGAATTGTTGGGACTTTTAATACTCCAGATGTCGACCAGACCATGACTGTTAATAAGGGATGTCAATGCTCTATATACACTGGGCTTTCGCCCCTGGTACCACTGGTTACTGTGAAACTCAGCTGATATATTAAGATCACCACAGATAACCAGAGGACAATGCCAGGTTGCCAGTTCTACCTCGAGGTCTTCAAAAATCCCCGGGTCATCTTGATTTGACTCATATATTGCACAGATTGTGTAGCCTAGCTCTAGTTCAACCACTGCCCACCGCCCTAATGTGTCTGACAATTTATGCTTAGCCTCCCCCATAGCATCATGGGCTCTACGTATAGGAGAAGGACCTGGCTGTGCAAGCGACCCATGATACCAAATGCCATCAAGGTCGAGAACAGGTACCTCCAATCCTCTGTATTGAAAGCCTTCTCCAAGTCCAGTACCATACATGCTGCGTACGGCCACCAGACTGAAGAAAACTCCATCACTCTATGCAGACGGCGGATGTTTAAGGCGGTGGATCGACCAGTCACAAAGCCGGTCTGGTCTGGATGCATCAGACGCAGTATGTACTCAAATAGTCGGCTTGCTATAACCTTGCTTAGGATTTTGTAATCAGACCCTAGCATAGATAGTGGCCTGTAGGAGGCAAGCTCCAGGGTGTCCTTTGGTAGACAGACTAAAACAGATTCCCACAGCGGCGGCAGCAGTTGCCCCTCTGCCTGGGCCTCCTGATATAATTCAAGCAATTTGGGAGCTAGATGGTGTTCGTATGCCTTATAAAACTCAACTGGGAAGCCATCCATACCCGGGGTCTTGTTGCTCAGTGCTCCTCGTATGGCTGCCTGTATCTCCTGCAAAGTGAGGGGTGCATTAAGTTCCTCTCTGTCTAGTGGGGTCACTGTTGTCAGTGTGACTGATGCTAGGAAATCTTATATGGCACCTTGCGATCCACAGGAGGTGGGTCATAAAGAGCATGGCAATGCGCAGTGAATGCATTATGTATATCAACTTGATTTGTGACCACAGACCCCTAGAGAAGTCTAATCATTGTGATCGGTAGTATTGGAGTAGTGCTATGTAAAAGCCAGGCCAACAGACGAGCTGACTTGTCTCCCTCCACATGCATTTTCGCTTGGTATGCCTGAAAGTCTATGCAGCGTAGTTGTTTGACAAGTCGGGCATGGCAGTCGAGTGCCACTGTTAAGGCCCCCACCTTCTCATGATCTGTTCGGGCCTTGGTCTCTAGTCCATCCAAGGAGGACTCAATGTTGATCAGCTACTTTTGTAGTTCTGCTCTCACCCCCCACATTAAATTGGATGCAGCGACCTCTAAAGACTGCCTTTATTGCCTCCCAGTCCGCTAATTTAGAACTAGATGTGCCCCAGTTATTGGACAGACATTGGGGCAGGGTTTCATCCATCACATTTTGTAAGACCTGGTCTTCCAGCATGGTAGGCTGCAGGCACTAAATAGAGACTGGCGGCTGCGGCACTCTTCAGTCCAGTTGAATCTGTAGAGGGTTATGGTCAGAGAAGGTCTTCCCCAAATACTCCGCCCCTGTTGCTAAGATTCTGGTAGCCGCATCACACAGTATCATATCTAGGTGGACATGTAAGTTGTGCGGGGGGAGTAATAAGAGAATTCTCTAGTGTCTGGGTAGAGCGACCTCAATCAGTCTAACAAGGACCAGTGGCGGAGCCACTAGGTAAGACGGGCAGCTGATGTTACCACTGGGGAGTTGGGGAGAGGTAGGTGTGAGCTATCCAGGTGTGGGATGAGCACACAACTAAAGTCCCTTCTGAGTATCCACGGAATTTGAGCCCATTTAGTGAGTATTGTGCATAAATGTGAGAGGTAGGTCGGCTGCGCCACATTAGACGCATATATGTTGCCCAGTAAGACCTGCTTGCCATCCAGTTGTCCCTCCATTAACACATAACATCAACCTCAGATCCGATTTGGCAGAAAGGAACTCCCGGCTGGACCCATATCAGGGCACCCCTGGAAAAAACTGAATACATGGTGCAAAAACAGTGCCCTTGCCAGCGCTTTTGTAGCCAGGTATCATTCCCCCTAACCACATGAGTCTCCTGTAGCAGTGCGGTCTGCGCGCCCCTCATTCTGACATATTGCTGAACCGTGTGCCTTTTCCTTGCAGTGCCTATGCCACAGATATTCCACTTGATTAGAGTAACTCTAGACACCTTTCAAGTGCAATCCTAGGGTGCGCTCCAGCTGGAGACACTAACCACTCGACTGCACTCCCACAGCCAGACATAAAAGTTATGCATTATGGGAAGGGAAATGATATCTCACCGCATGACTTCTCAAACAATAACAACAAAGCCCACAACTCCCTCCCCAAGGCAACCTCAGTACACGTGGTTGCTCAAACAGTTAAGTACATTCCCACAAATAGGGTGCTCCTAATTGTGCACTAGCATGCACAAGCATCGCCCAGGAGGTAGGCAAGGAGGGTAGCTAGCCTAACCACATTCTTCACTGCACCCGGGCAGACTATGAAGGTCACCTGTACCAAGGCCTTTGAGGAGACCCCCTGTATCAGCCTCAGTACACTTAAACAATGGGAAGCTTTCTGGTATAAGGCTACAGAGCACACCTCGTACTTTCCATCTGAAAGTTATCACAGGATCTCTTCAGCAGTTTGTGGGGATCACGTCGGGCATCACCACAGAGGCCCTGCTACCAATGGAACGGTTCGAGTCTGCGTCAGATCATCCTTCCTCTGACACGTGGACAGAGGATAGGAAATGGTCTTCCCACAGTGTGGCTGCTGCCGTTAGAGCAAGGGCCTGTTCCTCTCTGGCTTGTTTTGGGGTGGAGGCCCCATGAATCTCCGCACTGGCAGCAGCCCGAATCTAGCTTCTCATCACTGGCGTCCCGGGGAGACTGAGGCAGAGGTCTCGTTTTGTCGCTGCTTCAACCAGTCCCAGGCATCTCATGGTTCTGTGAAAAAGTAAATGGTGTTGTGCACCATAACTTTGAGCGTAGCCATGAAAGGAAGTGAGTAGCGGATAACAATCTGACTTAATTTTTGCTTCACTTCCAAGACTGAAGTTCTGCGCTGCTGGACCGACATGGTGCAATCATGAAAAATAAACACTTGTGCATTTTCATATATAAGGGGAGAAATGTCCTTGCCCACTTGAAATATGGTGTCCTTGTCCCTATAATTCATGATGCGGGCCACCACAGGCCTGGGATGGGCCCCAGCCAGAGGTCGACGTGCCAGCACCCGGTGGGCGCGCTCAATGATGAAATCTGTGAATAGTTGATCCAGGGCCACCTTCTGTGATAACCAGGTCTGAAAGGGGCCAGTGCCCTCCGCCCATTCTGACATGCCTACTATACGGAGGCTATTGCAGCGCGAAGGCCCCTCTGAGTCCTTTGCGTGGGCCTCAAGTTCCTGAACCTTCGTCGTCAGGGTGCGGACCTGATCCACCAGATCCTTCACAGTTGGGCGAATCTCTGTAATCTCATGCTCTGTGTGCATGACTCTGTCTGTCAACTTTCACTGGTCTTCATGCTGCAGGCCAAGCTCAATCGCTGCAGCGTCTACCCTGGCATGTAGGTTGTGCCTGGTGTCAGCAATAGCATCCAGTATTTTATTGAGCTTGAGTTCCATGTATTCAGTTGTTGATGACACATCTGGGGGCAGGGACTGGTTAGGGAGCTCTGCCACATCGCTATTCTGAGGCTGTGGCCGCTGGGGGCCGTCGCCTCCTCTGCAACCCATGGTCAGGCACGGTTCACGGCCCGTTCCAGGGAGGAAGAGCTCCTGTGGAGTCTCGATCTTTTAGGAGTGGTAACAGGTCAGGTGGTCAAGTATCAGGGACCCACCAAACCCCCTCTCAGATGAAGTCCAGGTGATGGGGCGACACGAGCAGTCCCATAGGGCAGGACGACGTAGAGTCCTACTGGGATGTCCCCTCCACGTCATTTCCAGAGCCTCCTGCTTCTTACTATTTAACTCTCCTGCAATATGGCCTCCTGGTTAGCCTTCTTGACTCATAGTATGATGGGTCCTGACCAGGCCTGGGCGTAGTTCGCAGAGTTTTGCTACGCGTAACTCTGCGAAGTTACAAAAAAACTCCACGAAGTTCCACAAGTGGCGGAGTGCAATGCAAACTGCAGTTTGTTCTGGTATTCCTGCCGCTCGGGTAGAAATTCTAACCGAGCGGCAGCTCGCGCTCGTGAACTCACCGTTCGGGATCGCGAACTTACCGCTCGCGATCGCGAGCGAGGAAAAAACTCCGCTGCACATCGTAAAGCGGAGTTTTCTGCACTCCGCGAGCTCTGCGGAGTGCGGAGTGCAGAAAACTCAGCAAACTCCACGAACAGAGCGGAGTTCACCATCCAGGCCTAGTCCTGACCCCAGGTACAGCAAGTACAGGCAGTCTGATGCAGGACCCGCCACTCCCCTATCTCTGTCATACAGGGGGGCACGAGCATTCCCAGCGCTGCATACACAGATATGCGCAAGCCCATCCTGGGGGATCTTGGTGAGGAGGGGAAGAAAAACTCCTCCTATTCCCTACTCCCCTCTGTTTAGTTCAGGTTCCGCTTACATCTCAGCTCTGGGCCTAGCATATACCCGTACAGAACCTCCATGCTTCTCACAGTAAGTGGCAGCCTTCACCAAGATCTTAGTCACTGGCTTCTGCATGCAGATATAGTTCCACTTATGACCATTATGGTCAGGCTTCCAGCCTCTGCCTTCTTGTGCAGGCTATTATAACGTGGTTTCAGTGGAGAGGGGGGAGAGATAGATAAAGGACCTACCTACCTATCTTGACGGCCTCCCGGCTGCAAGTCCGTCAACATATGTAGGACTCAAGGGCCTTCCTCAGTATGCGACGCAGCACACACGCCAGTATCTGCACTGCTGCGCGATGTGCGCTTGATGTCACAAGACAGGGAGCAGGGAAGACCTGGCAAGACCTGGCAAGGCGGTGAGCCACACTATGAAGTGCCATATGGCCTTTAGGGTCATTGTCGACATTGCTAAGTTAGCATGAGCTCTGCTGCCATGATGCTGCTTTTGCACACGTTACTACATGACTTTATTTTGCAAGACTCTGTTTGTGCCTTTCACATGAGAACCGTCTGCTTTCTGCGTTCTCTGCCTGTTCCTGGAGTTTAGTCTGAACACGGTGTGCAAGGTCGATAAACAATGCCCCTTGTTATTCTGTTCTGGTCAGTACCTAGCACCTAGACAAAACATGCTAACACAGCTGCGGCTGATAATATGGGGATGTATGTTGGTTTAACACATACTTGGAGAGGGACCTTTCCAGGGAGAAGAGCTAAGCTGTTCCTATGATGTAGAAATACCATCTAGGCACTAAGGTATGGGGTCTGCTGACAAAGCCCAGAGATCTTCTTTTATATAATAAAACTTCTTCTGGCCAAGGGGAGGGTGGTTAGGCCTTGTAGTCCTTTATCTACAGTCTGCATACGATGACATCCCCCTTTATAATCTATGGACTTGCTACAATGCTAACTGTTTTAGGTTTATGCGTTTTACTGCTGGTAGTGGCTCGTATTCTGCATTATAGAGCACTATAGTTAAAATAAACATTTTGAACTATAACAGTGACTCTGTCAATTCTTATTGTGGACAGGTACGAGTGAGTGAGCGAAAGGGTATGTCTTGCTACCGCAATTCCTGAGAGAGTCGGGAGTGTTGTGTTCTGGGTTGTCCAATCATTTGCAGCTTCGTGATTATGTAGAAGAGCGAATGAGACACTATAGCTAGTCAGTTCGGGTAGAAATTCTAACCGAGCGGCAGCTCGCGCTCGTGAACTTACCGTTCGGGATCGCGAACTTACCGCTCGCGATCGCGAGCGAGGAAAGAACTCCGCTGCACATCGTAAAGCGGAGTTTTCTGCACTCCGCGAGCTCTGCGGAGTGCGGAGTGCAGAAAACTCAGCAAACTCCACGAACAGAGCGGAGTTCACCATCCAGGCCTAGTCCTGACCCCAGGTACAGCAAGTACAGGCAGTCTGATGCAGGACCCGCCACTCCCCTATCTCTGTCATACAGGGGGGCACGAGCATTCCCAGCGCTGCATACACAGATATGCGCAAGCCCATCCTGGGGGATCTTGGTGAGGAGGGGAAGAAAAACTCCTCCTATTCCCTACTCCCCTCTGTTTAGTTCAGGTTCCGCTTACATCTCAGCTCTGGGCCTAGCATATACCCGTACAGAACCTCCATGCTTCTCACAGTAAGTGGCAGCCTTCACCAAGATCTTAGTCACTGGCTTCTGCATGCAGATATAGTTCCACTTATGACCATTATGGTCAGGCTTCCAGCCTCTGCCTTCTTGTGCAGGCTATTATAACGTGGTTTCAGTGGAGAGGGGGGAGAGATAGATAAAGGACCTACCTACCTATCTTGACGGCCTCCCAGCTGCAAGTCCGTCAACATATGTAGGACTCAAGGGCCTTCCTCAGTATGCGACGCAGCACACACGCCAGTATCTGCACTGCTGCGTGATGTGCGCTTGATGTCACAAGACAGGGAGCAGGGAAGACCTGGCAAGACCTGGCAAGGCGGTGAGCCGCACTATGAAGTGCCATATGGCCTTTAGGGTCATTGTCGACATTGCTAAGTTAGCATGAGCTCTGCTGCCATGATGCTGCTCTTGCACACGTTACTACATGACTTTATTTTGCAAGACTCTGTTTGTGCCTTTCACATGAGAACCGTCTGCTTTCTGCGTTCTCTGCCTGTTCCTGGAGTTTAGTCTGAACACGGTGTGCAAAGTCAATAAACAATGCCCCTTGTTATTCTGTTCTGGTCAGTACCTAGCACCTAGACAAAACATGCTAACACAGCTGCGGCTGATAATATGGGGATGTATGTTGGTTTAACACATACTTGGAGAGGGACCTTTCCAGGGAGAAGAGCTAAGCTGTTCCTATGATGTAGAAATACCATCTAGGCACTAAGGTATGGGGTCTGCTGACAAAGCCCAGAGATCTTCTTTTATATAATAAAACTTCTTCTGGCCAAGGGGAGGGTGGTTAGGCCTTGTAGTCCTTTATCTACAGTCTGCATACGATGACATCCCCCTTTATAATCTATGGACTTGCTACAATGCTAACTGTTTTAGGTTTATGCGTTTTACTGCTGGTAGTGGCTCGTATACTGCATTATAGAGCACTATAGTTAAAATAAACATTTTGAACTATAACAGTGACTCTGTCAATTCTTATTGTGGACAGGTACGAGTGAGTGAGCGAAAGGGTATGTCTTGCTACCGCAATTCCTGAGAGAGTCGGGAGTGTTGTGTTCTGGGTTGTCCAATCATTTGCAGCTTCATGATTATGTAGAAGAGCGAATGAGACACTATAGCTAGTCAGTTCTGGTATTTTGGGTACTGAGGCGGTAGGAAGGCTCAGCCCCTATACACCGAGGTCCCGTTTTCCTGCGCATAGTTCTGTGAATATGCAGAATCCCTGCAACATGGCGCCATCAACGTTTGGTCTGGTACTTATCTGCAAGACGCCTGAGTAGTGCTTATGCTTGTCCACAATCCCCTCACTTCTGTTCCCGGAGACAGTTGTGACGGTGTAGCCTCCTATATTGAGATTTTATAGGTCTTTCAAGCTTGAATTTTAAAAGGTCTTTTTCTTTCTTTTGCCTGTTGTTGCGCTGCCGCTCGTAGGTTGTTATCCTCTTGTTTTGATTATGGCGGTTGCCATAGTGGGTCCTAACCGCGCTCCGGTTACCACTTATTTGACTCAATATGGAGTCCCTAATGCCGGTGCTTTTCTTATCTTTGTTGTTGAAGTGGATGCTGCACATGGCTTCGAGATATTTTACTCTTGTGTCACCTTTCCGGCAGTGGATGGAAATGATAATTTCTTTCACTGCCACCGCGCTTTCGCAGGATTATCGGCCTTATTGATCTCTTAAAGTTCCGTTAACAGCTTGGCAACACACCATATGGTTTAATGGCGCCCTTCCACACCCTTAGGAAGCGGTCCATTTAGGCCACTTATCAATTGATGGGGCCACATGGCCCGTTTTGGCTGGGTATACCCCGCATCAAAATTATCTTAATGTTACAGTTGCAAAGCTACGCGTATTACATACTTCATTAATACCTGAACATATAGCTGTTATACAGTTCATGTTGCGCCACATGCAGGTGGGTCCACCTGGAGTTGCTGCACAACCACCGGGACCCGGTTGTGTAGCTATCAGTCCTGTCATGATTAATTCAGTGACGGGCAAGCGTCCGCAAAATAAGGACGAGCTTCCTTATTGGCTTGGTGAAAGATTTGGGCAACCCGAAGCTGTTTTTCCAAATACCCCACCTGTGGAGAAACACAGGATTCTGACCATGAGCTTACCTAATGGCTTTTTTCCCGAGTTAGCTGATTGTAACACTTGGGGTAGAGTGTTTGTAGCGGTATATTCGATGTGTATCGGCACCCCCTCAATGATCGTTCTCCCTTCCGTGATTAAATGTGTTCAGGATGAACATGGGGTCGAGGCGGCCCTGGAGTTGGGAATGAGACTAGTGGGAGTGTTCGACATTGTTTGCGATATGATCCTTGCTAATGTGAAGGGTGAAGCTTAAAAGTTGCACAATGCTTGGAGGCTGTTGTTGATGCAGACAAACAGCGCGAATTGCCAAAGATTATTGCTAAAGCTTATAAAACCTTAGGGCGCAATAGTCTGGGAATTAAGCCTTTTACTCAAGCTCAACCTCAACAAAAAGCCCAAACTGATAAGGATGGGCGCCCGTTCTTTCCTAAAAGAACTGGAGAAATAAAAAACAGGGGCAGCAACAACAGAAGCAAGGTTCACATGCTGGTTCACCGACACCTGATTCTTCTGAGCGTACTTATGATTTGCGCAACCGCGCAAAAATTAATACTCCTGATAGATTTCAAGTCCCTGATCAGCGCTCTCCTCGTTCTTTGCAGGACACATCGGACTCTCAAGTCGGTGGTGGGGAGCGCCAGGATCGCGGCAAAGGTGCGACCGCTCAACAGGGACAGGATCAACCTCGACAGTTTGACGTAAAAGCCAAACAAGAGGGACTGCCTCGTTTTTGACCCCCATATCAAAAGAAGAAAGTTGCCGCTTTAACAGTGAAGTATGCCTCAGACGGTGAGAACGCTAATCCTAGACATGGGCAGTGACTCTGCTCAACAGTGCAGCGGAGGTTACCATAGTGCGGGAGGCACTGCGTCCCTGTCTGGAGGTGAGAGCAACTGATACATTTATTACAGTAGAAACAGCAGACACTCGAGTTTCACCCCCGGATAGACTATATGAAATTGTCTTCCAAATTGAGGGTGATATACAGCGCACAAGTACAGCGGTTTTCTGGGAAAATCTCACCTCCTCGTATGACATTTTGTTAGTGGAGGCAGATTGGCCTCCGCCATTTGTTCTGGCCACTTCTAGAGGGAAGGATGTGATACTTCCAAGTTTTTCACGTTACGTCCCTGAGGAAGCTAAACAGGCTTACGCATCTGAGTGGGCATTGGCCCTTGCCCCAGCGATGTACCGTAATCAAGTGGGCTGGGATAGGGATTCACTGGCGCATGAGATACCATTACTGTCTACACAGCCACAACCGCAATATCCGATCAGATGAGAGGCTGAAGCTCCCTTTGTGGCATTCTAACCCAATTGAAATATCAAGGTGTAATTGAATCCTGTGTATCACCAATGCATAATCCTCTTTTTCTGGTATCAAAGCTGGACGGTCCGTATCGCATTGTATTAGATTATCGAAATTTGAATAGTCATTGTCGTACGTTTGCGGTACAGAACACTCACAGCTCTGTGCTAGTGAACAGCATTGTTCGCAAAAAATACAAAACAACACTGGATATATCCAATGGTTTCTACAGTCACAATTTGGCTTCTGAGAGCCGTGACTTGACAGCATTTAGCGCCGTTGGAAATCAAAAAGATTTACACGTTTGCCTATGGGGTATAAGAACAGCCCCAGGGCTTTTGCTGCACATGTTGTGTCTTTGTTACACAGCATAGACCCAGATGCGTTCTCGTACGTAGATTATATTTATCTGACGGACGACGAACTGATACCGCATCTTGTCCGAGTCGACCGAATTATTCTGTCGTTTGCCGACTATGGATACAAATTTAATTTTTCTAAATCATACATTGCTTGTTTTGCGGTGCTCTTTTTGGGCTATGAGCTCAATAATGAAGGTAGGGGTTAGCCCCCCACTTTCTGGAGAAATGTGCACAATTGCAACCTCCGTCTACACTGAAGAAGCTTCAGTCTTTGCTGGGATTTTAAATTTCGGGAGGTCATACATCCCCGATTATGCCCAGCGTATCAAACCGCTCTATGCGTTGATACAACCTACATATTCTTCTGCCCGCTGGCTTCTGCAACATACCTCTATTCTACAATCTTTGCAGTCAGATCTACTAGCAGCTAACTACTTGTTGACGCGTGATAATTCCACGAACCTGGTCATTCGTATTGTACCGGGGATGGTGGGTTTCACTTACTTGACGTTCAACGAAGGAGACACAGTACCTATTGCATACAAATCACATTTGTACACTGCAGCGTAAATGCAATTTTCAAATGTTGAAAAGATTTTGACTGCGGTCCAAATGGCGATTCTGAAAGAATGCTCGCTGGCGCAGGGGAAACGCATTCTTATGGTTTCGCCTATCCCTGCTTTAGAAGCATTGACTAAGGCAAGTGTAACGAACTCTAAAGCTTTACATCCCCGTTGCATACAATGGGCTACTTCTTTGACATTAGCTGATGTCACGTTCATCTTTGATCCTGCTCTTCAGACACAGGAGTTTTTGCAGTATGAACATGTTCATTCTCCTCCGTTGTTGTTGCTTCCTTTGGATGAGTATAAATGTATCATTTATACCAACGGCTTGGCTCAACCGGCCATCGGGTCCAAACATGCTTATTCAGCAGCTTGCGCTATTGTGGCTGGTTCAATTGTAAGTGGTGAATTTAAGTCTTCCATTGTGCATACAGAGCCACTGGGGGACTGTACGGCGCAATTGGCGGAGCTGCGTGCTCTTGTTCTAGCTCTCGAGTTTGCAGATCCTAATGTGAATACCCTTATTGTGTGCGATTCTTACTACTGTGCCCAGTCTTTTAATGACAACTTATTTTTTGGGTTTCAGAATGATTATCGGGACTCTAAAGCCAGCACAATTAAGCATAAAATGCTTTGGGTTCGAGTGGCAGAGCTTAAAGAACGTCTGCCACTCACACAGGTTATTCATACTCTTGGCCATCAGCATGTGGGAGCACATACTGTTGGTAATTCTTTGGCTGATGAGGCAGCCAAATCTGCAGTAGCCATGTGCTCCATTGCAGCAGTTACAAGACCCATGACTAAGATAGATAATGACATTTTGACAGCTATAGCTGCTACAAAGGATGGAACTGATTATCCGCAGGGCTTCCCTTCAAAGTATTCTTATCATTTATCTCCCGAACAAGTTCCTTATGCTACAATTCCATCAGTTGGGGACCGGCTGATTCCCAACATGGACCGCAGACTTCCTTTGATCATAGCCGCACATGAAGGCTTGGCTTCTGCACATGCCGGAGTGTCTGCAACTGTTTCTATTTTACAGCAACGTTATTGGTGGCGTGGTTTATATAAACAAACCCGTAATTATGTGCTTTCTTGTGACATTTGTCAACAAATCAAACCATCTCCGGTTTCACGACCACCACAAACACAGCTATATATATCAAATCAGCCATTTGGCTGTGTATATCTTGATCACTGTGGTCCATTGACTTCTGATACTGCGTATAAATACACTTTTGTTGCAGTTGATTCGTGCACTAGATTCCTATGGGTTTGGCCACAACGCAGCGCTGACGCTCGAAATGTCATTAGAGATTTGCATGTCTTTGTCGGGATGTTTGCCTGTGGCACCTTCCATTCTGACCAAGGACCAGCATTTGCCTCTAAGGCGTACAAGGACGCAATGAAGTCTTTGGGGGTGCTGGTGCAGTTTTCGTCTCCATACAGGCCCAGGGGCAATTCTATAGTGGAGCGAATGAACCGTGACTCAAAGCAATCTTGGACAGCTAGATTCTTAGGTACTGGCAGGAACTGGCTGGCCCATTTGTTTGGAGTTTAACGTGCACTTAATAATCTCCCAAGAAGATCTCTGGGTGGGCGGACCCCATACGAAATGCTCTTTGACATTAAAATGTTTGTGCCAGACCTTGATGGTCTAGACGTTGTGGCGGCAGCAGCAACATTTGACGTAGATAACCATTCTACTATGTTACAGGACCTAAAAGGGACCAGCGGCAGCTACTCTACAGAACATATACCCTCTTCCATTGACACAGCAATGCTGATTCCGGTCGCCGGCTGGCTTACTAAGATTTGAGATCTGGTACGAGAAAAGCTGGAGAACAAAAAAGAATTTGGTCCATCTTATCGTGCACCAGTCCCAGTTCTTGGATTGAAGGGTACTCGTACAGTGATACTACCACCTTTGCCTGGTCGCAAAGAAAATCGATACATTTCGGTTGACAATGTCAAACTACACCATTTGGCTGATTCTGAATAGTGTGACTCCCAGTGTTTCATGTACCGCTATTTCCCTGAATCTGATGCCTTCAGCCTCTTCGACTAATGCCTGTGTCGTTGAGGGTGAGATGGAGACTCCTATTGACCTTTTGCCTGTTGTGCCCTCATCTTCCTCCAACACAGATGTTGAGTATGCTTATCCTGCAGATGAGTCCCACACTGAAGTACCGGACAGTCCTTTACATCTTCATGCTGATGCTGCACTGCCACCGTTAATGAACGTGGGAGCAAGCAGTTATTTTGGGGACTGTACGAGCTTCTCTTATGACTCTTCCTCTTCGTCCTCCTCTGTGACACACCCACCGACAAAAAACAGTATTTTCATCTCTTGGTTCAAAAAGACTTACCTGATCCCACCCTGGACCTACATCTGGTTGGTGCGTATACTGATTTTCCTCTTCATGTCGATTGGGTTTGTGACAGTGTTCTTCTTGCTCATCAATGGTCATTATTTGCCAGAACGCTCTGCTGTGAAATTGGCTGATGGAATTCTGGCTCCCCATACATCGTCCCATATCATGAAACGTGATCAAGCCCTTGTGAAAATTTCGGCTTCCCCTGTTGCTGATGGCATAGTTTGGGATAAAGTTGCATTCGAAATCCATGGTCCGACGGAAGTCCTCAAGATACCATACGTGTTTCACGTTTCATTAGGAGATGTGGTAACACAGGACATACATTCTGATGATTGGGATGCACAAGCAGTACATTCATTGTTTTCTGATTTAAAGTATTATGCTGCCTTTGATGCTGAAGATTTGTATTTAAATTCTGCCAATTATGCTGATTTATTATGTTATCAACATTATGGCCATCATTTCTTGCACAAAACAAACACGTTAAGACCTGTTTTTAATTACACGCAGTGGGAACATTGTCCAACTCCCTTACTGGGAAGTTGCAAAATGCTTAGAAATAAGTTCACCTATTTCACTGATTACAGCACATCCAATCCAGAGTCCTATTTCTTTAGGGTGAAATTGCAGTCTCAATCTAAATTTATTTTGACACACACGAAGTTAATATATTCAAATTCGTTTAGAACTGAATTGGCCTTACAGGGTTATGATCACTGGAAAGATACCATTGATATGAAATCAATTTGGGGCACTAAAGCTTGGCAGGTCCAGGGAACCTAAGCTTTGCATCGTGCATGCCTAATTCCGACTCAATTATTATTTTTAAATGACACAGTGCACCAAACTACTTGTTTTGGCTTGGCTACTGCCAAAGATCTGAATATTCCGTCCATTCCTTCATTGGCTGAGTATAATAATTGGCACTGTTTCGAAATGACAGTTTAAATATCTCTGATGTTGACCCCTCATGATGGTTGTTGTGGCAAACCAATTCTAATGCTTGTCAACTGCGTTTTCATAATGCAACAACCGGTTTCACACAAACTAGACCTGAACCCCGTTACCCAGATTCACATTCAGTCACCACATATTCGATGGGAAAATTGTGTCAATAATGGTTGGAACACTCCACTCTGTCATCGGTGAAACAACACCTGTCTCTCTTGTCGAGCGACATCAATTTGGCTGATTTTATCTTAGGTCCTAAAACTCCCAGATCAAAGAGATTCATTTATGAGGCTTACAATGAATTATGGAAACTTTCGCAGATGGAGGCAGCATTCCGTCTGTGCCAAATTGACAAAGCAAAATTGGAGAAAGTTCTTGCAGTAGTCGACAATAGCATAAATACACTGTCTTCCCGCATTTATACTTTAGATAATATTGTTTCATCTGTTATTGATATTGTTCAAAGTGATGTATCTGTGTTATATCATGGTCAAAATCAATTACGTTCTGTGATGCAATTCGCATGGACGTAACAAACTCTCAAAATGGGAAAAGTACCATGGGATTATTTGAATGCTTCTGCTTTGTTTGTACCATTTAATCTAACTGATAAACAGAGATTCATGTCCATGAAAGATGCTACATACACGCTGTTACACATTGAACAATTAGAACACTTGCCATTTTCTGTAGCGGAGACCGATTCAGCTGTATGTTTAATTCATTACGTTATCCCTCTGCCATTTTCGCTGTTTCAATTTAAATCTTGCATGAAACATTTCCCAATTGGTCGCTTTGAACCCCTGGGTAGTGCATTTCTTCATGAATTATGGTCCCTGCCTTTTACCTACAGAAGTCAACGGGAGGGTAAGGAAGTTTTCCTAACAGGGGATTTGGCTTGTTTTTTTAAAGGAACGCCTGTCCCGGCAATAATTCCCGCTCTCACATTGCTTTCTAACGGCAGTTACCTTATTTTGAATAACCACGAATGCTGTGGCTTACGGGCAGGCATCCCGTATATAGTAATAGTTTCACAACGTGTTACTTGTTGTAGCAATGTGCTTTTTCCACCCCTGCATTGGAATGTAGATAGTTCGATTTGGCCTTCCATTCCGACTTTGAAAACAGATTTCAATAAACTAAGCAGATTCAAAGCGCTATTGTTTCAACAAGAAGTGGCTCTCACTTCGGCTCGAGAGACCTTCGAATTAGAGGTGGCTAGAACATCTAGTGAGATTCAGTCCCTGCTGAACACGAATCTCCCACTTCATTTTGGGGAACTGATACATCAAATATTTAATGCGTCTGACACAGAAAGCCTTGCTCATTTTTTTAAACTTGTGGGATCAGGCCTTGTGACTTCTTTTCAGACGATTTTTGGAGTAATACCGGCCTTTATCCATTCTATTTTTTCTAGCGCCTTTAAAGGTTTCCCCTTAATACTAGCGCTGGCGGGAGGCGTCCTGATTCTTCTGCTCCTGTTACGCAATGGCTGCCCATCATGTGGTGATGCACAGACCCGGCCAATTGCAACTGTACCTTGACCGAATGCAACAACTTTTTGGATGCTTGCCATTAGCGACGCTTAGCGTGGGTTATGGACTAACTTTTCGCTTTGCCTACTTCACTTGCGTGCAACCTGTGTTCTACTGCCAGCGGTGCCCTTTCTATTGGGCCTTGAATTTATGCCTCTCCAATACGTCATGCGCAGACCCGGATTGTGATCTGTTAGTGGGTCCATTACTGGCCCATGACCAGGCCTGTTCTCGGGATGACCGTATGGCGCGTGCGGCTGCGCTTGGAGTGTTGGTGGAGTGGAATATCTGTGCAGCTGCACAGAACCTCTTGCAACAGAGTTTCATCGAATACCACGCAAGTTGCCCGGATATGCTCTTGGAGGCATCGGATTATGAGGAACACGTGTGTTCCTTCGAGCTGTTACATTGGATGGCATCCCTATTTGCTACAAACAAGAGGGATGACCTTTTGGAACGTATTGCATTCTTAAGTTCACGTACTTTGATGGATTTTCAAAAATTTTAAATGACAAAATCTTTTTTTTTTTTTTTTTTTACAATTTTCCAATTTGGTTTATTCGAGCGCTTCTAGACTCTATTTACCTTTGAACTCTGTTTGGGTCTTTTATCTATATGCTACAACCTGGCCATGGGGAGGGTGTCATATGGCCGTTAGGGTCATTGTCGACATTGCTAAGTTAGCATGAGCTCTGCTGCCATGATGCTGCTTTTGCGCACGTTACTACATGACTTTATTTTTCAAGACTCTGTTTGTGCCTTTTACATGAGAACCGTCTGCTTTCTGCATTCTCTGCCTGTTCCTGGAGTTTAGTCTGAACACGGTGTGCAAGGTCGATAAACAATGCCCCTTGTTATTCTGTTCTGGTCAGTCCCTAGCACCTAGACAAAACATGCTAACACAGCTGCGGCTGCTGGAAACTCGTGCTTTGATATTATGGGGATGCATGTTGGTTTAACACACACTTGGAGAGGGACCTTTCCAGGGAGAAGAGCTATGCTGTTCCTATGATGTAGAAATACCATCTAGGCACAAAGGTATGGAGTCTGCTGACAAAGCCCAGAGATCTTCTTTTATATAATAAAACTTCTTCTGGCCAAGGCGAGGGTGGTTAGGCCTTATAGTCCTTTATCCACTGTCTGCATACAATGACATCCCCCTTTATAATCTATGGACTTGCTACAATGCTAACTGCTTTAGGTTTATGCGTTTTGCTGCTGGTAGTGGCTCCATTACTGCATTATAGAGCACTATAGTTAAAATAAACATTTTGAACTATAACAGTGACACTGTCAATTCTTATTGTGGACAGGTACGAGTGAGTGAGCGAAAGGGTATGTCTTGCTACCGCGATTCCTGAGAGAGTCGGGAGTGTTGTGTTCTGGGTTGTCTAATCATTTGTAGCTTCGTGATTATGTAGAAGAGCGAATGAGACACTATAGCTAGTCGGGTCTGGGATTTTGGGTACTGAGGCGGTAGGAAGGGTCAGCCTCTATACACTGAGGTCCCGTTTTCCTGCGCATAGTTCTGTGTATGTGCAGAATCCCTGCAACAGAAGCGCATGTCAAAGCAGTGGGCGGAGAGGGGGGAGGCAGCCTCCGATGGCCACCTGACCCCACTTCCTCGATAGTACTCACTGTTGGAGGTTTGGCGTCTCCTCTCTCACAAAGGGCTGCATGCTCCGTATCTGCATGTCAGGCACATTGATCCAACCCAACATGGATTTAGGGTCAGTAGGCTGTGCCTCAGTGCCCCACTGTGTCGCAGTGGTGTATGGCAACTTCAGCAGTCGCCACACCGCACATCCCCGTTGGCATGCAGGAAGGCCTCTTCTAAATCCCAGGCCCTGTTACAATACAGCCAGGCCTGGGAAGGTGCCGTTCTCTGGCTGGCTCATTCAGGCAGCCTGCATCCATACAGGGTGCTGCAACTCAGTGGTGACCAAACCAGGGCCCCTGAGCAGGGATGGTGGCAGGCCATCACAGGTCCGGGGTTCTCCAGACAGAGAGATCTTAGAACCCATCCGTTATCGTACCCTGGCTTGCCACCCCTATTGAAAGACTACTAACGGTAAGCCATAAGCACCAACTGCTTTATGGCCCATTCACATCCCATTCATGCACCACACACAAGACTTTCATATCGTCTGCCAGGGGCCCAATCCAACTGATCAGTGCACTCACATCAACATACCACCGCCATTAAAGGGCGCATCACATTCATACACCACAGGACGGAATCCTCATTCAAGACAACCTCTCCAACCAGTCATCCTCAAAACTCCATACAAACACACCACAAACAACCCTCTTTAAAAACATATGTCCAGACATGTTGACGGTTGTTGCATCCACAAACTTGACAAATTAATAAACAGTTTCACTACATTTTTACTATCTGCCAAGTACCCGCCTCTGTCTACATTCTGAACATTACTGAACGCGTGCCTTGTGAACCTTTACTAACTGCTCCCATGACAGCCACATGAGGTTCAGGAAGACATGTCTTACATGCGCCTTTAGTACACTCACTGTGCTAAATTCAACTGCTTCCAGTTTGTGGATGAAAGTTGGGGGTGTCCAAGAATACTTTTCAAGGCCTACATTTGTCGAACTGAGTGAGTGAGAAAGACTGCCTAAGTTCCATGAAAAGTACTTCATAAACTAATTTTTTTTTTAAATTGTTTTTGGCACACAAGTTAGTTGGTGAAAATTTAGTATATGTCATTTCCACTGTTATGTGCAGTGATGTGCCTGTAATGCACTTGTCGTACGGCAAACTGAACATCTACTAAGTACAGACGGAGAATAAACATGGCAAGCAGGACAAAGATTTTACCCATACGTGTAGAGGTGGGTTCAGAGTTCTCTGTACTGTTATGATTTTTTTGTAAAGCGCACTATCACCTGGGAAGGCATCCTGTAGTCAACGCAGGAGCAGTCAGGGCTGATCCATAGATTTACCAAGTTGAAGAGCCAAGTGTTCAGCTTTGTGCAGAATGCAATGATTTTAGAGATGGCACAGATGTGTTGGGACAGGTCATTCCGCCCTTTTGGAGCCAATTAGGAGAAATCACTTCTCCTTGTTCTGGTGCAGTGTATTCATGGAATGTGACACTTCTGTCAATAGTAAAAATCCCTTTGGACTCTTTTAAAGCATACAGTAATCCCTACTAGCATCCAATCACAATCCACTCACCAGCACCCATCAGAAACCAAAAACATAATATAAAGACTGTCATGTATTTCTTATTTATTAGGATCTTTTCAATTTCAAGTATCAAAAGTTATCTATACAAAACACATATATCATCAATTCATATATATTAAAAACATTTCATACACATTTAACCCGTTAAGTGCTTCTGTCGGCCAACGGCCGTCGCGAGCACTACCTCGGTAGTGCTGCGCACGTCCGTTGGCCGACGCGGCCCCGCCCGCTTAATAGAACGTTCCGCACTGGCGCGGAACATTCGAAGCAGTTAACCGGTTAAAAAGGGAGAAATTTTATCATACTCTAAAATCATCAACAACCCGATACATTAAGAGAACACTCCAAGTACATAGGAATTTTTGTTACTGAAATCCTAATTTTGATGATACATAGAATTCCTTTACTCCTATTTTGGCTTGATGTTACTTGGGTGTTTTCGTCAACAAAGCGACGCGTTTCGGTGGTATCGTTATATTCACCACCTTCTTCAGGCTAAAAAACTATTGTTCAATGTCTCCCACAATATTGTTCCGATGCACAATCAGCTGAAGGAAGAAATATCTCTCCTCCCCAATGACGGCTTCCTTTGTCAGATGAGCCGCAATATTATTACTCAGGATAAGGGCATATACATGTTCCCTCAAAGTTTTCTCTCACTCTGTCAATTTCTTAAAAAATAGCGATCAGAATAGGACGATGCCCAGGGACCACAACCTCACTGGTTATACTGCATCTGTTTTAAAAAAAAACAGAATATCCTTCGCCACCGGAGCTATGGCCCTCGAACCTTCGGATAGTCTAAAAAAAGTTTATGGACTTCAAGAAAGACGACCCTTTATAAATTGGTGCATTCAGCGTCTCCAAACAGACTACCGGGACTCAAAAGTCTCCTCACGTACTCCTTTCTCCTGCTCTTTAATCGGTGTCACCGAGGGTGACATTGAACAATAGTTTTTAAGCCTGAAGAAGGTGGTGAATATAACGATACCACCGAAACACGTCGCTTTGTTGAAGAAAACACCCAAGTAACACCAAGCCAAAATAGGAGTAAAGGAATTCTATGTATCATCAAAATTAGGATTTCAGTAACAAAAATTCCTATGTACTTGGAGTGTTCTCTTAATGTATCGGGTTGTTGATGATTTTAGAGTATGATAAAAATTCTCCCTTTTTAAATGTGTATGAAATGTTTTTAATAAATATGAATTGATGATATATGTGTTTTGTATAGATAACTTTTGATACTTGAAATTGAAAAGATCCTAATAAATAAGAAATGCATGACAGTCTTTATATTATGTTTTTGGTTTCTGATGGGTGCTGGTGAGTGGATTGTGATTGGATGCTAGTAGGGATTACTGTATGCTTTAAAAGAGTCCAAAGGGATTTTTACTTTTGACAGAAGTGTCTATTTTTGGTGTCCTAACCCTTTGGTGTAGTAGGACCCCTCTCTTTTATTTTGGTATTCATGGAATGTGTGCAGGCATGATTCAGGGAGAGCAAAGGTTTCTGGAAGGTTACTGAAATCTGAGGAAGTATTGAGGTATGCTGGGCCAGTGCTGTGTAAGGCTTTGAATGTGTGCATCAGGAGTTTGCAAAGAGCTGTTGGATGGGGAGCCAGAAAAACTGTTTGAAGTGCAGGGTGTGTGTGTGTGATGTTGATGGAGGAGGCTGCCTGCTGCATTCTGTATGGTTTGGAGTTCTCAGCTTAGTTGAGTGAAGGAGTAATTCAATATTGGGGTGAGTGCAGCGCAAATGGGTTTGAGTCCATAGGTAAAGATGAAGTGTTGGCATGTGTATCTGTACTACTTGGACTATCTGCCTTCTACCAATCAATATTCCTGTGAAAGCACACCGAATCTAAGCTTATCCTACCCATTTATGTCTCTGTCCCCTTCAAAGTCCTGAATAATTCAATATACTTGCCAAGTGAACACTAACTAACTCCTTGCATTGCTAGCTACTTGAAGCTCAAGAAAACGTTACTTTCATGTGGGTTCAGTGCACTTATTGTGCAAAATCCAACTCCTTACAGTTTGTGGATGCAAGTTGGGGGTGACAGAGAATGCCTTTCGAGGCCTACATTTCTGGAACTGAGTGAGCATATCTACCTTTGAAACTAAGGCACACATGCTGGGGAAGTCTAATGTCCCCTAAAGTAATAAGCTAAACAAATGTCCTGTGGGACACAAAAACAGTGTGAAAACTCAATTAATAATTTGTATTATACTCAATGTTATTGAAAAAGGGTAAAGGATGCTATATCTTGTATGATGTTAATTTTCTAATTTTTAGTATATAAACAATATACATTTCATTATGTATCAAAATTAGTGCAGATGACAGTGCTCGGACAGTGAACTAATATGTATACAACAACATAGAACAAGGCACTGAACAGATCCCAAGGTTGGATATGATTTTATATCAAACAAACGTAAGCAGAGATTCTGGGGTATATGTACAAGAACTGACGCTTACCATTGCTAAACCTAGTTAGCGGCAGTTTACTTAACGCAGCCTATCACCAAAAACTATCGCCCTGTTAGCTGCATGGCAATAGTTTCAGGTAGCCGCAGTGAAAACTGCTGCTAACACTAGCGTAAGGTGATACTAATTCTGGCGTTAGCGGGCGAAAACTGACAAAAGGCCCATTAGCGGCAAAAAACCTCACGTTAGTCAGCCCAACGTGACTTTTTTGTCTCTAGAGGCAAAAATAGCCTTTAAGTCCACCTCCAATGAAAAATAGGAAACAAAACCAATGGAATGCAGAATGGAGCAGCCAGGGCCAAGTGCAGTCCCAACAGCCCCCAACAGCCAGGATGACCAGTCAGAGTCCCAGACGAAGAGGAAATTCAGGGCTACAATCATGAAAAGAGGCGTATCACTGGCAAAACCAGTGATGCATCATGTATCATTGCGCACTCCTTGCAACACAATGGCATTCAAAACCTTGAAAGCACGAACAGTCCGCATGGCCTGGTGGCCATACCGGGCCTGCTTCTGGGACCCGGAGAGGGATGCAGCGGTGCTGTGGAGTTGCGGGGCCGTGGCGGTACAAATTGAGGTGTTGGCGATCGCCCTTTCCTGGTGGTGAAGTCTGCCAGGTCGCATGGAGTCACGTTGCTGACCTGTGTGAGAAGACCGCCTGGTGCCCGTTGGAGCTGTGAATGGTAGAGGCGCTCCTGCGCACCAACGTAGGGAGGTCTGCATCGCATGCCACGCGGCATCACTACACCGGGGTGCACAGAGTAGATTACCAATGGTGGGCCATGCCTCTCTGCATCACAGGCCAGATATTGTTGCACTGGCTGGACGCTGTGGAGGGTGAGGCCCCTGAGCTGCACCGAACTAAGTGATCAGGAGTGACTGAGCGAAAGGTAGTATATTGTTTCCACGATTCTTAGGGATCAGTGTTGTCATGTTCTGAGGTTGCCAGAATCTATTCTCTCGCCGATAAGAGGAGATTCTAGTGGCACTGTGAGCTAGCTGATACAGTCAGGCTAACATACCCGGTGGGGGTGCACGGAATCAGTCTGCCACCAATCCCACAGTTTATGTTATCCAAACGCGCAGATCATGTATAGGTTATATAGAAACTACACGACATGACATGGCGAGTGACATCACTGATGACATCTCAAATGACAACACTAATGACATCATCCAGTGATTGTGAGTGTTTTCCAAATGTTTATGAGTGTTAAACATATATAATAAGGTACTACAAAAGTACAATTACTATACTTTGTGTACTACTGAGTGATACTATTTCTAACATATATCATGTGAGTAACTGTGTGACTGTGTGTATGTTAGAAATGGGCGTCTCTAGTAACCCTGGGCGGTGAACTCCGCTCCGCTCACGGAGTTTGCGGAATTTTCTGCACTTCGCGTTACGCGGAGCTCGCGGAGTTCTGAAAAACTCTGCTTTGCACTTCCCCGCTCGCGTTCACCAACGTCAAGTTGGCGAGCGAGGAAAATCCACCTCCCGGTCAGATTTTTCCTCGTTCGCGATCGTCAACATCAAGTTGGCGAGCGCGAGCGTGGAAAATAAACCTCCCGGCGAGATTTCTCAACACAGGGGGGTCGGGTTTCTCATTGCGAGTGGTCACGTATGCTCTGACCGCTCGTGTTGAGAAACTGCCCGTACGCATTGAGAAAGCTGCTGCTCGAGTAAACATCTACTGGAGCGGCAGAAAGGAAAGCAGTGCTCGCTTGCGCTGTGCATGGTACCGTTCGCAATGATACCAAAGGGGATGATGGACGGAGCGTTTGAGCAAATCAAACACTCACCCCCAGTCAACTGATCTGAGTTTAATCCATCATCATTCTTTAGCTCACTCCACCACCCCAGTTCAGACATGGCCATATGCAAATCAGTCTGACCCTGTGCCTCATGGGAACAGTCCAGCCCGAACTGCCAAGTTCGGGCTGGACTGTTCCCATGAGGCACAGGGTCAGACTGATTTGCATATGGCCATGTCTGAACTGGGGTGGTGGAGTGAGCTAAAGAATGATGATGGATTAAACCCAGATCAGTTGACTGGGGGTGAGTGTTTGATTGGCTCAAACGTTCCCTCCTTCATCCCCTTTTGTATCGCTTTGGTTGCCCTAAGTTGGCGGGGGTATGCCCAGACGTGGGTCCCTTGCTCACTTTGCCACTGGATTCAAGCAAGCCTGGCTGATGACGGCTGAAATGCCAGAAACCGGTCCTAGGATGCTTGTTTCCGGTCCAGGGAAGACATGGCTTGGCAGTTCGGGCAGGACTGTTCCCATGAGGCACAGGGTCAAGACTGATTTGCATATAGCTGGGTCTGAACTGAGGTGGCAAAGTGAGCTAAAGAATGATGATGGATTCAACCCAGATCTGTGACTGGGGGTGAGTGTCTGAAAGTTTCAGCGCTCCGTCCATCATCTCCTTGTGTTTGCTTTGTTCACCCTAAGTTGGCAGGGTATGCCCAGACGTGGGTCCCTTGCTCACTTTGCCACTGGATTCAAGCTAGCCTGGCTGATGAAGGGTGTTACCCAGAAACCGGTCCTAGGATGCTTGTTTCCGGTTCAGGGAAGACCTGCCTTGGCAGTTCGGGCTAGACTGTTCCATGAGGCACACGGTCAAGACTGATTTGCATATAGCTGGGTCTGAACTGAGGTGGCAAAGTGAGCTAAAGAATGATGATGGATTCAACCCAGATCTGTGACTGGGGGTGAGTGCCTGAAAAGTTTCAGCGCTCCGTCCATCATCTCCTTGTGTTTGCTTTGTTCACCCTAAGTTGGCAGGGTATGCCCAGACGTGGGTCCCTTGCTCACTTTGCCACTGGATTCAAGCTAGCCTGGCTGATGAAGGGTGTTACCCAGAAACCGGTCCCAGGATGCTTGTTTCCGGTTCAGGGAAGACCTGGCTTGGCAGTTCGGGCAGGACTGTTCCCATGAGGCACAGGGTCAAGACTGATTTGCATATAGCTGGGTCTGAACTGAGGTGGCAAAGTGAGCTAAAGAATGATGATGGATTCAACCCAGATCTGTGACAGGGGTTGAGTGTCTGAAATGTTTCAGCGCTCCGTCCATCATCTCCTTGTGTTTGCTTTGTTCGCCCTAAGTTGGCAGGGTATGCCCAGACGCGGGTCCCTTGCTCACTTTGCCACTGGATTCAAGCTAGCCTGGCTGC